>JANAVB010044219.1:4635726-5124319 GCA_029216955.1 Iris pallida | reverse complement strand
TTATCTTCTCTTTTTCTTTATCTTATCTTATCTTTTATCTTTTATTTTTTTATTTTTTTTTTTTATTTTATATTTTTTATTTTTTTATTTAGGGTGTCCACTTCTTTATTGTGCCCCGCGCCACTACACTGGGGTGCTCACCGTTCCCAACGGGCTACGGCCACGGGAACTTGTAGATATATAATAGGTCATGTAGAAAGAAAATTTGCTTTTCTAATTTTGTTTTTTCTTTAAAATCACGTGCAGACAAAAAGGTATAGAAAGTCTGTAGACTAAAAAAATGAATGCCATTTGGTGTCGGATATATATAGGTGTCACGTCCCGCTTCCCAACTTGAACGGTGACGTCAAAACACATCTCCAGGCTACGTGCCGAAAATCGCGATTGTCGCCCGTAAATTAGCAGAATGGAAAATACAAGAAAATTTACATTGCATTACACATAGTAATTATAATACAGGAAACTTATCTAACAGTACATTGTCTTACAGGTTTATTACAAAAGTAATTTACAAAAGTAACTATGACAACACTAGTCATAAACTGAAAGTCTTCAGGTCACTATTCCTCGACGTACAGTGGCAACGCCTCGGCAGGATTGTCTTCTTCTTCTCCTAGTGAACAAATACTAGGTCGTTTAGAAACGACAAGCAAGCCCTCGGCCAAGAATGGTGAAAAACAAAAGAAATATGAAATAAAATGAGACACATAGTTTTGTCAAGTAGCCATATTTAATGAAGCATTTTATTAACGTGTGAGTGTCCTGTTCCTCTTATCCAGATAGGCGTGATGGCAGGTAATGATATTAAAAAAAGAAATGAACCTAACATGCAATGCAGTATTGGAGAACAACTCCTGAATATTCTTCTAAATGATTTCCCATCAACAATCCCGTTAACCTGGGATCAGACTGTGAATTCGGCGGCACGGTGCTTAGTATCCGGCCTGGAGCCTCCCTTGGCTTAACAATCATCTATTCGATGTTACTGTCGTAATAGATGTAATAATCTGGAGTCTCCCTTGGGCTTAGTTTGCCTCCCTTGAGTAAACGGAAACAAGAGCCTCCCTTGGGCTTAGTTTGCCTCCCTTGAGCAAACGAAAATACGTGAGCTAAGCCTCACAAGCTCTATTCGCATGGCCTTACGAATGAGTAAAAATTACTGATCAGCTTTTTAATTTTATTATGCTATGGAATTATTTAGGAATATCCAGGTTGTTCTCCCCCGTCCAATGCTTCCTAGTTCACTACTAAAATATCATCAAATAGCGACGTAATGTAGCGACGGCAAGAAATTACGTCCTCAGTAGCGACTTCTTTATAAACACGTCGCAAAACGTCGCTGGCTAGCGACGTTCTGCGACAGAAGTATACTACGTCGCTGAATAGCGACGTTCAACGACATATTATAAGTATATGTTGCCATGGTTGCGACGTTTAGCGACGTCAACAAGTTACGTCGCTAAGTTATTTACTTAGGGCACGCCGCTGCCTTCTTTCCCCCTCACTCTCACTCGAAAACCCCCAAAAATTTTAATTTTCCCCCCCACCCCCCACCCCCCCCGGTGACTCCCTCCCCCTCTGTCAGTGCCCTCCCCCCCGGCGACCCCCTCCCCCCCCGGCGACTCCCTCCCCCTCCGGCGAGCTCCTCCTCCTCGAGATCCTCCTCCTCGAGCTCCTCCTCCCCCAATCCGACCTCCTCCTCTTCCTCTGGTAAACCCTAACCTAACTCCTCTCCTTCCTCATCCTCCTCTCCCACGGACACACACACACACACTGACACACACGGACACGGACACACACACACACAGACACAGACACACACACACACACACACACACGGACACACACGGACACTGACACACACACACACACACACACACACACAAACACACATACACACACGGACACGGACACACACACACACACACACACACAGACACATGCACACACACAGACACAGATTTATTCCTAGTTTAAATTGTTTAAATTGTGATTTAAATGCTAGATTTGATTCCTAGACATGTTGTTAATCTATGTTAGTTGATATTTACATTGAGAATGGGTCGTTGCTGTGATATGGGATTCGAACATATGTGGGTTGACTTTACATGACTGATACATGATACGTTTCAAGTTTTTCCTATGTCAACCCTGTTAATCTGATTCTAACTAATGTTTTAAGTACCAATATTACTCCTACATGTGTATTAGCCTATGATAGATTGATTTTACTTATTAAATTAAGTTTTATGATATGGGAATGGAATTTGGACTCGAGTTGGTTTTAATGGGTTGATTGATACTCATGAATCAGTTTTGATTGTCCCCTGAACTTCAATTCCAAATTTTTTTGATTTCTAATTGTTGTTCAGTTATCATTGGTTGTAACACATGTGTTAGTACCTGTTAATTCCTTTTTTTTCATTTCTGATTAGGCTTGTGATTTGAGATATTGGACATGGGGTTCGATTTAAATTGGTTTGATGAAAACTCAGGAATTGGTTTGCTGTTCTTCCTTGAACTAAATTGAACTGATTCCTTTTGATGAGTTATAATGATCCCCACATGTTCTAGTTTGTGTTTACTGCAGAATTGCTTAATTAGAATAGGCTTCATGTTAGCTCACTGATTCCTTTGGTGAATTGTGTCTTATTATAGACAACAAGGGTTTCCTATTTTTAAAGG
Source organism: Iris pallida (assembly GCA_029216955.1). Taxonomy (NCBI): domain Eukaryota; kingdom Viridiplantae; phylum Streptophyta; class Magnoliopsida; order Asparagales; family Iridaceae; genus Iris; species Iris pallida. The sequence continues at coordinate 5,121,634 of JANAVB010044219.1, read as the reverse complement.
TAACATGGCAACATGTGTAAGGGAACGTATAGGTGTGTGTTTGTGTTTGAAAGGGAGTGTCACAATAGTAAGGCGTGAGCATGTGTTAGTATTTTGAGCTGTGAGAGTAGTGTTTGTTCTATTGAGGTTAGTACCAACTGTATTTTGAGCTGTTACATTCTTTTATATTCTGTTACATATACTTACCAGATGGCACCCATGACCCGAGGAGCGGCACGTCGTTTGAAGAAAACAGTGAATGCTGAGGTGGCTCCTCCTACAGTTGAGGAGGAAGTGGCACCGGTTGCTAGTGAGACCGGGAGTTCTATTCATCCAGCACCGGTAGCTAGTGAGACCGAGAGTTCTCTTCATGCAGTCCTTGCAAGGGACGACATCTCTCCTCGTGCCAAAAATCTCGCTTTTTTCGAGGTGGTTGCGTGAACGTATCACTGAGCGTTTGCGTGAGCAGCGTGGTTCTCATTAGCTATTAGTACTTATTTGTATTGGACTATTTGTATTGGGTTGTTTTTGTATTAGACTATTTGTATTGGACTACATATATGAATTAGAACTGTGTCAATCTCTGGATTATATTGGACTACGACACCGCGATAACATAGTCCCTGCAACCATTCGACTGGCGAGGCAGAAACTATGTATCCGTAGATAAAGTCGACTGTCCTCCGACCCTCATCCCTTGGCAATGATGATACGACAACCAACCGGAGAGGATACTCTGAGAGATCCATCTGAGAGGGACGTATACTCTGAGAGATCACTTTTACAAGAATGATATCAGTAGTGGGATTAAGTGCTGGAGGAGATATTATCAGAGTATACGTCCTACTCAGATGGGTCTCTCACCGTTACTATTTTTTTCTGACAGCATGGTGGCTGTGCTCCGTCCACAGATTCTTGCTCCGAGCCAAAACTTTGTCCCGAAGCTCAAGTGGACATCTTTGGTGTAGAGCTCAAGTGAGAGTTTCCTGACAGCATGGTGGCCTCCTTTGTTAAAGTATCCGTGCTCATCCCACATTGGTTGTGGGACGAGCACGGATACTTTAACAAAAGAGACCACCATGCTGTCAGGAACCTCTCACTCGAGCTCTACACCAAGGATGTCCACTTGAGCTTCGGGACAAAGTTTTGGCTCGGAGCAAGAATCTGTGGACGGAGCACATCCACCATGCTGTCAGAAAAAAATAGTAACGGTGAGAGACCCATCTGAGTAGGACGTATACTTTGATAATATCTCTTCCAACACTCGATCCCACTACTGATATAATTCTTGTAAAGGTGATCTATCAGAGTATACGTCCCTCTCAGATGGATCTCTTAAAGTATCCTCTCCGGTTGGGTTGTGTTCTGAGCCATCTGTTCTCACAGAGGGTCCTATTTTGGATTCTATATTTTGTATTTTGGTTTCTGTATTTTGTATTTTGGTTTCTATATTTTGGTTTCTGTATTTTGTATTTTGGTTTCAGTATTTTGTATTTTGGTTTCTGTATTTTGTATTTTGGTTTCTGTATTTTGGTTTCAGTATTTTGTATTTTGGTTTCAGTATTTTGTATTTTGGTTTCTGTATTTTGTATTTTGTATTTTGGATTATGTATTTTGTAGTAGATGATGTCTTAGTATTATATTATGTGAGTTCATCTTGATTCTGTTACATTCTTCAGATACTAGATACGATAAGAACATATACATTCTGTTATATTATTTTATATTCTGTTACATATACTTATCAGATGGCACCCATGACTCGAGGATCAGGACATAGTCCCTGCAGCCATTCGACTAGCGAGGCAGAAACTATGTAGTCTTAGATAAAGTTGACTGTCCTCCGACCCTCATCCCTCGGCAATGATGATACGACAACCTATCAGAATCCTCGACTCTCTTTCGCTTCTTGGATATTGACCCAGCTTCCAATCTCTCATTTCCCTCCGGGTCCACTCTACTCCCAATCTCTTCCTCTTTTACACACGGATCTACAGAATCAATACCATCCAAGGAAGGCAAAACTGAATCAAGGCATAACGGGCTGCTCAGCATGCCCAGCTTCTTCAACTTCTCGATGGCTGTAGAGTCCAAATGGGAACGGGTCCTCTTTGCCGGAAGACGCTGATTCAGTTTTGCCTTCTCCTCTCCTCCACTATGGCTATGGACCCATCTGCTCCTCCCTACTTCCATTCTTCTTATTTGACTCTCTCAGCCACATATGATATCCAGCTCAAGTGTAGAGTCGGGGGAGAAGAAGTGGACAGGAATAGGAGGGGGAAGCAGCACAGCCGGCGGCATAACCCGGAGGAAGTACAGAGGTTTCTTCAGCATACGTAGGAGAACTATAAGGATATATCTTTTCATAATATGTCATCTTGTCAAAGACCCTTAATGTGACAACCATGTTACCGCGGTATCGGAAGACTAACATGTCATAATTTTCTAAGCCGTGTGTTTTGACATAATCCTCCCAACTCTTTCCTCCTATGTCGTAATCTTACATTATTACATAGAACTGAAATCCGGTTGGAGGATTATGTCAAAACACACGGCTTATAAAATTATGACATGTTAGTCTTCCGACACCGCGGTAACATGGTTGGCACATTAAGGGTCTTTGACAAGGTGATATGTTGCGAAAAGATATATCCTTATAGTTCTCCTACGTATGTTGAAGAAACCTCTGTACTTCCTCCGGGTCATGCCGCCGGCTGTGCTGCTTCCCCCTCATATTCCTGTCCACTTCTTCTCTCCCGACTCTACACTTGAGCTGGATATCATATGTGGCTGAGAGAGTCAAATAAAAAGAATGGAAGTAGGGAGGAGCAGATGGGTCCATAGCCATGGTGGAGAAGAGGAGAAGGCAAAACTGAATCAGCGTCTTCACACAAAGAGGACCCGTTCCCATTTGGACTCTGCAGCCAGCGAGAAGTTGAAGAAGCTGGGCACGCTGAGCAGCCCGTTATGCCTTGATTCAGTTTTGCCTTCCTTGGATAGTATTGATTTTGTAGATCCGTGTATAAAAGAGGAAGAGATTGGGAGTAGAGTAGACCCGGAGGGAAATGAGAGATTGGAAGCTGGGTCAATATCCAAGAAGCGAAAGAGAGTCGAGGATTCTGATAGGTTGTCGTATCAACATTGCCGAGGGATGAGGGTCGGAGGACAGTCAACTTTATCTACGGCTACATATATAGTTTCTGTCTCGCTAGTCGAATGGCTGCAGGGACTATATATGTCCTGGTCATCCATCGGAGGGCTGGAGAGTTCATTGACGAGAGGGCGACGCAGGCATATGTACGGGATCCTACGGCGCGTATTTGGCTTCGGAGTCATCCCGGGCCCCCTCTGTCAGTGCGCAGTCTCCGGCTACGCAGGCGTCGTCACGAGCTGAGGATGTTCGTCGTCAGATCGAGGAGCTACGTCGCGAGTTGCAGCAGCAGATTTCTGATGCGGTCGAGCGCAGTATACAGGAGCAGTATGACTACATTCTATCCCAGTTGCCCCAGTTGCGCGACAGGGGTCCGCAGTGATTTTATTGGTTTTTTTATGACTTGTATGTATTGGCCCTATGGGCAAATTGTTTATTGGTACACTGTTGTTTATACACTTGGTAGGAGACTTTTTATCATCTTCTATTTTTATTTGACCCTATTGGATGTTTGTGAGGATGTGTGTCTGTGATATTTACTTTGCACTACCTCCTATTTTTATTGTGATATTTACTTTGTGATATCTGCGACGGGGATGACAAATATACCTACGCTGGGTTATAAGCGATGATCTGATATACAAAGGAGGTGCTGCCGAAATTTTAAAAAAATATATTGTGTATTTTTGTTATGATGTAAGTCTGTGTTTACAGTGAATGTGAAATACAGTATTCGGAACCATCGACAGTTTCGATTACTGTTGTATGTGTTATCTTGGATAGAAATAGCAACAGTTCAGGGTGCACTTCTGAGAGCTTCATTTTCACGTCCTTCACTTTCTCGGGACGTCGTACAGGTTCCCGAGAAGGTGAATGACGTGAAGAGGAAGCTCTGAGAAATGCACCCTGAACTGTTGCTCTTTCTATCCAAGATAAAATATAGAACAGTAAGCGAAACTGTCGATGGTTCGAACACTGCACTTAACACACACTGTAAACATAGACACACAGCATAACAAAAATATCAATTATATTTTTTTAAATTTTTTTATAATTTCTGCGACGTATAGCGACGTTCTGCGACGTATTACGGCGGTTCCTTGACGTCGCTATACGTCGCTAACTAGCGACGTAACGTCGCTAGACGTTACTAATACTACGTCGCTAAATCTGTCGGTAGGCGTCGCTAAGTTGCCCACGTGGCTGCCATGCCATGTCATCATATATAAAGTTTACAGCGTCGCAAGTGGCCGTTTTACGTCGCAATGTTGGCGACGTAGTGATACGTCGCTATATGTCGCTAATTTTGCGACGTCTAGCGACAATGAATTTCGCGTCGCGAATAGCAACGTTCGGCAACGAAAGTGACATCTGCGACTTGCCTATATGCGACGTCCGATTTTCGTCGCTAAATACGTCGCAAATTGGTTTTAGCGACGTATTTTCCTTATTTAGCGACGTCTTCTGATGTCGCTAAAATGGGTTATTTTAGTAGTGGTTGTTTTCTAAGTATTTTTCCTAAATGACTTTAGATATTAGGGAATATTCCGATTTTTCAGAAAGTCGGAAATTGACTCTCTCTTGAAATTTCCAAAAATTTCAGTAGAGTAACCTTTGTTTTTAGAGACTCCGGAAATTTTACAAGAGACAATATATGATAAAATAAATTCCGGGTTCGTCGACCCCTTCGGTGGAGCAACTCTCAACACTGGAACCACGCAAGTATATATCGGGTTCGCCGACCCCTTCGGTGGAGCAACTCTCAATACCGAAAAACCCACACAAGTATCAAAAAATAAAAATGCTTAATAATATTCCTTCTTACCATACAAGCAAGCAAGCAATCATACATTTAAATTAGGTAAGCAAGTTTCCTTGATCCTTGCGGCTTGCAAATCACTATCCCAAGTATCAAAAATGAAATTATTAGTAGAACAAAGATATTAAACCTACTTCCATATGACATAGCTTGAAAAAACCATGTTAGACTCCTTGTAACATTGCATTTATGTGCAAGGGAGTTAGAAATTCATAGATGTAAAGTTACCGTGGTATATGGGAACTTGCAAAATACTTAATTTAACTATCAACCATATCAAAGTAAGTTATTTTGATAATTTTAATAATTTGGACATAATGAATATCATATTCACTTAAATTCCAATTTCAATTACCCCTCTACCTGTGACATAAATTCATCTCATTATATATATATATATATATATATATATATATATATATATATATATATATATATATATATATATATATGTGTGTGTGTGTGTGTGTGTGTGTGTGTGTGTGTGTGTGTGTGTGTGTGTGTGAAATGCTTGGGTTGAGTCCACATGATATTGCTTAAATTAACGTCAAGTGTCCATTTCCTTCCGTGTCCTACATATTGCATTCAACTTACATGTCCAATATATAGAAATCCTAGTTATATAATTCACATACAATTGCATAATTGAGTTGATAGGTTCAATTGTGTTGTGTCCAAGTGTATATCATTTGTATATCTTTACAAACATATATATATATATATATATATATATATATATATATATATATATATATATATATATATATATATATATATATATATATATATATATATATATATATATATATCATTATCATATTCCAACTACTCCTATTTATATATGGATTTTGCAATTTTATCATAAACCTACAAAAATTCCAGAATTAATAATCATTCATTTTAATTCATGAAGACAACAAAACAAAAATTTTGAGGGAAAGAGAGATGGAGGACTTGCCTTGGGTTGGAGATTGACCTAGCTTCTTCACTAATTTCCTAATTTAAACCCAATAACAATAACAAATTCTTGTTAGCAACCCTAGGTTTAAAGTTAGAAGGAAAAGAGATTCGGGAAGAAAATAAAAAAAAATTTACCTAGGGTTCTTGAGAGTGGAAGTGAAGGAGGAAGAGGAGGAAGATGAAGATGGAGTGAAGGGGGAGTGGTGGTGGTCCGGCGGCGGGCGGCGGCGGACGGCGGCGGCGGGCGGCGTACAGCGGCGGCAGGAGCACTTGGGAGAGGGGTGGTGGGGTGGTGGCGAGTGTTTGTGTGTGTATGAATGTGTGGTTGTATGTGTGTGTGTGGGAATTTAAATGGAGAAGAGTGGGTGAGGTGTCCCCCCTGTAAAACCCCTAAATTTCTACTATATTTTTTTTATATATTAAATTTGGTACTGATTTAAAATTTTTGTATTGTACGTCGCATAATCGTATTGTACGTCGTGCACGAAATTTTATTTTTCGTAGTTGCTCGACGAGTGCGAATATGTGCGAACGTACATATTTTGAGAAAAATATTTTTTATTTTTATAGTTTCAAAATAATATATGTAATATTTAATTTAGCTATCAAAATATACTAAATTTATTATTTTATTTATGAAAGGCCTTTTATTTGGAATAAATAATATTATTCATGCATACATATATTTCATAAATATTTGCTAGTTTAATTTAAATAAAAATATAATTTTTGAGATTTATTATACAAAAAGATATTTAAAAATATTTATTATTTTCGAAATTATTATTATTGGTATTTTGAAAAATATATTTGGAAGTTATGGTGGCCATTTAATTAATCTTGATTTGATTTTTGGATTTATTTAAACAGTTAAATATTCAAAATTTATTTATCCCATTTGATTTTGAGCTAAAAATTTAAATAGATTTAAATTGGATTTAATTGATTTGATTTTAAACTAAGAGAATTTGATTTGATTTAAATTAGATTTGGATTTGGATTTGGATTTGGATTTGATTGCTTTTAAATTAAATTAGGAAATATCTAAATTGGGTTTAAAGGAATCCTAATTCTTATCTAATTGGGAATTCCCACATCCTATAAATAGGCAGGTACTCCTCTATATTATTTTCACCACAAATCATCTTTCAAACCATTCTTGTCAAAATTTCTCTCTTTTTTTCGTCATAAATTCAGCCCCGCTTTTTAGCAGCAAGAGCAACTTGGAACGACGATATCTCCTAGCTCCGAACTCCGTTTCGCCTCCAGTTTTTTTTAAAAGAAGCGTATCGAGGTAAGGTTTCCAAAGACATATTTTAATAGACAAAATTCGTTCTGTAGATTTCTACAAAACTGTTTGAGTATCTAGTGTCCCAAAAATAAACGTGTTTCAGTATTTTTGCGATTTCGGGAGATTCCGGAAACGAAAATGCGATCCGTTTAGTTTTTCGGAAAGCTAATACGAAAATCTATACCATATCCTAACTTCAGAATTTATTAAATAAATATAATAGGTGCAGTATTAATTATAATTAGATAATAAACTATTTTTAGCATCTGAAGTCGTTCCTGCACCTTCTTCTTTGTGCGTTGTTGTTGATTCATCGCCAGGACATCATCTTACCTCACTTGGACATCAGGCAAGACACCTTGCCATTTTCTTTTTACTTATTTTAGCTCATATTTCATGCATTATTTATTTTCTTTATGCAAAATAAACTGTGATACATGGCATAACTGTTAGAACTTACTGTTCATTTATTTTTCCTGCTATGTATTATTTTTCTCACATTAAACCTAGATTTAAGGGACCACCTTGTGTGTTGCATTCATGGCCTTGACACGTGGTATCACGAAATTGTGTGTCGCATATAGAACACGGACATGCGTGACTGGCTGGCCACCGGTACGTATAAGCCGTACGATAGGAATAACCGCTAATAGAGGTTGCATGCTAGTTTGACTTAGCGGTTATAGAGGTTACTGTTGTGGATACAACATGGTAGGCATTGGGTGGGAAGAACATCTCCTTAGCGTATGGGTCATATATACACTGTCCTGATTGTCGGTTATCTCCAGTGGGAGGTACGGTCCTGATAGCCGGTTATCTCCAGTGGGAGGTACGGTCCTGATAGCCGGTTATCTCCAGTGGGAGGTACGGTCCTGATTCCTGATTCCTGACTGAGCCGGCCCATGCGTCAAAGGTTTGTTCTTTATTGCATATTCACTATAGTACGGCTAGGTACCCTATTGTATGTGTCCCTTAATTATTTGAGCAATATTTATTCAGTTATATGGCATGATATTATGTGTCTTGGTACGTCCCTCTGAGGACCTGGTTGTCTTGCCAGGTGTATGCTCTTGTGTTTCGCAGGTGTTCTAGCTTTAGCCGTGACCATCGCTACTTCTTCGAGGATGATTGCCTTTGGATCGTCTTCGCTTCGCTCGCCACTCATTTCATTTTCCATGTATTTTATTTCTTTATTTTGTTGGTAGTGGATTTGTCTCCTCCCAACATATTGTATCAAGACAATTCATTATCTTTATATGATGTCTTTTATTCATTTATTTTGCGTGGATGAGATTAGTTATGGTTCTACTGCATTTTACAGCTTATGTACTCATACGAGGTTTCCATATATTGGAGTGTACTTCGTATGAATACAGCTGGCATGTCTACGTTCCTAGTCCTACGTATTTTGGGACTGGGGCGTTACATGTTTTTGTGGTGGCCCATGCAGGTCGAGTTTGTCACTTCGGTTACGTTATTGTACCGATGTGAACCTGCAACATAGGATTAGAATTATAGGAATCTCATCCATACAGCTTGACCTCTTCCCTTGGCTTCAAATTCCGAACTCTTGTTCGACTTCCTTGAATTGTATCTTGCTTGATTTCTTTCTACTGTTGATTCTTATTTTCGTGCATAGTGTCAACTAGGAAGATGACTACACTAGTATATGCTCATAGGTCAAACACATGGCTAGAATGGTTATATTGGCAATTGGAATACATTTAAGACTCTAATTGAGTTAAAGGATTTTTTTTAGTGTGATTTAATGATTAGTAATGTGTAAAGTAGGATATTACCACGAAAAGTTTTAATCTTGAGATTTCTAAATAGTAAACACCAGAGGATTTATAGAATTTCATACTTGGTTTAAGAAATTGATTGATTTTCAAAGATTTGATATTTATGATTTACTGGATTATAGTTTACATCCTTGCACAAGTATAAAATTGATTTGCTTTTCGAGTTGTGATATTTATGAGTTTGGGTGATAGATATACATCTTTGAACAAATATAAAATTTATTTGATTTTCGAGTTTTAATGTTCATGATTTATTGTATTATAGTTATGCACCTTTGAACAGTTATAAATTTGGTTTGAAAATGATCTTAGCTTTTAAAAATGGCCATAGAAATTATTTAAATTTGAGTTGTGCAACTTGCGGATTTCGTGTTTAGTAAATTTTGAATTTTAAGTAGAAGTAATGACGGTGAATTTTGGTTTAAAATATTTGAAAGTAATGAAAACGATTTTTGAGAAATTTTTATTTTAAATGGTGTCCTATGATTGAGGATTTACAAATCTATTTAGATTTTTGGTATAAAAAAGGATTTTGACTGATAAGATTATTTAAAAATTTAGTTTAATGTGGGATTGCTAATATTAAATTTTTTGGAGAATTTCGAAGGATGTGATGGATAGTTATTTTGATTGATTAAAGGAAGTTACCATTTAAAAAGTTGTGATTTTGTTGTAATAACTTAGCATGAATAGAAGTTAAAATTGATTAGAGCATTGAGCTTAATTTTTTTGAGATTGCTTTTAATATGCTAAGAGTTTTATTATAAATTAATTGAAAATTTTAGAGTGTTAAATTTTTGATTGATTGTGAAATTTTTATGGATTCGTAAATTATGAACTCTTGAGTTAAATAGTTGAATTTAAACGTTAATTTTGGAAAAGGTTAGTAGTAACGTGATAAAATTTTGCTTTGAGATTTATGAGAGTGATTTAAATTTTTTTGATGAATTTGAACGGCTTGGAGTAAATACAAATTTTGATGGTATATTTTTGAAAGTTATTTTTGAAACTTTTGGAGGAAACTTGAGTTAAAATATTAATGATAGGCCACAAAGGTAACCCTAATGAGTTAGAAGTATTCCACACTAATTGCCATGTCACTCATGACCATGATAGTAGTATATACACAAGTGTTGTTAGTCATCTACTGTCACGACCCGCTCCCGAATAATCGGACACGAGTCGGACACGCCCAGCCTTCGTCGTTAGACACGACGAAGTAAGCTGTACCAAGCTAGGGAAACTAACCAGATAAACATGAAAATATAGAATCACAGCATCTAAAAACGTATCCCAGAATGATCACCATAATCCACAAATCTAGATATCATAATGTACGAGTCATCAAGAATGAAATGTACATGAATTCTAAAGACAATATCTAAGAGTAAGCTAACAGTCTAAACCTGAAACCTCAAGCTAAGCCTCATCCTGCTCAGCTAATCCTGGGCTCTGGCCCATAGAGTAGAACAGTGTCCTGCAAGCATACCTGTAACATATCCTATTCAGGAGCGGAGCAAAGTACAGTTCTAGGTAATGAACAATAACATCATGGTATGGAAAATAAATGCTGAAAGAACAGGATAAGAACAAGGTATGTAAAGAACATGAAGAACATGAACTACTGCTATAAAGATACATGAAAGATCATGACTATATAAAGATGCAGGAAAGATCATGACTATAGCTAAAATCAAGATCAGGATCATGGAAACTAATGTAAGAACAAAATCCTGAACATGTGTGTTATAATTTTGAAATACTTCTATGATATGTGACCGGCTTGGGTAAGACCATGAAAGAGCATGAAAAGATCCTGAAAGATCATATAAGGTACGACTTAGGACCCGCGTGCACTGTGCGAGGCCTAAGCTAAAGATCATGAATAAGTATCCGGGTTTGGTCACATATCTAGAGTATTTCCCCACCCCAAGATGCAAGTAAGATCATGAAAGAGCAAGTAAGATCATGAAAGAACAAGCCAGAAAAGATCATGCCCGTGTCGCAGTGTGTCAGCAATAAAGAACAAGAAAATGCACTGATCAAAACCATAGAATGTACTTGCCTTTGCTCCGGGAAGATCAGGAATAGTAGTCTCTATGTTCACCTGAATTTTAGTACAAGTTGGTTAATAACAGACTAAATCTATTTGGTTATCAACAATTCCTAATCCTGATTAAAATACATTAATCAAGTCTTCTACTTAATCTATCCTATAATCCAGCTCTCTATTAGCTACTCAATAACTAAACACAAATGTTTATTATTAAGATAAACCTTTTATTAGAGAAAAAATAGTTTTTATTTAACCTTAGTAAAATGATAATATTTCCAAACCAAACATGGACCATTTTAATAAAATCCTTTAGTAGAATATTGTTACTACAAGAATAATAATACAACAAAATAGTGATACTGAGAATAGCAATATTACAATATGCCCTTTAGCATAAGAACTACTTACCAACAAAATGATACTTAAGCCCAAGTCAAGCCACTGACTGTAGTTTAGTTCAACCATTTAAAAATACTCTCACCTGATGCCAACCCAACCTACTGTCTTGACTAAAACGAAATTGTCTCCATTCCAATATTAGCATACATACCTAGTTCACCCATTTCCTAACTACCACTCATCTGATAGCTAAAGGGGTAACATCATTAAATAATCTTACCATTTAATTAATAGGATTTAATACATTCAATAAAAATAACAGACTTCTAGCTTCACCATTATATGTATATATATATATATATGTAACTGCCACCCTTGCAGACTACTCAAACACACACAGTATTTAAACATGGAATTAACAATAAAATGAGTCCCATCCTCTGCAAGCTATAATGCTGCTCTCCCAATTCAACATTTCAAGAGACCAAAAGTTTCCTACAATAACTAACCTCCCAACAAGAATTTACACACATTGCAGATCTCTCAAATTCCTTTAGTTATGGCTAGGATTGAAACTCTCCATAAGTGTATAAAAATGCAATGTACTATAGATCTGAACCATATATATAATCTGTTATAACTAACCAATCCTTCACTGAACAAACAGGAACTTCCAGAAAAATAGGGGATCAACTCATTACAGTTCCAGGTTATGCTCTGAACAGAGATTGTATAAAATTCAAAAAAAAACTAACAATTAAATGAAATCAAGGAAAAAAACTCTGGTTCACCAATGTTTGATACCACAGTTCAAATAAGGAGATATAACCCTCAATTGACCCAACACATTCCATATTTAACAGCACATACATGAGCCAAAATCACAACAGCATAACTGTCCTTCCAGACAGAATCGAACATATACAAAAACAGTTTACAAAATAAGAATGAAATCAGAAATCATGAAGGCATCAAGGCTGCCCAGCTCCACATGATCCCAACCCAGGTGAATCTTGGCAACACACATCCAGCACTGGTCACGCACACAAAATGGGACACGAACTCACAGTAGGACACGGTCACGCAGACACTCATACTCCTTATGAGTTCTACACAAGGTTTGATAACCTGCACCCGAACACGACCCCATCTGCACTCGGACTCAGTCACGACACGAACGAGCAGATTCTCAGACACGTTCAATCACCACATAAAAGCCGACACGAACGTACGACCCAATGCACAGAAATGAACACTACCCCAGAATTATAATCGAGCATAAACAATTCCAAAACACGAAGGGGAAGCAAAACGTTACCTGCTGAGAAGAGGAATTAAGACGAATCCGATACGACTCGCTCAGGACACTGATTCCAACACCACATATTCAAACAAACCAAAAAAACACAGAATAAGACATACGAAAATACTCTGAAAAAAATTAAGAGCACGAGTGTCACGTACCTACGACCAATTGATGATAATCAACCTAAATTAGAAATTCTTCCAAACAAGATCCAATCTACACTCGGAGAAAAATATGGATTGATCAACTACTCGTCCGATTCCCAAATTAAATTGAAAGAGTGTAGTCGATTTCTTACCAGAGATCAACGATCTGAACGAATCAAGTTTTGATCAGTCAACCGGCTCGGCCAAGCTCAAAACTCGATTTCACGAGATCAAGAAAACCTAACATATGAAGTATAGATACTAAGGATAGATCCGAACAGAAAATCGTGAAGATGATGAGTTCGAGAACTCACCGCCATGAAATTCGTCGGAGGAGAAGAGTATCGCCGTCGAGGAGCCGTTCTGGGAGACGCTGCCGTGGGTGAGCCACTGTAGCCAAGAGTAGACGTCGACGAGGAGGGTTTAGCCGAAGGAGATGGCCACCGCTGCTGTCGGCGAAGGCTCGCCGAGAGAAGAAATCTCGTCGTCGAAAGGAACACCGGGGAGATCGTGGTTTAGGAGAGAGCCACCGCCGTCGCTGCCGAGATCTCAAGGACGAAGCCACTCCAGTCGCCGTCGCCGCCGCTGGGTCGAAACCCTAGATCGTCGCTGAGAGAAGACGGAAGCTCAGAAGAATGATCGGTGGAGAGAATGAATTTTCTCTCTCCACCTCAGAATAAAAAGGGAAAAAATGTAAATTTACAATTTACACCCTCCCGCAATTCGATTTACAGAAGACCCCCCCCCCGCCAATTGGTTTATTCAAAAGGCCCCTTTGCCTTTTCATATTTACAGAAATATATAAAAACAATTTTAGAAATATATTTAAAATAAGGAAAACAACTAAAAAGTTGTTACAACAACTTTCCAATTTGAAAAGTTGCCCAGAATTAATTCCCTCCAAAATATTTCCAAATTATAAACTGAAATTAATTTATTATTGAAACTAGTAATAACAAGTATTTAAATTTTTATAGAAATTGAATTCATTTTTATTTAAAAAAAAACTGGGAGGTGGAGTTACAAATCTCCCCCCCTTAAAAAAATTTCGTCCTCGAAATTCAAAGAACCCAAAAATCTCAACAATCACAAGGGTCCAAACACCAGTCATTTATTGAAAATAGAAATCCACAAAACAGGGTACAATCAAATCAATCAAACAGAGTGGGATAGCGCTCCCGCTTCTCGTCCTCGCGCTCCCATGTGGACTCTCCCGGAGAGTGATGTCTCCACATGACGCGAACGAGAGGAATGGTCTGGTTCCGCAGACGCTTCTCTCTCCGGTCCAAGATCTCTACTGGCTACTCCTCGTAAGTCAATCTCGGGCCCACCTCCAGCTCAGAATAGTCCACCACATGGCTCGGGTCTGGAATGTAGCGTCGAAGCTGAGATACGGGGAAGACGTCATGCACTCCCTCCAAGTTAGCTGGAAGTGCCAGTCGATACGCCACCTCGCCAATCCGGGCCGTCACGTCGAAAGGTCTGATGAATCTCGGACTGAACTTCCCGCCTCTGCCAAAATGAATGGTGCCTCTGGTCGACGAGATTCTTCAGGAACACTCTGCTTCTAGCTGCGAACTCCGGTGACCATCTGCTGTTGTCCGCCTAGTGTTTCTGTCGATCCATGACGCTCTGAGCCTTGAGTCCAAGTACACATAAGAAGTTTGGGATATCACGCTTTGACAAGGATCGAGGATCAAATAGTCACGAAGTAGAAGGAATTTCAATTACAACTTAGAGGAGCAACATCATGAAGACACAATTATTAAGTACGATCAAAAATCGATAGTTTAACACAGGTGGCTAGCACAAGATAGGAAAATCATGGTCAGACATGATTTAAGATCAAAATTTAGACAAGACACAAACAAAGTATGGAATCAAAATCTGGCAATGTATAATTTGAGGAAATCAATGATCTAACGATACAATACTAGAAGGTAAATAGCAAAGGTTGATTTGAGGAACGTACGAAATGTTCAGGAGATACAGTATCAAATCAGGGTGAACATGCAAGGATTGGTGATTCTCGAAAACCAATAATCATATGAAAAGGGATTATAGTCTCCAGAATATCCAAGAACATATTGGTATCTGAAATCACTTTGCTTAGAATCCCTACCCCGCCAGTATGTATCTGACTGCAGTGGACTTTCGGCTCCGTGACTCAAATAACAATATGTCTCCAAATACTCTATCAACCTTATCCATTTTTCAACAATCATTGACGAAACAACCCAAGAGATCAAGATATGAAGAATATAACAAGTCTCGACAATCCTCGAAAACCTATGGGTGTCTGAAATCACTTCAACTTAGAGTTCCTGCCTCGCCAGTGCGCTACTGGCTGCAGTGAACCCTCAGTCTCCATAATCCAGCTAATGGCTGCAGCGCGCAACTGTCATGCCATAGTAGGTCATCAAATAGCCTCTCGACTTTATCCCTAGGAATTTCAAAAGAGTTTCAAGGAATTCAAAATAAATTTCAATAGTCCAAGTCACGGAAATGGTGAAATTACCTGACTATTAGAATACATGAGTTATTAGGTACTAAGAGACGACAAGGGATCCCATCGGTGAGTACAAAAGGGCAACCAGGGAGATTTTAAATTTCAGACAGGGCGAAGTTTCAACTTATAACGGGATTTCAACTGATATCTGGAATTGTAACAAGATTCCATATATGGAACATTATCCCAAAGGAATAACAGAGTCTCGAAGGACGAACTGAGGCAAGGTATCAGATAGAAGGCAAGTTTCAAAATAAGAAATAAAATTCTGCACTGGAAACGAGTTTCAATAAAATCTCGAATAACAAAGAAATCTCAAGTAAAACTTGAATAGAAAACGAAATCTCAATAAGGTACACAGTGGAAAATAGAAAATCTAGTATCAACAAAGTCGTGAATAAGGAACAAATTTTCGAATAGAAAATCTCAATGAGGAGACAAGATTTGGAATAGGGAACACAGTCTCAACGAGTTGTGAGTAGGAACTGAAATTCAAAGTCCGGTAAATCTTGGATGGGAGGCAAAATCACGAATAAAACAAAGTCTCGAAATAGGAAACAGGATCTTAAATTCTCGAATGGAATCAAGTTATGAGTAGGAAAAAGAATCAATGGGTGAGTAAAACAATATCCATGAAACAAGCGATACCTCAAATAGGGAACAAGATCGAAGCAAAGTTGTGAACGGAACAATTTCCAAGTAGAAACAAGCCACGTAGGAAACGAATCTCACATAGGGAACATGTCGAAACCGAAGTTTTTAAACGATGTCTTGAATGGTGAATAGAAACAAGTACTGAATAAAAATCAAATTCCAACTATCCCCAAATAGAAAAACTGAACTTCGGAAAGAAAACAAAATTTACAAATTGTAACTAGTCCTGAATAGGAAACAAAATTCCTGAGTAAAATCTCGAAAAGAGCAAGGTTACGAAGAATGGATTGGAGGAGTACCAATCAACGAATAGGAAACAATATCTCGAGTTAAGTTTCGAATACCAACCAAGATTCCAAAATAGAAAACAAAAAGTTCCAAGAAATGGTCTAGATGCTAAAAGAAATTTAAGAAAAACTAGGCTGCTAATCAAGATACATGGTTTTTCCAACCATGCAAAAATCTTCAGTCTTTAGTCTGTCTTCAGTATTCCTCCGGAATGGAAATCTCTCTAACCTTCTTCAATTGTCCTGACATAGGTTGATCCCTACGGTAGTGCTTCATGTGATTGTTGCATCTGGAGAGGCGGGTCCCCCTTGTTGTAGTCCTGGTGCTTCTCGCGTTCGTCCTTGGGTAGCGTGATCAGTGGCCTCCGGGCAGTTCTTGACTTGGTGGGCAGGCGATCTGCAGTGCAGGCATAACCTCCGTCTTTTGCGGCACTCTTCATAGTGGCATCCTGAGAGGTGGCAGAAATTGTAAATAATCGTCGGCTGGATCTGAATCTGGATCTCCCGCTGGGGCTGAAGTGCAGGGCTCTGGCATGAATATATGGCTGCTGGCGTGCTGGCTGCTGAGATCTGCTCCTGATGATGCGACTGGTGATGTGACCGAAGAAACGCTGACTGAGTGTT
This sequence comes from Iris pallida, assembly GCA_029216955.1. NCBI lineage: Eukaryota > Viridiplantae > Streptophyta > Magnoliopsida > Asparagales > Iridaceae > Iris > Iris pallida. The sequence continues at coordinate 5,104,711 of JANAVB010044219.1, read as the reverse complement.
GTGATGCTTTGCAGGTCCAGGGTAGTTGTTGTCTTTGTCATAAATCTTCATGTCTTTTATAAGCTTCAGCTTCCGGTTTCGTTCCATTGTCTGCCTTACATTCTGAATCTCCAGGCTGGTGGCTCTAATCTTCAGAGAAGTCGGATCCTCACATGTTGAGATGATCTTCAGTGGCGGCTTCAGATTCTCGATCGACTCCCTGGTGCAAGATAGGCGCTCGGTGTCGGAAAAGTCCAAGTGTCTGGGAGTCTGGATATCAGAAGTCTTTTCTGGCTCGGAGAGTATATCCACAAGTCTGGCTTGAAAAGAATGGCATGCTCCCTCTGGTTGTCATGGGACTCTTCAAATGTCTCCGTCATCTACGTACTACCCATGGGGATAGTAGAGTGGTAGAAGGCAGTGGAAGCTCGAAGCCCTCAAGTGAAGGTGGATCGACTGTTCCGGTGTCGCGTGCTTTTGAACTATCTGAAAAACAGAAAACTGTTAAAATAATCCTAGACCAAAATACAACAAGAGTTTATAAAATATTAAAATACCTGATGCACCTGATATACCTGATATACCCTTATTTCCTGATTTTCCTATGCTGTGATCAAGTTTTCCTAGAGTAAATCAAGTCCTCCAATAGTACGCTAAAACCTAGGTACCATTAGGATGGACCTGCATGGGCCACCACTAAAAACATGTCACGACCCGCTCCCGAATAATCGGACACGAGTCGGACACGCCCAGCCTTCGTCGTTAGACACGACGAAGTAAGCTGTACCAAGCTAGGGAAACTAACCAGATAAACATGAAAATATAGAATCACAGCATCTAAAAACGTATCCCAGAATGATCACCATAATCCACAAATCTAGATATCATAATGTACGAGTCATCAAGAATGAAATGTACATGAATTCTAAAGACAATATCTAAGAGTAAGCTAACAGTCTAAACCTGAAACCTCAAGCTAAGCCTCATCCTGCTCAGCTAATCCTGGGCTCTGGCCCATAGAGTAGAACAGTGTCCAGCAAGCATACCTGCAACATATCCTATTCAGGAGCGGAGCAAAGTACAGTTCTAGGTAATGAACAATAACATCATGGTATGGAAAATAAATGCTGAAAGAACAGGATAAGAACAAGGTATGTAAAGAACATGAAGAACATGAACTACTGCTATAAAGATACATGAAAGATCATGACTATATAAAGATGCAGGAAAGATCATGACTATAGCTAAAATCAAGATCAGGATCATGGAAACTAATGTAAGAACAAAATCCTGAACATGTGTGTTATAATTTTGAAATACTTCTATGATATGTGACCGGCTTGGGTAAGACCATGAAAGAGCATGAAAAGATCCTGAAAGATCATATAAGGTACGGCTTAGGACCCGCGTGCACTGTGCGAGGCCTAAGCTAAAGATCATGAATAAGTATCCGGGTTTGGTCACATATCTAGAGTATTTCCCCACCCCAAGATGCAAGTAAGATCATGAAAGAGCAAGTAAGATCATGAAAGAACAAGCCAGAAAAGATCATGCCCGTGTCGCAGTGTGTCAGCAATAAAGAACAAGAAAATGCACTGATCAAAACCATAGAATGTACTTGCCTTTGCTCCGGGAAGATCAGGAATAGTAGTCTCTATGTTCACCTGAATTTTAGTACAAGTTGGTTAATAACAGACTAAATCTATTTGGTTATCAACAATTCCTAATCCTGATTAAAATACATTAATCAAGTCTTCTACTTAATCTATCCTATAATCCAGCTCTCTATTAGCTACTCAATAACTAAACACAAATGTTTATTATTAAGATAAACCTTTTATTAGAGAAAAAATAGTTTTTATTTAACCTTAGTAAAATGATAATATTTCCAAACCAAACATGGACCATTTTAATAAAATCCTTTAGTAGAATATTGTTACTACAAGAATAATAATACAACAAAATAGTGATACTGAGAATAGCAATATTACAATATGCCCTTTAGCATAAGAACTACTTACCAACAAAATGATACTTAAGCCCAAGTCAAGCCACTGACTGTAGTTTAGTTCAACCATTTAAAAATACTCTCACCTGATGCCAACCCAACCTACTGTCTTGACTAAAACGAAATTGTCTCCATTCCAATATTAGCATACATACCTAGTTCACCCATTTCCTAACTACCACTCATCTGATAGCTAAAGGGGTAACATCATTAAATAATCTTACCATTTAATTAATAGGATTTAATACATTCAATAAAAATAACAGACTTCTAGCTTCACCATTATATGTATATATATATATATATGTAACTGCCACCCTTGCAGACTACTCAAACACACACAGTATTTAAACATGGAATTAACAATAAAATGAGTCCCATCCTCTGCAAGCTATAATGCTGCTCTCCCAATTCAACATTTCAAGAGACCAAAAGTTTCCTACAATAACTAACCTCCCAACAAGAATTTACACACATTGCAGATCTCTCAAATTCCTTTAGTTATGGCTAGGATTGAAACTCTCCATAAGTGTATAAAAATGCAATGTACTATAGATCTGAACCATATATATAATCTGTTATAACTAACCAATCCTTCACTGAACAAACAGGAACTTCCAGAAAAATAGGGGATCAACTCATTACAGTTCCAGGTTATGCTCTGAACAGAGATTGTATAAAATTCAAAAAAAAACTAACAATTAAATGAAATCAAGGAAAAAAACTCTGGTTCACCAATGTTTGATACCACAGTTCAAATAAGGAGATATAACCCTCAATTGACCCAACACATTCCATATTTAACAGCACATACATGAGCCAAAATCACAACAGCATAACTGTCCTTCCAGACAGAATCGAACATATACAAAAACAGTTTACAAAATAAGAATGAAATCAGAAATCAAGAAGGCATCAAGGCTGCCCAGCTCCACATGATCCCAACCCAGGTGAATCTTGGCAACACACATCCAGCACTGGTCACGCACACAAAATGGGACACGAACTCACAGTAGGACACGGTCACGCAGACACTCATACTCCTTATGAGTTCTACACAAGGTTTGATAACCTGCACCCGAACACGACCCCATCTGCACTCGGACTCAGTCACGACACGAACGAGCAGATTCTCAGACACGTTCAATCACCACATAAAAGCCGACACGAACGTACGACCCAATGCACAGAAATGAACACTACCCCAGAATTATAATCGAGCATAAACAATTCCAAAACACGAAGGGGAAGCAAAACGTTACCTGCTGAGAAGAGGAATTAAGACGAATCCGATACGACTCGCTCAGGACACTGATTCCAACACCACATATTCAAACAAACCAAAAAAACACAGAATAAGACATACGAAAATACTCTGAAAAAAATTAAGAGCACGAGTGTCACGTACCTACGACCAATTGATGATAATCAACCTAAATTAGAAATTCTTCCAAACAAGATCCAATCTACACTCGGAGAAAAATATGGATTGATCAACTACTCGTCCGATTCCCAAATTAAATTGAAAGAGTGTAGTCGATTTCTTACCAGAGATCAACGATCTGAACGAATCAAGTTTCGATCAGTCAACCGGCTCGGCCAAGCTCAAAACTCGATTTCACGAGATCAAGAAAACCTAACATATGAAGTATAGATACTAAGGATAGATCCGAACAGAAAATCGTGAAGATGATGAGTTCGAGAACTCACCGCCATGAAATTCGTCGGAGGAGAAGAGTATCGCCGTCGAGGAGCCGTTCTGGGAGACGCTGCCGTGGGTGAGCCACTGTAGCCAAGAGTAGACGTCGACGAGGAGGGTTTAGCCGAAGGAGATGGCCACCGCTGCTGTCGGCGAAGGCTCGCCGAGAGAAGAAATCTCGTCGTCGAAAGGAACACCGGGGAGATCGTGGTTTAGGAGAGAGCCACCGCCGTCGCTGCCGAGATCTCAAGGACGAAGCTACTCCAGTCGCCGTCGCCGCCGCTGGGTCGAAACCCTAGATCGTCGCTGAGAGAAGACGAAAGCTCAGAAGAATGATCGGTGGAGAGAATGAATTTTCTCTCTCCACCTCAGAATAAAAAGGGAAAAATGTAAATTTACAATTTACACCCTCCCGCAATTCGATTTACAGAAGACCCCCCCCCGCCAATTGGTTTATTCAAAAGGCCCCTTTGCCTTTTCATATTTACAGAAATATATAAAAACAATTTTAGAAATATATTTAAAATAAGGAAAACAACTAAAAAGTTGTTACAACAACTTTCCAATTTGAAAAGTTGCCCAGAATTAATTCCCTCCAAAATATTTCCAAATTATAAACTGAAATTAATTTATTATTGAAACTAGTAATAACAAGTATTTAAATTTTTATAGAAATTGAATTCATTTTTATTTAAAAAAAAACTGGGAGGTGGAGTTACATCTACCCAGCTATGTGACTGTATTTTCACCTCGACTTACTCGACCTTCAATTCTAGATCTTTTAATTGCGACCTTCTAACCCATTTGTAATTGGAATAATGAGTTAATGGTTCCTTAATTGTATTCATCTAGAAGAGTATCTTCTCTTCAGAATTGTGTTTCTAAATTATTTTTAATAGATTCTTTAATTAATTTTATTTCACGCTTTAACTTGATCTTCTTTATTTTGTGCATTAATTATCACCTCGTGAACTCCCACTTTCTATTTTTGATCTTCTGGCGTCCCCTACCGTGACTTGTATATTTGGAGTACAACACTACACTTTTCCTTCCAACAAATTTCATATTTAAGACCTAGACAAGTTCACCTTTATGTAGATGTATCATGTCCCACTAAAACACGTCTCCTTGTATACTATTTTCATGATAGGACCTTCTGGTCAAAATGGCCAAACTATAACCTCTACCATGACACCAAAATACTTTCCGACTTCAATTAAGAGATCCAACCTTGACTCAATCCCTTAACCCGGTAGGTGAATTTTGTTCTACTTAGTTCCTTAAATGCTTAAATTTGTGCTTTATCTTGATTGCTTAACCCATTGTCTCATCCCATTACTAGTTTAACTATTGTAAGTTGGGTAGAATACCTCACGGCCCAACAAAGCCTTTGTCCTTGTGACCCATGTGGATAAATTTGCTTAGCCTATAAGTTCAGAGGACCCTAACTTAGCTAGTCAACCAAGACAACTGTATAGGCCCGAACTTCGGGCGAGCCTTGATCTTAAAAGATCTGGGACTATTTAAAATTTCCTTCATCAGTACCTCCCTTGCTCATATTTTGACTATCTCGAGCTGCTAACGTAGCTTCAGTTTTGCAAGCTTATTTCGTTATCAAGCTTGATCATGACATATTTTATTGGGTGCACCCACTAACATATTGTCTAATCAGAACCGGTGCATGATGGTCTGATCAACCAATTGCACTTTGGTTCGCTTATCACATATTATCCTACGTGGATGGGAACATAGCTAAACTTGTCCTCTAGAGTCCCATCCGCGACTGCCTTGACAACTCCTTTTGAATTATTCGGTCGCCTTTGAACCACGTATTCGTATTTGTAACGCCTCCTTCGAACTCTATATTGCGTTCGCCTTCACCTATTTTAGAAGGACGAAAGCGTCGTACTAAAACTCCTCTAACTGTCCTATCACCATGACCATTACCACCCAATGTAACCATATCTTTGTCTTGAACTACTCGACCTTTCCTTCGACACTAAATTTACAATCTTGACTTTCTAATCACTTGAATTTAAGAGTTATTACAATCGTCTCTTAATCATACCCTCAACCTAGACTACGACCATATAAACTTCCTTAAACCCTTCTATCTACCGTTGTGCCTTCTCACCCCCTCCAAATTCTTAATTTCGAGGACGAAATTCTTTTAAGTTGGGTAGGATGTAAAATCTCTAAATTTCTACTATATTTTTTTATATATTAAATTTGGTACTGATTTAAAATTTTTGTATTGTACGTCGCATAGTCGTATTGTACGTCGTGCACGAAATTTTATTTTTCGTAGTTGCTCGACGAGTGCGAATATGTGCGAGCGTACATATTTTGAGAAAAACATTTTTTATTTTTATAGTTTCAAAATAATATATGTAATATTTAATTTAGCTATCAAAATATACTAAATTTATTATTTTATTTATGAAAGGCCTTTTATTTGGAATAAATAATATTATTCCTGCATACATATATTTCATAAATATTTGCTAGTTTAATTTAAATAAAAATATAATTTTTGAGATTTATTATTCAAAAAGATATTTAAAAATATTTATTATTTTCGAAATTATTATTATTGGTATTTTGAAAAATATATTTGGAAGTTATGGTGGCCATTTAAATCTTGATTTGATTTTTGGATTTATTTAAATAGTTAAATATTCAAAATTTATTTATCCCATTTGATTTTGAGCTAAAAATTTAAATAGATTTAAATTGGATTTAATTGATTTGATTTTAAACTAAGAGAATTTGATTTGATTTAAATTAGATTTGGATTTGGATTTGGATTTGGATTTGATTGCTTTTAAATTAAATTAGGAAATATCTAAATTGGGTTTAAAGGAATCCTAATTCTTATCTAATTGGGAATTCCCACATCCTATAAATAGGAAGGTACTCCTCCATATTATTTTCACCACAAATCATCTTTCAAACCATCCTTGTCAAAATTTCTCTCTTTTTTTCGTCATAAATTCAGCCCCGCTTTTTAGCAGCAAGAGCAACTTGGAACGACGATATCTCCTAGCTCCGAACTCTGTTTCGTCTCCAGTTTTTTTTAAAAGAAGCGTATCGAGGTAAGGTTTCCAAAGACATATTTTAATAGACAAAATTCGTTCTGTAGATTTCTACAAAACTGTTTGAGTATCTAGTGTCCCAAAAATAAACGTGTTTCAGTATTTTTGCGATTTCGGGAGATTCCGGAAACGAAAATGCGATCCGTTTAGTTTTTCGGAAAGCTAATACGAAAATATATACGATATCCTAACTTCAGAATTTATTAAATAAATATAATAGGTGCAGTATTAATTATAATTAGATAATAAACTATTTTCAGCATCTGAAGTCGTTCCTGCACCTTCTTCTTTGTGCGTTGTTGTTGATTCATCACCAGGACATCATCTTACCTCACTTGGACATCAGGCAAGACACCTTGCCATTTTCTTTTTACTTATTTTAGCTCATATTTCATGCATTATTTATTTTTTTTATGCAAAATAAACTGTGATACATGGCATAACTGTTAGAACTTACTGTTCATTTATTTTTCCTGCTATGTATTATTTTTCTCACATTAAACCTAGATTTAAGGGACCACCTTGTGTATTGCATTCATGGCCTTGACACGTGGTATCACGAAATTGTGTGTCGCATATAGAACACGGACATGCGTGACTGGCTGGCCACCGGTGCGTATAAGCCGTGCGATAGGAATAACCGCTAATAGAGGTTGCATGCTAGTTTAACTTAGCGGTTATAGAGGTTACTGTTGTGGATACAACATGGTAGGCATTGGGTGGGAAGAACATCTCCTTAGCATATGGGTCATATATACACTGTCCTGATTGCCGGTTATCTCCAGTGGGAGGTACGGTCCTGATAGCCGGTTATCTCCAGTGGGAGGTACGGTCCTGATAGCCGGTTATCTCCAGTGGGAGGTACGGTCCTGATTCCTGATTCCTGACTGAGCCGGCCCATGCGTCGAAGGTTTGTTCTTTATTGCATATTCACTATAGTACGGCTAGGTACCCTATTGTATGTGTCCCTTAATTATTTGAGCAATATTTATTCAGTTATATGGCATGATATTATGTGTCTTGTTACGTCCCTCTGAGGACCTGGTTGTCTTGCCAGGTGTATGCTCTTGTGTTTCGCAGGTGTTCTAGCTTTAGCCGTGACCATCGCTACTTCTTCGAGGATGATTGCATTTGGATCGTCTTCGCTTCGCTCGCCACTCATTTTATTTTCCATGTATTTTATTTCCTTATTTTGTTGGTAGTGGATTTGTCTCCTCCCAACATTTGTATCAAGACAATTCATTATCTTTATATGATGTCTTTTATTCATTTATTTTGCGTGGATGAGATTAGTTATGGTTCTACTGCATTTTACAGCTTATGTACTCATACGAGGTTTCCATATATTGGAGTGTACTTCGTATGAATACAGCTGGCATGTCTACGTTCCTAGTCCTACGTATTTTGGGACTGGGGCGTTACACCCCCCTTTAATGCATGGGGACACATATTCCCCTTCTCCATTCTTCTAAGACACATGGCATGACATGTGTCATGCCATAAAAAATCCTTTTTTTAGGAATAATAATAATAATAATAATAATAATAATAATAATAATAAGAGTATGACAAGTCTATTCCCCTTAAAAAAATTCCGTCCTCGGAATTTGAAATAACTAGTACAACAATTGATTACTAACCTGGCTTAGGAAATAGATACGGATATTGCCTCCGCATATCTTCTTCTTTCTCCCAAGTTGAATCTCCAGGCGAATTCTTGCTCCACGCGACTCGTACTAATGGAATGATCCGATTGCGGAGTACCTTCTCCCTTCGATCCAAGATCCCAACGGGTTTCTGTTCTATCCGTAATGTAGGTCCGATGGTGATTTCTGAATGGTCAAGTATATGGCTCGGATCTAACACATATCTTCGTAACTGGGAAATATGGAATACATTGTGAACTCCATCTAGTGTTGGTGGTAAGGCAAGCCGATATGATACATTCCCTACTTTCTCCAATATGTCGAAGGGTCCAATGTATCTCGGACTCAGTTTTCCTCTGTTTTCGAATATGATGGTTCCCTTAGTTGGTGAAATCTACATAAACACGTGATCTCCAGGTTGGAATTCTAATATTCTTCGATGCTTATCAGCCCACATTTTCTGTCTATCCTGGGCTGCTTGCAGGTGACTTCTTATTGCTTTGAATATATCCACAGTTTGTGTTACTAGTTCTGGTCCCAGTAATTGTCTCTCTCCTACGTCGGTCCAACATACCGACGATCTGCACTTTCTACCATATAGTGCTTCAAAAGGAGCCATTTTGATACTATTATGATAACTGTTGTTATATAAAAATTCTATTAAATGTAGATGATCATCCCAAGATCCTCCAAAATCTAAGGTACACGCTCTCAGCATGTCTTCTAGGGTCTGAATGGTTCTTTCCGACTGGCCGTCTATTTGGAGGTGGTAGGCGGAGCTATATTTCAGTTGAGTGCCAAGATTTTCTTGTAGACTTCTCCATAAATGAGAAGTGAATCTGGTATCTCTATCCGATACTATACTCACTAGCACTCCATGTTGACTGACAATCTGTTTCATGTATATTTCTGCCAGTGCCTCTGTCGACTGTCCAACTCGAAAGGGAAGAAAACGAGCGAACTTCGTAAGTCTATCTACAATGACCCAAATAGCATTATTATCCCTTTGGGTCCTAGACAGTCATGTCACAAAATCTATTGTGAGATGCTCCCACTTCCATTCGGGTATGGGCAAAGGCTGAAGAAGTCCTGCTATCCTTTGATGTTTTGCTTTCACTTGTTGACAGACGAGACATCTGGATAAAAATCTGGCAACTTCTCTCTTCATCCCGTGCCACCAAACTGTTTGTCTCAAATCTTTATACATTTTAGTGCTGTCCGGATGAATGGAATATTGTGAGTTATGAGCTTCTGACATAACCTCCGTTCTTAAATCTCCACTGGGCACACATAATCGATCTCCGAATATTAATGATCCGTCCGGATGCTTTCTTATCCCGGTCTGGAGCCCTGCTTCTGTTTGTTTCCAAATCTTCTGACGTTTTAAGTCATTTTGTTGAGCCTATTTAATTCTATCTATTAAGGAGGATTGCACTTGTAAGCTTTGCCACATTCTTTTCGTTACCGGGCATATCACTTCAATTCCCATTTTTCTTAAATCCTCAAGGATCTCCTTGGGTGTATTCATAAAGAAGGCTTCGGGTCTTCTGCTTAGAGCATCAGCCACCTTATTAGCCTTGCCTGGGTGATATTCCAGCTCCATATCGAAGTCCTTCAGTAACTCCAACCATCTTCTTTGTCTCATATTGATCTCCTTTTGTGTGAAGACATATTTTAAACTTTTGTGGTCCATGTATATTTTGATTCTCTCTCCATATAAATAATGCCTCCATAACTTGAGTGCGAATACCACAGCTGCAAGTTCGAGATCGTGAGTTGGATAATTTCTTTTATGTATCTTTAATTGTCGGGATGCATAGGCTATGACTTTTCCGTGTTGCATCAGTACACATCCCATATCCTTACCCGATGCATCACTATATATCTCATATCCACCCGAACCAGATGGCAATGCCAGTACTGGGGCCGAAATTAATCTTTCCTTCAATTCGTCAAATGCCCTTTGACATTTCTCTGTCCAATTAAACTTTTCTTCTTTCCGGGTAAGACGGATTAAAGGTTCTGCAATTCTTGAAAATTTTTCTACAAATCTTCGGTAGTAACCAGCTACTCCTAAGAAACTTCTGATTTCTGCTACGGACTTAGGTGTTGGCCAAGACTTAACTGCTTCCACCTTCCTCGGGTCTACCGAGATGCCTTCTCTGCTGATAAAATGTCCTAGAAAGGATATTTGGTCCAGCCAAAATTCACATTTACTAAGTTTAGCATCTAATTGTTCTTCCTGCAACGTTTGTAATACAATTCTCAAGTGTTTTTCATGTTCCTCTTCACTTTTGGAGTATATAAGAATGTCGTCAATGAATACAATTACGAATTTATCCAGATATTGATAGAATATTCGATTCATCAGGTCCATAAATATGGCGGGTGCATTCGTTAACCCGAATGGCACTAATAGTGTATTCAATTTTCCTTTAATGATTTTCCCGTACCTGCACTTTATATGTTCTTGCTTTTTGTAAAAGCTTAGAAGAACGAGATTACTATCACTACCTGTAGAATCAATCAAACTTCACCTTATATCAGGACAAGTGAATGCACGAGGTTGTAACCATACCATATTTAAAAGAGAAGTACCACATTACTTGCCTTCAATGATCCAACCAAACACAAAAGTCAAAATATGCCACTTTCAACTATAAATCAAACAAATACCCACTTCATCTTTTACCCAACAAACTACCTTTCACTTTCTAAACATCAAAGAAACTCGGTTGTTGAGAAATTTCTACTGTTGTTGAGAAATTTCTACTTTAGTTTTGAGTTTTAGATTTTAAAAGAAACTGATAAAGTAGGGAGAGTGTAGTGAGCAAATGCTTTTAGATGAAAGTAACGAGCTCTCATTTCAGATGGCTTTTCAAAAAAGAATTTGTCTTCGACTAGGATTGTGGTTTGTGTTTCAGAAAACAACAAGGAAGGTGTTAATGATCCTTAATGGGTTGGTAAAAAAAATCTAGAAGGTAGTCTCCTTTTTAATCCTTTGTTTATCTCAAATGAATGAAGAAGTGAGTGTTAAAACATAATATTTTAGTTAAATAAGCTAAACTTACAAATTGTGTGGGGAGATTATAAAAGTAATAATCTAACTTTAATGCTATTAATGAAAAGTGAGTGTCGTAGATTTTTTTCTATTAATGATAATCTAACTTTAATGCTATTAATGAAAAGTGAGTGTTGTAGATTTTTTTTTTCCTATTAATATCAGGGATTCTCCCTCCAAACGACAACAACATTAACGGACACAAAAACACTAAAAAGAAACTTTAACCCTATCTTTGGGTAGGTTACATGAATCATTTTCTTTAGATTGTGCCTTTTATTGGTTACAATACCCTTCCTTATTGCCTCAATCATATATGTTTTCATTACATTTAGAGTCAAGACTAGTATCTCTTTTAACTATATGGCAATTTTTTGGAACATGCACTTTACATGTTTGGAAACGCTTGAAAGAATAGGATTATTGTCACTACTGGTAGGATCCATTAAGCTTCAACCTTCATGAGGAAAAGTGAATGCACGAGATTTTAATTAAACCATATTTAAAAGAGAAGTACCATATTACTTGCCTTCTGTTCCACCAAACATTAAAAAGTCCAAAATTGTCACTTTCAAATACAAATTAAACCAATACTCACTTTTTTTTATCCAACCAAACAACTTTTGATTTTCTAAACACCATAGAAACTCACTCAACTTTTCAACTCGACACGTTTCTACTTTCTTCCACTTTTGTCAAACCAAGAACCCCCATATGGAATCATTCTTGGTTGGTGGGGGGTTTTTTTTTTTTTTTTTTTGGGGGGGGGGGGGGGCATTCTTGGTTGGTAGGTGGGTGGGTGTTTTTTTTTTTTTTTTTTTGGGGGGGGGGGGGGGGGGGGGGGGGTGGTTGTGGGTGGGGAGGGAGTGGTGATGTTGTGGAATTGTGTGTGGGGTTGGGAGGGGGGTGGGGGTGGGGTGCAATAATGATTGTTTAGAGATTATTTTAGTTTCGAGTTACAAATTTTGAGAGGAATTACTAAATTAAAGATAGTGTAAGTGAATATGTTTCGTGATATTAATTTGGACGATAATATTGAGCCCTTTTTCGGATGGCTTTTCAAAAGCGAATTATTTTTCAACTAGAATTGTGGTTTGTATTTCAGAAAACACAAGATGGTGTTAGCTACGATACCACTTTGTTAGCTGAGTAAACATTTAATTAGAGAAGGTGAGCTATGTTGGATAGGATGAACAATGGATTTTTTTTCTTCTTATTTTTGCTCATAAAAAAATCTTTCACCATGACTATTACATAGGTGTTAGGGATAACATTTCATGATTATATAAGTGTTAGGATGACCTTTCTTTATTTTATAGGTTTTAGCGAGAAACCTTTCATGATGTAACAATTTGTAACTCAAAAATCCTAGAGGAACTCATGAGTTCTTAATTTTTAAAACGAGTAATGCTATTCGTACCTCCAAATTGTCCCTCCAATACATCCTTTCTTATGTGACAACTGACGTGACATGTTAAATAATATTATGTGTCATCTGACATGGTCGATGACATAGCAAAATTTAACCCAAAAAATTAATTACCCAATTTTGTCCATGTTAATTTAATATTAATGTTAATATTAATTAATGTTAATGTTAATGTTAATGTTAATGTTAATGTTAATATTAATGTTAATATTATTGTTAATGTTAATATTAATGTTAATTTTAATTTTAATTTTAATTTTAAAATTTACCATGTCAGCTGCCACATCAGCATGCCACATAAGGAGAGAAGGTTTGGAGGTACAATTTGGAGGGACAAATAGCATTATTCTTTTTAAAACTCGGTGATTAACAATTGTTGGATTACATGCATCCGATCTCTTAATTTTTCAAGGACCTAAACAAAAAAAAAAGTCAAGGACCTAAATAGAAAAATTTGTCTATGTACATAACCCTATTGCAAGTTCATATTTTGAGTTACTGTAGTGAACTGTTTGTAACTCAATAATTACACCATTAGTAGTAACTCATGACTTGACAACTCCTTGTTAACATCGAATAACTCATGACTTTAGGGCTCCCTCTATACTCTATGTAACCTATAACCGACCTTTACTCCTCAATTAATTTCATGCAGCTAAAAGCCATATAAGCTTCCATAGGGGATGATATTGTTGGTGTTGGGTGGGGTTCCCAACCTTATGACGAGTGTCATCCGTGTGTCTCGGAAGCTCGGGGAGCATGACGAGTGCCTTCGCATATCGAAAAAACTCAGTATCAGAGAGCAGTTTCTACCAAGGCCCCGGGGGAATTCAGGGTGAGTTCGACCCGAGTTTGGTCCTCTTGGAGTCGGAACATTGCTCGACTTGCTGGCTAAAAATAACTGAACTCGGTCGAGTTATATATATGTGTGTGTGTGTGTGTGTGTGTGTGTGTGTGTCTCGGAAGCTCGAGGAGCATGACGAGTGCCATTCGCATATCGAAAAAACTCGAAGTATCAGAGAGCAGTTTCTACCAAGGCCCCGGGGGAATTCAGGGTGAGTTCGACCCGAGTTTGGTCCTCTCGGAGTCGGAACATTGCTCGACTTGCTGGCTAAAAAATAACTGAACTCGGGTCGAGTTCGATTGTTGGAGCTGTGCGAATTTGGAAATGTGTTTTTACCCCATTGGATCACATCCAATGATCTAGATCTGTTGCGACTTTGAGGGGGTATATATTATGTGTTTCCTAACCCTAATTAGCATTGTAAGAGAAGCTTTACACTTCTGGAGAGAGAAAAGAGATTTATGTTTATTTCGAAGAGGAGACCGTATCGGGTAACACTACTCGTTATCTTCGTTCTTCATGAGTTTGTAATCACGTTTTTCATCTTCTAAGTAGTGTAGTGACCCGTTTGGATCGGGGATAACTTTGTAAGGTGTCGGGTGTACTATCTTATTTCACTAATGAAGATTTCTCAGGTTTCGACTCCGATCGTCCCGTGATTTTTAATGCAAGGGTTTTCCATGTAAAAATTATTGTGTGTTTGCGTTTGGTTCTTTTGTAATTATTGGCGATTTGGTTTTGTGTGCTTTTTACAAACTTCTTGGTTTTGAGAAACGGTTTTCACGTTTCGTTCCCAATAGAGTGGTATCAGAGCTTTGGTTTCAAAGGGTGTCAGGGTTGTCAATCCAATCAAGGAGAAGAGATAGACACAAAACTGGTGCGCATGGTAAACCTAAATGGTACCAACTACCACTATTGGCAGAGCAAGATGAAGGATTTGTTGCTCGTTAAGAAACTGTATCTTCTGAGATTTGCTTCCGAGAGGCCTAATGATAAATCCAAGGAGGACCGTAAATTCGAGCATATACAGGTGCGTAGGTACATCAGGCGTAGGTACATCAGGTAGTTCGTTGACGAGAACGTGCCATTGCCAATATTGAGCATACAAGAATACTTTGGGAGAACCTGGAATCTTTGTACGCGAAGAAGACCGAGGCAAATAAGCTGTTACTGATTCTACAAGTGACGGGTCTACGGTATAAAGATGGTACGTCTATTACGGATCACCTTAGTGAGTTCCAGGACGTGGTTGACCAGTTATCCTCTGTGGGAGTGCAGTTCGACGACAAAGTTCAGGAATTTCGGTTGTTGTGCACGTCTCGTGGGAGACAATTAAGGCTGCAAATGAGCCAAGCCGTTCGCGAGCTGCTCGAAGCTCGGCTCGATAAAAGCTCATTTGAGCTCGGTTCGTTTAGTAAACAAGCTGAGCTCAAGCTTTATTTTTGAACTCGTTTAATAAACGAGCCAAGCTCAAGCTTATAAGTACTCGGCTTGATTGAGCTCGCGAGCTGGCTCGTTTATGAGCTTGCGAGCTAGCTCGTTTAGAAGCTCGTTTTGGAGCTCATTTGTTTTTTATTGAATTCCAATTTTATATATATATATATATATATATATATATATATATATATATATATATATATATATATATATATATATATAATTAGAATTATTCAATAATATGAACCACACATGTAAAATTAATTGTGTTGGGCTATCTAAATATTAAGCCAAATTAAAGTGGTCTATTTGGAAATTGGCTTAAGGGTATAATTATCATAGAAATAATGTGTAGATACCGGAGATAATTCTAATTTGATGAGGGGCCAAATTAGAAATATTAAAACATATAAATATATGTATTCATTAAGGTTATGGTCCCCAACTTATACGGCCACCAAAGAAAAGTTTTCTCTTTTTCTCTTCTGTATCCCCATCAACAGAAAAAGAGGGACAAAGAATTCGGATTCCTCTTTGTCATTAAGGGTCGTAGCAAGTTGGAAGATCGAATCCAATAAAAGGACGACCGCCAAGGCTAGCAATGGATTCAGGTACGCTTCCGTATTTAGTTTTGTTCTTCATCTCATGAATCGACATGGTACAATAAATCTCCAACAAGTGGTATCAGAGCTATCCTTGTTTGATTCTTGAGTTTGAAGTTTTAGATCAATTTTTTTTCTGTTATTCTGTAACCCTAGATCGTTCGATCTGATTTAAT
Source organism: Iris pallida (assembly GCA_029216955.1). Lineage (NCBI taxonomy): Eukaryota > Viridiplantae > Streptophyta > Magnoliopsida > Asparagales > Iridaceae > Iris > Iris pallida. The sequence goes on along the minus strand of JANAVB010044219.1, from coordinate 5,088,735 downwards.
TAGGATTTCAATTGTTCGATTACATTTTTTTATGATGCACCGAACAATTTTACGTTTTCATGCGTACTGCATGTTTTGTTGGAAAATATCAACTCGATATCTCCTCATATAATTTTAATTAAAGATGATGTGTGTTCAATGATTGTGCGTGCAAACCCTTTTCATTGGGAAGACTTGCTGGATTCTAATAGTTATAACACTTCATGATAGCACCAGATTTTTTTTAAAAATCCTCTTGCTAAATAAATATAGAAGTTTGTGCATATATATCCATGCATAATATCTTAGTAGTATTAATATGATTGAGGAATGCCTTGCATATGTATCATAACTCTATAACCTATGCGGATGTAATAGGATCTTGCATATGGTAGTTGAATTGATTTGTTTAGCTGACCGAAAGGCCTTTAAGTCAAAGTCAATCTTAGGATGATGATTCCATCAATTAGTGCATAATAAATATTCACATAGAAAAGTTGTTGGATAATGAATGTTTATTGTATTTGGAATGACCCCACGAATATTAAATTAATGAATTATTGACTTACTTACAGTACCATTCAGAGTACCATAATCAGACACTAAAGTCCATTATGTATTTGTTTGGAAAAATCTATTTATGGTATGCAATATTGTATGCAATACCATAAAGTTATTGAATGATTACCTTCTGTATGGTTTATTATAAGAATATTATCGTCTCTGGATATATATTTTTAGTAGATTATTTGATGTAATCTTTTGATGGATATATTCAGTACAATCTAATCTGCTGATTATTGATTATTTAAATTTAAATATGCATGTACATAAAATTTTGGACATGATTCAGTTTTGTAAAATTTAGTTAACATTCAAATTTTTTTTGGCGCCTTTTGTGACTAGCAATAGTTGTCTAATATTCTAAATAGACCAATTGAAACAAGATGTCGCCAAAGTGACCTCTCTTGCGTAGATAGTCTATGAGGGATGTCGGATGTTTGTGTGTGTACATTCATGCGGGTATTAACCGGCCCAAAGGAAGGTTAATACTTGGCCGAATTGCACACATACTTGTGGTGATAAATGTGTGACAATTATACGGTTTACATGTGAATAATAACCCGATCCAAAGACAGCCTTACTATTTGACATGACTTATTGTCAACATTTGATCACTACACCAAGAGTACTACTTGCAGTTAATATCACTGTCCAAAGACTTGATATTAATGATGCACTAGCTATCTTGAGACGAGGTTCACCATTATTTGAATTTGTTTGACTATTTTTTATTCTTTGGTTATTAATTAGAGCATATTTGTTTATTTATTTTTTGTTCTCTTTTCAGTTAATGTTGCTATAATATCTGCTAATACGAATTCAATTTCCATGCTTAATGGGATAAATTTTAAGGACAAAAAGAAAAGAAATACAGAAGCTGCTGAGGGCCTAGCTCAAAAGAAACAACAATATAAAACTAAGGGTCGTTTCTTTTGTGACAAGTTAGGACACATAAGAAAAAATACATTTCTCAATTTGGTCTGTTCTGAGGTTAATTTAGCTTCAGTACCTAGAAATACATGGTGGTTAGATTCTGGTGCTATTACCCACATTAGTGTTTCTAGACAAGGTTGTCTGAGCTACCGAAAGTCAATTGATGGTGAAAGATACATCTATGTGGGTGATGACAAGTCGGTAGAAGTGGAAGCAATAGGACATTTTAGGTTATTATTGGAAATCGATTATTATTTGGATTTGATAGACACTTTTATTGTACCGTCTTTTAGACAAAATTCAGTTTCAGTTTCCTTAATGGACAAATCTGTTTATCATTGTTCATTTGGAAACAATAAATTTAGTCTATCTTTAAATTTAAATATTATTGGTAACGGTTCCATTAAGGTTTATGATAACATATATTCACTTGAAACTATTGCATCTTACAATGAAACCTTGCAAGTAGAGTCATGTGGCACTAAAAGCAAAATTAACAATAAATATTTTTAGCCTCATTATGACATAAGCGATTATGTCACATCTCTAGAAATGGAGTTAAACGACTTGTGTCTGATGAGATTTGGATTTCATCGACTTTATAGACTTTAATGTTTATATTAATGTGTAAAGGAAATACAGACCAAAGTTTAATTGTAAGCAGCTACTTTATTGGCTATGCTGACAGATCAAGGGGTTAATAATTATACAATCCCACACAAAAGAAAATTTTAAAACGAGAAATATAATTTTGAGGATGTTGAGTTTGGGGGAGAAATAAAGTTTGGGACATTATCTTTGAGGAGGAATCAATTGTGATTCCTACTATCACTTTTGACGATGTGTAGGATTCTGTATCTGTCATTGATCAAGAAGTGAATTCGGAGCCTCAACAAGACAATGTCGAATTATCTCTATAAGTCATTGTTAAGATACCTTGACAAGACAATGTAGCAGCACTCTCATTCAAGATAAGATAATTATTTCTGAGAAACAAACTCAACAACCTCAAGAACCGATAATGTTAAGATGGTCCACAAGAGAAAGGAGAAACATAATTTCGGATAATATTATCACATTTCTCCAGGAACATGAGGAAGACCATGGCATATTGGAAGATGATCCAATCAACTTCCGTCAGGCCATGGAAAGTTTCAATTCTCAAGAGTGGATTGATGCAATGAATGATGAGTATAAGTCCATGCAAGACAATAAAGTTTGAAACTTGTCTCATTACCAAAAGATGTGAAGCCCATTGGTTGTAAATGGATATTTAAACCAAAAAGGATTCGAAGGGTAATGTGGAGAGGTATAAAGCACGTCTTGTAGCTAAAGGCTTTACTCAAAAGGAAGGGATTGATTTTAAAGAGACTTTCTCTCCGATTTCTTCGAAAGACTCTTTTAGAACAATCATGACATTTATTGCACATTTTGATCTTGAGTTACATCAAATTGATGTCAAAACGGCGTTTCTCAATGGTAACATTGACGAAACTATTTATATGGTGTAGCCAGAAAACTGTGTCGGGAGATCCAAAGAATATAGTTTGCAAATTGACAAAATCCATTTATGGACTCGAGCAAGTTTCTCGTCAGTGGTACTATAAATTTCACCAAGTTGTTACCTCGTTTGGTTTTGAGGTTAACATTGTTGAAGATTATGTGTATCACAAGTTCAGTGGAAGTAGGAATAATTTTCTGGTTTTGTATATTGATTAAAGTATCCAATGCAAACCAGGTGACACCTCTCGTTAAAGGAGACAAATTCGGTCTCAATCAAGTGTGCTAAGGTTAGTCTTAAAATTAAGAAAATACAATAAATTTTTTCTTCATGATCAGTTGTAGGGAGTCTAATGTATGCTCAAGTATGTACGCTTCAGGATATTGCGTACATATTAGGATGTTAGGCAGATATTTAAGCAAATATGGATGGATCATTGGGTAGCAGCTAAACTACTTAAATAATTAATAGAGAACAAGAAAGTATATGCTCTTTGTAGGAGATGGAATAATTTTGGAGATCATAAGGTATTCTGACTCCGATTTTGTCGGATGCCAACACAGCAGGAGATCTACATCAGTTTATGTTGACTAATGGAGATATATTTTGGATGAGTGTCAAACATGCACTCATAATTTCTTCCACCATGGCAGCAAGGTTTATAACATGCTGTGGGACATCTATTCAGGAAATATGGTTGCGAAATTTTGTCATAAGGCTGCGCCTACAGTACGGTATTGAAAGACCACATAAAATTATTGTGTGACAATAAAGAAGCAGTACTGTATTCTAATAACAACAAGAACTTGTATACGTTAAAGGATGTTGACATAAAATTTCTAGTTGTGAAGGAAAAATTCAGAATGGTAAAAGTGTCCATATTGCACATTAGGACAAACTCCATGTTAGCGGATCCGCTCACAAAATATTATCACCTAAGGTCTTTTATGAGCATACTACTCATATGGGTGTTATCTTAATTAAGTATATGACAATATAGTGGAAGTTTGTATTTTATGTATTTGGGTGCTATTTGATTTTGGACACATTTATATATTAAAATATTTAGGATATTTATCTGATCAGATATATGGAAAATTCAGTTCATTCTGTTTTTATTATGTTAAAGTATTTGATCTCACTAAAGTTAAGGAGGACCAGTTGGAAATAGACATGTATTGATCACATTGCGTGTAATTTCCATGCTACGCATCCATGATTGATCTATGTCGTTTAGCTATATTGGTATATGTGACCATTGATGGTTTAGTTACGCTATATGTGACGAATGTCGCTTTGATCCTATGTTGATATGGTTAATGGACGAGATTGTCCAGATATACCCTAAGGATTAAGATAACAATTTATGAGCTCACTAAGGTTAACACAATTATAAGGTTACATATGTGGCTCAATGGGAGATTGTTGGAATTATTCAATAATATGGACCACACATGTAAAATTAATTGTGTTGGGCTATCTAAATAATTAAGCCAAATTAAAGTGGTCTATTTGGAAATTGGCTTAAGGGTATAATTGTCATGGAAATAATATGTAGATACCGAAGATAATTCTAATTTGATGATGGGCCAAATTAGAAATATCAAAACATATAAATATATGTATTCTTTAAGGTTATGGTCCCCAACTTATACGGCCACCAAAGAAAATTTTTCTCTTTTTCTCTTCTGCATCTCCATCAACAGAAGGAGAGGGACAAAGGATTTGGATTCCTCTTTATCATTAAGGGTCGTAGCAAGTTGGAAGATCGAACCCCATAAAAGGACGACCGCTTCAAGATCCATCAAGCCTAGCAATGGATTCGGGTACGCTTCCGTATTTAGTTTTGTTCTTCATCTCATGAATCGACATGGTACAATAAATTTCTAACAATTACCACTATTGGCATAGCAATATGAAGGATTTGTTGCTCGTTAAGAAATTGTATCTTCTGAGATTTGCTTCCGAGAGGCCCAATGATAAATCCAAGGAGGACCGCAAATTCGAGCATATACAGGTGCATAAGTACATTATGCGTAGGTACATCAGGTAGTTCGTTGACGAGAACGTGCCATTGCCAATATTGAGCATGCAAGAATACTTTAGGAGAGCGTGGAATCTTTGTACGCGAATAAGATCGAGGCAAATAAGCTGTTACTGATTCTACAACTGACGGGTCTACGGTATAAAGATGGTACGTCTATTACGGATCACCTTAGTGAGTTCCAGGACGTGGTTGACCAGTTATCCTCTATGGGAGTGAAGTTCGACGACAAAGTTCAGGAATTTCAGTTGTTGTGTACGTCTCGTGGGAGACAATTAGGGCTACAAATGAGCCAAGCCGTTCGCGAGCTGCTCGAAGCTCGGCTCGATAAAAGCTCGTTTGAGCTCGGTTTGTTTAGTAAACAAGCTGAGCTCAAGCTTTATTTTTGAACTCGTTTAATAAACGAGCCAAGCTCAAGCTTATAAGTACTCGGCTCGATTGAGCCCGCGAGCTGGCTCGTTTATGAGCTTGCGAGCTAGCTCGTTTTGGAGCTCATTTGTTTTTTATTGAATTCTATATATATATATATATATATATATATATATATATATATATATATATATATATATATATATATGGTTGTGTGTATTATATATTTATGTCCTTAACAAGTGATATTAAGGAACTTTCTTTAATTAATATAAATAAATTGTTAATATTTTATATACTTGAATTCAAACCTAACTAGCTTGAAATCAAGCTCGTTAAGCTTGAGATCAAGCTCGTTAAGCTTGAAATCAAGCTTAATGAGCTTGAAATAATGTTGAGCGACAAGATTGATTTTAAGCTTATCGAGCTTGTTTATCAAGCTTGAATCAAGCTTCCTTATCAAGCCAAGCTTGAGCTCAAACCAAGCCAAGCTCAAGCTTAATATAAACAAGCTCAAGCCAAGCTCAAGCTCCAAAATAAAAAAAACTTATCAAGCTCGAGCTCGGGCTCAAGCTTACAAAAGCTTGGCTCGGCTCGTTTGCAGCCCTAGAGACAATACAAGTATCCATGATCGCTTATGCTGCAGAAGGTATAGTCAATCTGGAGTTCGCCAAGAGCAAGATACTGAATGAAGAGATGCATAGGAGATCTCAGGGCACTTCATCCACATCCCACTCGGAGGCACTCATTTCAGAGGACCGCGGAAGGAGTAAAAGCAGGAGTCCATATGGTAGAAGAGACAAGAGCAGAGGCAAGTCCAAGGGTCTGTACGAGGACTCCGAGTGCCACCATTGTACAAGAAAGGGCACATCAAGCAAAACAATTTTGCTTGGAAGAGATAAGAATGACGACAAGGAGAAGCAAAGCGAGAACACAACAACATCTACCTCACCACATGGAGGCGGTGTGATCATTGTAGGTGATGAGGTAGTCACGAACCTCGTCTACGATGACAATTTTTGGCTGATAGACTCAGAAAATTCAACGCACATATCGCACAATAGGGCACTATCTGCCACTTACACAACATGAGACTGTTGAGTGTTGAAGATGGACAATAAAAATGTGTCAAAAGTTGTTGCTATTGGAGATGTGCATTTGAGAACCAAGACAGGTGCAGTTCTTGTTTCAAAAATATTCGTCATGTCTCCGATATTCGTTTCAACTAGGAGTCGATTGGAAGGTTGGATGAGGTCTTCAATCTCTTCAAGAAAACGGTTAGTTGAAGCTTTCCAAAGGTTCGATAGTAATTGCCAGAGGAAGCAAGAAGTCCGATATCTCCTATATGGAAGGGAGCATGCATGAGGCACATGAGGTAAATGCAGTCAGTGATGCGTCTATCCAGTTGTGGCACAAACGACTTAGCCATATCAACGGAAAGGAAATGAGCTACTTGATGAATATGAAAGTGATTCCATGGCTCAAGTATACAAAGTTGGAGAGATGTACAGCTGTTTGGCAGAAAAGCAAAATCAGATGTCTTTCCAAAGTCATCCATCTTCAAGGAAGCCGATGTTGTCTCGTTTTATATAGAGGTTGGACGCTGCTCTATCGATGGCCTATGGATCTTCATCAAGTTTGTGTTTTGCTACATTTTGTTTGATTTTTCTGCCTACCTTAGAAATTTTTTTGTGGTACTTGCTATTTGGAATTTTGACGACATTAGTTTTACGTTGACCAGATCTCACAACAAAACCAGAGACCTTTCGTATCTTCCTCTCAATGATCACACTAGGAGGACCATGGCCTGAGTAAGGTTGTAAAAGTCGCTAGACGGTAGTTGAGTAGACACCGGACACCTAGAGCTTTTGCCTAGGCGCCGACTAGAGTCTAGGTGTCCCATGACTGCCTACGCCTAGGCACCAACTAATTCTGAGAACAGTGGATCTGGGAACATGAGCGGGTTTCTTTTCCACTAATCTCATATCTATATATTCTTTTGGACATTTAGCGAATTTCACGTGTTAGCCCTAGTTCTAGGAGCTTGTTCATGTCTTCGGGCTTTTAATCTGTACTAGACTACAACTACTTTTGTGATCATGCATGATTGTACCTTCCGCTAGATATATTTTCTGTCTCTCTAGCTTCATAATCATTATGCTATAGCGTTTGTGACGCTTTACTGATTTAACATTATGTGATTTATCTTACTGTTTCTTGCTTACATGGATTAAAACTGGGATCTTGTTAACCACAAGAGACTTTTAGATTGTAACTAACCCCTTTGTTTTGTACAATCGTGATCGTACTTCGGGGTTTTTGAGTACTCCATATTGCGTAATTGGCTGTCATATTCCCATTCTCTATATTTCAGATATCGGGTGTTAGAGTACTCCATATTGCGTAATTGGCTTTGTCATATTCCCATTCTCTATATTTCGGATATGGGACGTGACACCACAACCGGATCGAAAGGAGACTTAAGAGATCAGAAGCACTTTGATCTTTTGCAAAGACAAGATTAGTTAGAAGGATAATCATGATTTGAGGATTTACATGGGCATAGGAATAGGTATGGTGATGGAACTTTTGTTAACAGGAGTGATGTTTTAAAGAAGTTTACGCATGACAATGTGGAAAGAAACCGTAATCACATTATGACGAAGAAGATAGGTTCTAGGGTTCCAGATCGCTAAGCTGTATGCTTCCAAATAACCTTTCGGGTGAAATTTTTTTGTCTGCCCGTTACATTCTGAATACGGTTCCTCATGAGAACTTAGATATACTACCTGTGTATTTTGGAAGAATACAGCTCCTAAACTTCTACACCTTAGAGTTTGGGGTTGTCTAACAAAGGTAGGACTACCTGAACCTAAAAGAAAGAAGATAGAAACAAATACATAAGATGGAATGTATATAGGTTAATGCCATAGATAGTAATGCTATAGATATCTAGTAATCCAGTTTGACTTTAGTGAGGTTCTTATAACAATATGATATGAGGCAAGGGATGCTCCGTTTTCTTTTCTTTCTTTCTTTTTTCTTTTTCTTTTTTGCAATTGATAAAGGCACTACACAATTTACTCAGGACAACCTAAATATTGGTGCGAGTCCAGTTTGAAATAACTTTTACTCAGGACAACCAAAATATTACTATATGGGCTGCCCACCCCCCAAACTGAAGGTTAGATGTCGGAAATCTACGCCGCCGCATACGCAGCTCCGCCGAGCAGATCGACTGCCGGACGCCTTTTAGCTCACCGTTCAAGCACTGACCCGAAGTCCCATCAATCACCTCCTCTTGGTCGAGAGACCACCACACAGTGCCCTTGCTGCGCTAGAAAGCGCTTCTGTACTCGGTGGCCACTGAAGCCCACGCTTCACTATCAAGTCCCGCCGGCCGATCGACCTCGGTCGTGCCAGAAGCACTCGCCTACAACACTCATCTCCGAAGATCGTCCCATTCCCATGGACGCCGCCGCATCTCGATTGCCACATCGACAATGTTCCCTTTCTCCAGAGGAGAGTGTCCATGGGAGGGGCGACGACGCCTAAGTGCAAGAAGAGGAGCTTGGAGGGAATCGCGCGCGGGGACGGGCTCACGGTGCTGAGGCGGGACGGGCTCACGGTGCTGAGGCGGTCGGGGAGGAGGTGGGTCAGGACTGCCAAATTTTTTGGCAGTCCTTCCAATTGGAAGGATTGTCAAAAAATTTGACAATCCTATTTGGGGTGAAGATTGTCAAAAAATTTGACAATCCTATTTGGGGTGAAGATTGTCAAAATTTTGACAGTCCTATATATTGGAAAAATTGTTAAAATTCTTGACAACCTAAAGATAACATGTTTTTTTTTACCGTCAATTTTTAACATTCTAGTATATTGGTAGGACTGTCAAACTTTTTTGACAGTCCTAAAAAATTTTGGACAACCTACAGTAAATTTTTTCGGTGACAAATTGGTAAATAAATAAAAAAATTGGACTGTTATGAGTAAGAAAATGAGCCAAAACATGCTGATACTAGATTAACACATGAGTGTATTTGTAAAAATTGGCACCGGCATCAGTTGAGTATAGAATGAGAAAAATCTCTCAAATGGTTTGGAAATCTGCAACTTACACCAATAGATGCACTAGTTAAGAGAGAATAATTATTAGTTATAGGGGCTACTGGAACAAAGTAGATACATGGATAAGAACCTTGACAAAGATTATAGGAAAAACAATTCAAATAGTGGATTTTTTTTTTCTCCGAAATAGCTATGTTGTTATTGATTGGCATGTTTCCGTAGCTCTTTAATCAACAAAATGAAGTTTAGAATTTAGAGGTAAATTAAGTACAAGAAGCTGCAGGCAGTTTTCTGTAATTTAGACCCAAAAGTGATTCTACTCCTTGCATGTTAGCTATTAGGTCCACATGCTGAGATGCAGAATTGCAGAACAGTCTACTTCATAAAAACTGTGACCATACCATATTTTTAGAAAGACAAAAGGTTCCAATCATGCCATCACCATCACTGTTTTGAGCCTAATTCCTATCACAATATGGTCTGCTATGTAGGAAAACTCTATATTAAGGAACAATACACAGTTATACATTCATTCAAGAAGGCTAGCAGATTTCTTTCTTATCTATCCTCCTACAAGTTCTAGGTTTTTGTTCTCTTGCCTAGTTGATCATGATGATTTAAACCAAATGTTCTGAAGTGCACGGGACAATTATCGAGCTTGCCACATGCAAAGTGAGCACACTTCTGATACTGTATAAATACTGGTGTTGAACTGATTACTATAACAATGCACTTGAAATGTCCTCTGATCACCTAGGAAGCACGGACATTCCAAAAATATGGGTTGTGTCGTGTCAGATGTGTATCGGACAAGTCTTAGACACAAAAATAGGTGTCATGTCCGTGTCCTTACCTTGTTGTGTCCTATGATCATGCAACATAGCTGATCACCTAGTGTGGTGCAAGAGGAGAAAATCATCATCGATCACTGATCCAATTTGAGTACCTCTACGGGATAGACCTCAACAAAAAAGTGTTGTGTAACGACAACAAGTGATTGAGTTTAGTAGTACCTCATAGAAAATTATTCACTCTAGAGAGATGGTAATACGGAGAAGACAAAATTGTTTGAAACACGCATAGAACCGGAAGCGCCCCTTGTTTCAAAGAGAGGAGGATGGATTATTCACATTTAATTTGATGGTCAGAGGCGAATTGAAAGCTAAGCAGTGGTAATTATAAAGTATAGAGCACGCGCCAGATTTCTTGTCTTTTTCCTCTCATTGTATCCAAAACATATGATGTACTACAAGCAATAAGTAGATATACTAAAGTAACCAGAATCTATGAACATCACTGATTGAGTAAATTCCCTCAAGATGCCCACTTCCAGAGCACAATTACATGCTCTATGGTTTCTAATTATTTCAACTTCTCTTCTCATCACTTTTTTAGGCTTCTTTAAGATGACTACATTTTCCTTTTCGCAATGCTCACTAAGAACACAATGTTCTTTGTGAAAAGAATCAAAAGAATCAGTTTCCATATTCTCATTAACTACAATTCCGTGCTCTATGATTTCTCCAATATGACATTTCACAGCACAATCCCGTGCTCTATGGTTTCTAATCATTTAAACTTGCTTCTCATTGCTTTTAGCACATAAAATCAAAACAATCAGTTTCCTCATTAATCTTCTGATAGCTCAAGTGCCCGATGGCAACGACAGGTCTAGGTTGGGTGGTGCCGGCAGCTTGAGGGACAGGGGCTTTGGTCTGCATCATGTCGGATTTTGAGGGTGGGTGTATGGACCAGGATCCGATCCATTTATTGTTTTAACTCCACCCTATTAATGCGGTCACCTTCTAGTGCAAAGAATGGCCAACGTCCTTGTTCTAACATGTCTATGCATGGATGTTGTCAAGAAAGAAAAGCAAGGCATAAGAGGCATCCTATTTGTTTCCAAAGAAGCCAAGAATCACAGTGGTCTGAGTCTATTAGTCAAATCTAAAGTCTTTATCATAAATATGTCAGCTAGATCCATTCTTTTGTTTTCTAATGGTTGCTATCTCCTTAATTGTCCAATCAATGTAACTTTTTATCAACATGGTCACATTGGTATGAGATCACAACATTGCCTAAGATATTACCATTCATATTTGGATTTAATATCCCTTTTAAGATTTCAATAGTACAAATTACTACTATAACCTTCTCCCTAATCTACCAATTATATCTAACAAGCATGCAAAATCGGGCTTAGCTAGAGAGAATTGAGGAAGTACGAAGAAGGTTGGATGGACGTCTAGCTCGTGGGATCCAGCTAGAAAGCACTGTCTTGGCCTGTTAAAGCCAATCAGTAGGTCCCGAAAACAGATAATGTGTTGTCCAGTGTTTGATCCTTCCTAACAACCAACATTTAGTATCTATTCTATGCTAACAATCTCATGAGTCTTCTTCAAGGCTTATAAATAATCAGAGGCTTGTTCTAATCCATATACATCTACAGATAAATCTCTTATTTTTTGTATCATACAGATACAAGGACAGGGAATCTGTTTAGAAGTTACAGTTCCAAACTATGACTAAATGTTTTAGCTCTTAACAATGGTGGAACAGGTGAAATGATTGTTTTAGGTAGACCCAACAGCTACACTGTTAGCCGAAACACACTGGCCCAACAAAAGGGATAATGGTAATGTATTTCTTAGGATACAATAATGCAATCAGGAGTCGATCAGAAATTTATTTCTTGGGTTAGATATGTCCTGTAGCTAGGCACATAGCAGACCGTTAAATCACTACTCTTCAAGTATTATTAAATACAGGGTATCAAACAATTTTCGGTCACTTTTAAGATGACTAGACCTGTGCAGGCATGTTCCCAGGGTCATGGATTATTTAAAAAGACTGGGTCCACCGGACGATGCTCCACAGAAGTGACACAAGACATTAGAATCATATCAAGAAGAGAGGAAGTAGCATGCATGTTCTATAAACAGAAAACTGCTGTTATGTCTTGATTGAAGAATGCCAAAAGAGACTGGACAGTTACAGAGGTGTGGTCTAAACTGACAACCATGTGTAATGATCATAGACTAAAAGGTCGTATATTCCATCCAATGAGAAGAAAAGGCAAAATGTAGTAATATATTGGTGATGCAGGATTAGAACAATTTTGCCCCAAATTCAGATAATTCATGTTACATCTTGATGTGTTCTAGTTGCTAAGAACCATTTGTGTTGTACCTGACGGGTCTTTGGGTATGACAGTATAAGCAAGAGAGACATTTGCTGGGTTGGCTTCTGCTCCTTCTTGGAATAGCACATCAAAGGCCAGAGACTGGTAGAGGCAAACCTCGTCCTCCTTGCAGTAGTAGACCTGTGAAGTACCGAACAATCAATACTCATTCTTCTTTCAAATTACAAGAAGCTTTCAAGACCAATAATTCCCTGCTCAATTATCTGGTCTAGTCATCCCAATAAAGAATTCATGGCTAGGAGCTCATGGAGCAAAAGTGAGGCAAATTCATAGGTCAGATTAGTGCAGCAAGTTTGTAAAGTTATCTAGTTTAGATCCCATTTGTCTTTCATGTGGCTCCCAGAACATGCAGTTCAAGTAAAAGTGTCAAATCACAAATTAGAGATATTTTCCACCATCAAAGTAAAGTATACTGTAAAAATAATCTAATTATAAACATCAATTTCTGAGTTTTAGAGTTGCACAGAATTATTACTATTAAAAATATAGAATCTTCTAGAAACTCTTGGAATTTTAAAAGTTAAGAGTTGACGGGATGTTTGGTTCAAGTTTTTAGAGGCTTGGGATGAGTTTTGGATTCCTTACCCATGTTTGGTAAGTGTGGGATTCGGAATTAGGAGGGAATATGGGGGCTTTAGATTTCCATATATGTAGGAAAGTAAAACCCAACCTCCCCTTGGGAATATTTTTGATTTCTTGGAAATGTTGGTTGGGTGCATTAATTACAAAATGTTTTGACGGTAATACCCTCAATGATACAAATTGAATTTAGGTAATAATAACATAATAAAATTAATAAAAGGGTATTTATGAAAAACTAAACAAATTAAGATTCTTATTCATGTCTGAACGAAACATGGGAATGGACAAATTGAAATTTTCAGACTACATATTCCCAACCTAACCAAACATGGCAGGCTATAGGCACGTTGAATTCCTTTCCCATGGGAAAGGAGTGGGAAGTTGATTCCTAGGAATACAAAACATTCATCCAAACGCCCCCTAAGTGGATGGAAGGATGATTAGTTGCACAATCAATGTAATGTGATCTCAAATCAGTAAGTTCGACTTGAGTAATCTAGCACTCAACTGAGTTACATGTGTATAACTTAGGTCCATCCTTTATTGATTGTCCTGCTGTAATACATTATCACATCCGTGTAGAGTGGACTAGTAGAACTCATAGAGTGTAGACAAATTCATTGCCTATAAATCCTAAAGACATGTGGTCTGTTTCAAACTCTCCACTCTTTGCAACTGAAATTACTTTTGTATTGGACAAGCGACTAATCATATGTAAATACTTCAACAATCTCATAGTTACTGTCGTCCCCAAGCCAAAAAAAGTAAAAAAAATAAATAGACCAATAAATTTCTGAAAGAAACATACCTTGCAGTTTATTCTCCCCTTTGCAGGTAAAGAGGAAGTTCTCCTGAAGTGAAGTGAGGCTGACCCATCGGAGTTGATAATTCCATTTGAAGGTTCAATATTAACTGCACTTGAAGGCTCTGTCTCCACATCAAATTTGCTCTGAGCTTCCTGTAATTGGAAATGAAAAAAGCAAAACATAAGAGCAACTGATGCATCCAGTATAACAGGCTATCCATAAAAATCATTTAATTCATCATAACAAAAAATAAGAGCCTTTATATAAGTACAATGAGTTATTTGAGATCTGAATGATTTAATAGTGCAAAGTAGTTGTTATACTTATACCTGAAACAAGAAAGGTGGAGTAGTGATAGGTAGTATTGTCGTGATGGAGACAAGAATTCTATGAGTTTAGCATATATGATAACTGAAGAGGGCCCAAGAAGACTTGCTTCAGTATACATAGAATACAAGTTCTTAACTGGATCTGGTATGACCAATCATTTCAATCTTCCGGCACACAATTTAAGCAGATTTTATGAAAAAATTATACTGCCGAATGAATCCAGCTCTCTGCCCAATATGGGCCTTCGACCTGCCTGAGCATGATGGAATACTATAAATATATGACCCTTGAACCTCAATAACACTCTAGAGTTTGGTGTAGTGGCAGGGAGTTCAACAAACGTTTTACGGTTTTGCACCGTGTACAAACATACTCTATTTTTATGCTCTATTTTTATGCATACACAGTTACACTGCAGTATACCTATAAGTTACGTGATGACATTTATCAATGTTATGTAGATGTTAAAGAGAATCCACCTTAGAAACTTTCCCCATGCTTGAGAAGGAAGAACTTTACTATGTTACATACATAAAAGGGGGGATTTTGGATATTTCTAATAAACAGTTTGAAATTATCTCCTTGGATGGATGAGCATAGACTGCATCCTAAGACGTTAGATTTCTATTTCCCTCTATGCCAACTGATCTTCTAATAGGAGTCCCTCTTCTGCCCAAAGCAGGATCAGCAACAAGTTTAAGGGTTGACCTCAGGCTGACATCAATCTGTTACACTGTGATCACTCTTTCCATGAAGCTTACTCAATTTAGAGTTTTCCAGGAAGACTCATATTCAATGATAAAATGACATCCAAGAGCTGGATATGGAAAAGTTTAGTGCATCATGAATATTGAAGTCTCAAGACTCAGTACAGTCTTAGCATCTAAACGACATGCTAAGGATGTGAGTCAAGGGTTTCCCTAAAACAAAACTTCATTCTACACCTTGACCTGTGGTGTTCAGTAGAGTAAACAATTAAGAAAGTCATGGTCCTACTGGAAACGTCAAATTGTCTACTTAACTGTTGGTATTGAGAAATAGACATGCTTGTCACTTATATCACGGAATGGTAGCTCGGTAACATTTTTATAAAGATATATATGAGATAAATGCAAATATAATCTGGAAAATAATTCAGTGCAATGGATCCAAGTCTACCTCTGCTGGATTAGATTAAAGAATCGAATGTTCTTGTCAACAAGATTAAAAAATGGACATAATTTTACTTATGGCCGTCACACTGTAGCATTGTCGAACTAGAGCACAAGAATTTGTTCGAACATTCGAGTGCATTAACCAAATGTCTCCTTTTAGTAGCTATCTCCACCACAGCCGAACTATTCCGCTGGGCAGTCAAATTATATTGATGATGATATCACTATAGGAGTTTAAGTTCTGTGTTAATTAGAGCAATTGATGCTGAAAGGAACCACAGAAAACACCAAATTTCCGAGAAATATTCAATTTTATCTGCTAATTCGTTTCAAATAAGTCTCATCTTATCCAAAAACCAACCGATGAGAACCTGAGGATTCCGATCAGTTAATGAAGGTTTTCTGTTGATTTTCACTCGATCATATTCCAATTCATGAATTCATGCACATTGCAAGATCAGATAGAATAGGAAGCATCGACTCCACTCAATCCTAGAACCTACTTTTTCTCCAATTCTTCCAAAATTCATCCGTTCTCTGATACTTTCCTTGGTCGTCCTATCCTAAATTGTCACTATCGTTAGTAAGACATGATAGCTCTCTTTGGTTGTCCTATCTTAAATTGTCACTTCTGTTAGCAAGACATGAACATAGGAAGGTGGTAAGTATGCATCATTAATTCATATTTATAGCTCTGACTTTTGACACAGTTAATAAATAAATTAACCTACCATTCATAAAAAAGGTTAAATTATGCAACGGACCATGACAAAAAATGTACAAAGATAGTAACTATATGCATAAAAAAGGATTAGAGAGGAACCACTCTGGGTTTCAGTTGACTTGTGGCATCTGAGGAGTTTTTGGAACTATTGATGATTTAGATCTCATGATGAATTTGATTAACCTTCTATGAGAATGCAAATAATCAAGCAAGCAAAGATTGCTGTAGCTGCAACAATATAGAGGGAAAAACATAAGCACAGGGACAATTATCTAGCATTTGTGAACCAACCTTGGAGAGATGGTAACCATCAGGGACTGAAATTGTTAGATTCAAGATCCCTTCTGCAGAGGAACTGACGTTAGTTGTAATGACTTTTGTGTCTGCAGATAGTCGTCTTCTAAGGCGTCTCGGCAATTGAGGTTTTGGTGATGGTGGCTGCACTCCTTTCAGTTCTAATGTACTAAGTACAGGAACCTTTTCATTCAAATTCAGACATCTGATTATACTGTTATTTGTATCTGCTATTAGAAGCCTTCCTGCAAGATGTTCAAATGAAAATCAACTAGAGCATATATATTCCTTATGACATGATGTATAATTTCCAAAAATATGCCACGTCTGCAGATACGCCTCCACCATTGTATTCTTTTTGTGTGTAGCAGGGCCGTATAGATGGACTAAAATTAAATGACAAACCATCTTGACAAAAATGTTTTTCTGCAGTCTATAGGCTTAAGTTGAAATATGTCTATGCCATAATTCTCATCTCAAATGACCTCCCACTAGATGTTTTAAAAACATCAGGCATTTTCCTGAGCTTTGGAAAGGACAGCAAAAATGAAGAAAGTCGGAAGTAAAACATAATTGGTCATAACCTGAATTCATCAGAATCCAACATCTAGAGGTAATAGGTCCAATTCAGATATAAAGTTAGACCTGTCAAAGAAACTGGCAGGATCATCATGATCTTCCACATAAAATCTCATCCATAGGTAACGCTTGAAAAATAGGCAAATAGGAAATTATATCTCACCTTACCTTTTCCTTTTAATTTCATAAACTATCAATGAACACTTGAGAAGTGGGCCAATAGGACACCGCAATCACCTTTTCCTTCTCAATTACCAGACTCCATCAATATCTCAAGCACCATAATGGCTCCCTCTTCCTCCATGTTGCATTCAGGAGCTTTTCTTTGGCTCCTCCACGGCCTTCATTACATCTATAGGTCATGCAGGTCTTTCACATTTTGAGTAATTCTTCAAGCACATCAACACGACCTTCCAGCCAATATACATTCTCTATATCACGTAGGCAACAAACCCTAGTTGCAATTAGAAAACACCGCATTTCTGTTCTAACTTCTGGAGCCTTAATTTTCTTCTTTACTGGTAAGCAACCAGACGTTTAGAACTAACTATGAGCACACTCCAAACCAAAATATCATGCCAGTTAAAACACCACCTAAAACCTAGTTCATTAAATACATAAGTATCGTGCCTCATAAAAACCAATACTAATTTCCTGCAAACAATTAACACCTAGAACACTACCAAGTTATACCCTATGTTGTACTGGGCGCTAGGCAAGGCGAGGCGACAGGCCACCTGCCTCGCCTAGGCGTCGCCTAGGGGCCCTCCAAGGATCCGCTGCTCTTGAATCAAAAAATTATGCATTTATGTATACAACAAATATGTAGTATAACTAATAAGCAATAAACATTAACCAATAAGCATAAAAGTAATATAAGAAATCGAAGAGCGACGAGCTTGGATAGAAAATCCTGTACTACCAACTATAGTTTGACCTTAGGATTGGGGGTGAGTGTTTTGATATGTTTGTGTGGAAGATTTTGACTTTAGCCTTGTGAGTTAGCCTAGTGGTTAGACATATGTCCTTGTGTCGGGTCGACCTTAGCGAGAGTCGTCGGGGTAGATGATAGAGCTGGAGTAGCTAGTTATAGAATTGGGGCTTGAAAGTTTTGAGGATTACTAGGACTGGATATTGGCGTTTGGTCGATGGGATGATTCAATTATGTGGAATCGAATTTTCTAACATAGAGGAAAGTGGACGATTAAAGATGAACTCGTGTTTCGAAGTCAAATCAGCTCTTGAGGATGGAAATTTCACCGGTTAGGTTTGTTCGGATTCTCTATCACGAGATTTGGCTGAAATGCATATATTTCGGGAACGCCTTAAATATGTGCACGATCCAACTCAAGTGATATGTTGAATTCAAATAAGACTGAAGGGAGGATCGAGATGTGATAATCTTTTTTTGAAATTGTATGCTCAAGAAAAATATTGATGAAGGTATGAGCGATGAAGTCGAATGGGTTTGAATATTGATCAATCGGATTCGATGTAAACATATTGAATGTGCATAGGCTGGATACTTGAAAAAGTTGACATTGATGTCGCAAGGATTGATTGGAAGAAATGTCAATTGATTGAACGAATGAATCAGATATGTTAGATCGGATTTTCTAGTATAAGAAAGTTGATGATTGAAATAAATTCGTGTTTCGATGAAATGAAAGCAAATTATACTTGGTCGGATTGAAACGATATTATTGGGAGTGAGATCATGTTCAGAAGAGTGTATTCGAGTTGTGCATAATAAGAGATTTGGATTTGATTGGTTGATTTAAAGGTTTGAAAATTTTCGGAAGACAAAACATAGACGATGCGAAAGATAACTTCGAAGAATAGTGGAATTGGTTAGGGAGAATTGAGTATCGATATGTGCAATTTTGATTGAGGCATTGATGCAGTTAGGTTTGAAAGATTTGTTGGGATTCTAACTTAAAGTCTTGAGTATTATCGGAATTTGGTTAAGCGGGTAACACTGGTTTCGACTAGATTATGAGTGATCGACTTGGATATGTTTTAGATTCAAAGTAAGGAATATCGCTTGAGTGAGTTGCCCTAGAAGTTGGTCGTGTATGTGACGAGTTATAGTTGCCATATATTTGAGTAGTACAGTCAGCACGAAGCATAGTGCGAATTTAGACAGATGATTTGATGGTTAAGTTTGGGAACTTGATTAGATTGATTTGAATGATATAGTTGTTCGATGCGAAAAATGTTTAAGACGTGAAGCGCAACTCTGATTGATGAAATGCATAAGAACCCGTGTTCGAGATATTGAGCGTTATGCCAGGTAGGATCGAGTTGAGTATAAGTGATAAGTTGATGAGTGTATACTCAGTAAGTTTTGAGGACGAAACTTTTTCTGAGTGGTGTATTATGTAGTACCCCGCCCCGCTTAGGTCAACCGGAGGAATCGAAACGCAATGGTGTTTGGACTTGCTATTCAACGGCTTGTTTAAAGTCCCGCTCGGTCGAGGCAACTCCTCGTTCAGGTGGGTGGCTTCGATGAACTTGCCTCTGCTGGCCTTCACACTAATAAAAGAGAGTTTTCATATGCGTTGAATAGACTTGAAAATAAAAGAGACGAACCTACATAGCTACGAAAATAATCCCATTGTTTCAAATAGATTGATATAGAACTTGGAGATGTTAACTTGTTGCTTAGATGTTCTTCACGAATAGTTTTCACTCGGTCTTTGACCTTACGTTTGAATTAAACAAAGTTATGCCACGGGCTATCGACTTAATGTCATAGCAAACATGTTTGCACATTCCCACGGTCTCAAGGCTCGTCATATAGAGTATGACTTGGTTGGTAGTGTTGCACGAAACACGGTTGATTTAATGTCAAGTAGGAAGGCTATCAAGTAGTCGATCCTGAATTGAGTCAGAAAAGAAGATGAAAACATTAAAAGTTCTCGGGACCGGTAGTCGCCAAGGTAGTCTCTGATTTTGGGAGTTGTGTAGAAGTATGAGAAGTAAAGAATGAGAATTGGTACTGACTACTGAGAATGGTAAAGTCGAGTCGAGTCTTGCATAGTTATTGGACAACTTGTGCACAAAGTATTGGTTCCTCGAACGATCACCGAGACACTGGGATCGTGTCGGCCTAGGAGGGCGCGTCCTTTAGCGACGGTGCGACTCGTATCTGAAGTGTGCGTTGCAATACAAGCTGCGGGACCTTCGGTGGAGATCGTACCTCGCACTCGAACTGTCCCGTATACGGAATAGTCCAGGATAGCTTGTGGTGCTAGTGACCCCTTTCATATAGTTTGAGTCAGCTTGATAGCGGCGATCCACGTGCATGCCTTTGGATTGAGTCGAGTAGTGTGCACACGGCACAAAGGAGTCAAGAAATGTATACACTGTATGCAACAAGAGTATGAAGTCTATGATTTGGCTATAGCAGAAACACGTGTTTCGGCACGAGATGTGATGTCGTGTTTTGAGTCGTTGACACTAAGTTCACAAGTCTTTGATTGAGTCATTTGTATGTTGAAACGGGGAAAGGCCATAAGGCAAGTATTGAGTAAATTGCACTATGTTGCGAGGCACGACCATGATGTTTGCACAAATAGATTTTGTAGCACAGTCACAAGGATTTGGAGAACAATCACGTTGATGCAATATGAATAGGCCAAGAGTCTATGTCTTGAAATTGATCTTAAGGCAAGATTAGAAAGACCACAAAAGAATAAGTTGCACTCACTAAAATAACGTGTTGGTTTTGTTTGAGTGGACGATAGGCTCACTCACCAGTACGGTTGTGTACTGATACCCCACTAGTTTTCATGCACATGTTACAGGTACTTGCTTGTTCGATACGTAGCTCGCTTAGATGCGCTGAGGCATGCTCTACGAACAAGCTCCACGAACATTCCATGAGATAATAGACATTAAGAAACAGTCATGTCCCCCTGTAACGCATCAGATCCAGTGCCTGGGATAGAGACTGATTCTGCCTACTCATATCACTCACTGCACCATTGTTCACATCCGAAGCCGACTTCAGTAGAAGTAGCCTGGCCCACGCAGGGTTGTCCGTACATAGATCCTCCTCAATAGCTCCAGAACCATTGGACGCACGAGATGACTCCTCCTGTAACGACCCAGCATGTCGCTTTCTGCTTGTGAACGTCCCAACCTTTTGAGCCTCATAGCTAGAAGTGCCTCTGTTTGCCGTAGCATACATACCCCTTGTTACCACCCCTCTTTGCGCTTGGAACACAATCATCTCTCCTTGATCGGCATCCCTGCTAGTGTCCACACGAACCCCACCGCTCCCAGAGATACTGATGGCAGCCGCATCCACCATTTCCTCTGTGTCCATGCCACCAATCACATCCTCATGTATACCCGCTCCTCTATCATCCATGGCCTCATCTTTAGTGCGTCTCGAAGAAGCTAACGAAGAAGCACGATCAGCTAAAGTAACATGTTTACAAGTCGTAAAATCATGACCAAAACACGCACAACTGTTGCACCCTGGGGGAACCCACTCATACTCCACTGCCTGTGTGAGTACCTCTCCTGATGGAACCTCATACTCCAGTACCAGAGGAAGGTCGCGTCCTGCTCTAATCTCAACAAACACACGGGCATACATTAGTCGGGTTCGATAAGCAATACCATCATCCGTTTTGATAGGGTTACCAATTAGGCTAGCAAGCCTCATCAACAATGGTACACTCCAGTATTTGATAGGTAAAGTAGAAAATCGTATTCAAACTAGCACCGCATTGAGTACATCCTTCTCGCATTCTGACTCCGGGGTCCACTCCAGAATAATGAGACGATCATCAAACGTCCATGACCCTTCCTGTATAATACGCTCCACATCCTCATGTAGTCCATATTTGGCAAAATAGAAACCATTCTCTCTAGCAAATATTTCCAGACTACCCTTTGGACGCCAGACCCTATGGACATAAGCACGGATCTCACCATAAAATGGCTTGTCACCAAGCACATACAGAATTATAGTATTCTTCCAGTATTCCGTCACCTCCTCTATCTCCTCTGCTGGGAATGTAGCTCTATAGCCATCTCCCACCTTAGGTGCCACAAAGTTCATCCCCGTAGCCGAGATGGACGTACTTGGCCGACAGATATCCACCCACGATTTACTGGAAACTGGAGTGCTTGTTGTAACAGTCCCACAGTTAATCCTCCCCTCCGAACTACCCGGGTCGTGGGGCATGCGACCATTGCGATTCACATCCTTCATATCACCAACAACCCCTTTCCCTTTGTCAACATCCGTTGTCGTATTACTGGTCTGCTACGTCGGGGGTAACATCATGGTGCTCCTACTCCCCGATCAAAACCACCCTGCCGGCAACAGAGGCTGCTGTTGCGTGGCCGGCCTCGTCATCCTTCCCACCGTGCCTCCTGTGGAAGCCACCATCCCATTTTCTAGGCGCCCCTATTAACGCCCTAACACCGTCGAGGACGTCCTTCCTTGGAGACGACTAGCCACTCTCGAGCGATTGTTCCTCCGCTAGTAGACGACAGTGGACCAGCCACCACCGTTATTGTAGGCATCGGCCGCCGCGTCCACCGCCATCACCGTCGTCGGTGTCACGCCCCGCTCCCGCAGGAGCGATCGTCCTCGCTAAGGCGTGATGCCGCACGGGCCTAGGTTGCGCCCGTGCAAGGCTAAGTCCACAAACGGCCGATTTGAGCTAGGCCACAGAGTCGCACAGAGTGCTCCCATTTGCAGCAAAAAGTAAATGAACACAAATTGAAGCGAATTCAAACTCTTTATTGACATTCAAGAAGTTTACAAGCGGCGCTAGGCCGAGATTACAAATCGCTCAAGCACTCTCTCTGAAACATAAAAGACGTGCCAAGTGGCTTACAAGATGGAATAATTCATGACGATGTTCCGATACATTATGTCCTGTATAGGGTACTTCAGCTCCTTGCAACGCTCCAAGGCTCCAGAGTTAGCTCCGCGCCTTAACACGTTCGAGGGAAGCTCCGCACCCGACGACGTCTCCTGCGTCCTGCAAGCAAACTATGGGGTTATCAGTACATTGTTATGCACTGGTGGGGAGGCTAGCTCGTCCACAATGCTATCATTACCAAACACGTTCTATTTACTTTTGTGCACCGTCTATCATTCATTGTCTTTCTAATCTTGCCTTAGGATCAGTTTCATGACATATTTCATAGCCTATCTCGTGTTGCCGAATTCAAGTGTTTGCATGGAAATACATGCACGACTTACCCATACTTACCGTCCGGCCTTCCCTGTCCAAAGTAAACCAAGTTAGTCAACAATTCATATAAACTTCAATGTCAAGTGCGTGTCCCTGCCTCAGGTCCTAGCGCGACGTAGACGTGTTTTCTAACTCAATTCCACGAAGTACTCTCAATCATTTGGTGTGTTTTATTCAAGCCTGTTCAGAAGGCGCTTCATTCAGTTTACTTAGACTACTTTGTTTCAATGCAAGGACTTGCACGTGGATTGCCACCAGCAAAGCCCACTTAATCTATATGCACCGGTCGCTGGCATCACAAGCCATTTTGGACCCTTTCTCCCTTGGTAATTTCTCACCTATCATAGCGTGCGGCTGGAACACCTTGACAGTCTCTTGAAATACCCGGTCTTACGTCCCCTGGGTGGCCAAGCCCGCACCTAGGCCCGGACAGTAAGCCATTTTGATTTCCGCCTAGGCCGGCCACGATCCTCCCATTGATGGTGCCGCTGGAAATCCCTTATTCTGCCTACCTCCCGTATACGTTGGGATTGTCCACGATCATTTCGTTTTATTTGTCATTTTAACTTAACGGCTGTCTCTGAGCCGTAGGCTAACCCTTAGCCTTAATACGTTATCGATCAGGTTGGCGGCGGCATCCGTGCAGCGCGGGTAGCGAGCCCCGATGCACGTCCCCGTCATACCTGTCGCTAACAATTCCTTTCTTTCTTATCTTTTATTCATTCTTTCTTTTCTTTCTTTCACTTGTTCGTTCATTCATTGATTCATTCACATATTCATTCATTCATTCGTTGATTCATTCATTCACTTATTCGTTCATTCATTCATTCATACATTATGCAACTCCCCGTGCGGGAGTCGCCTTGGCGACCCATCGGTCCCATAGTCTTTCAATGTTGCTATACTCTACTCGGAACAACTATGTTGATAGTTTTCCCGTTTCATTGTTGTAAACCATTCATTGTTTCATTGTTGAACGCATAGGGAACTCGAAATGTAAGTCCGTGCCTTAGCACGAGCGCAGAGTGCGGTACGAGAGTTCACATTTTTCATGTTCTTTTCCATATTCTATACAAGCATACAAGATGGGATTATTCCCTTGGCTAGGTGCGTTGAGTCATTTATTATCATGCGCGGTGTTATCGCCTAACGATTCTAGCAATAATGTCCGTATTATTATGTGTCTAGGCTAAGCAAAGACGAGTTCATCGGAGCCACCCACCTTAGCGATGTTCGTATCGGCCGAGCGATACTCCGAGCGCGCCTTTGAAAGTCTAAGTCTGGATTCATCTTTGACGGCCAATGTAAGCCTTGCATTGATTCTTCATCAGGTCGATGCCAACTCTTCGGGTCGACGGCTCGTTTGAGTCGTTGCACTTGCCGTTTGAATCGGCGTTCCACTAGGACGGAGCGGGTCATTACAGCCGGTCCAGTATGCTGCTGATCCGGATCGACGCCACCACCTTCGCCGATCCAAACCGCCGCCACCACTGCTCCTTCCTGCCGCCGCTGTCAGTCTAGACCTACCCCTGCCTGCCGCCGCTGCCGATCCAGCCCTACAGTCGCCGCTGCCCGCCGACCCCAGGTCCCACCTGGCTGGGACACCGAGGCCGCCGCTAGGGCTCAACCTAGGTCCGCGCCGCTCGGGAGTCATCTAGGTTTTATACGAGACTGTTTATATATATATATATATATATATATATATATATATATATATATATATATGGAAGAAGGTAACTATCTATGATCGCTTCCACTGGAATTCGAACTTCGTCCACCCAGATCTTATCCTGAAGAAAGAAGGTGCGACATCGTTGACTCATTTTCGTTCCATGTCCTGTTGCAACTTCTTGTACAAAATTATAACTCACATTATGTGCCGACACGTATGGATCAGATCATGTAGACACGTATGGATCAGATCATGTAGGGCCTTATATCTCCCAACCAAGCAACTTTCGTCAAGGGCAGGACGATAGCAGAAAATAGCTTACTAGCAAACGAGATGGTAAGAAACTTCAATAAAGTAGGAGGAAATAAGACGTGCATGAAGTTGGACCTTCGACAAGCTTATGACATGGTGAACCGGGTGTTCGTGTGTCAGATTATGGCGACAATGGGATTTTATTCAAAATGGATTGATCGAGTGCGAGAATGTATTACAATGCCTACATTTTCGATTCTCATTAAGGGTCAACAATACGGCTTCTTCCACAGTAATCGGGGTCTGCGCGAGGGGGATCCATTATCCCCATATCTATTCACTATGATCATGAAGTACTTTTCATGTAAGATGGAAGTCATTCATAGGAAGCACATTACGCCACTGTACAAGATGGTTACTCCAATAATCTCGCATCTAATATATGTGGATGACTTATTGGTGTTCCTGGTACCTTCAAGTAGGGGATTAAATGCCACCGTTCGGATAATGGACGAGTTTGGCAACATGATGGGACTGAGACTTAACTAAGCAGGATATACTTCAACTCTCATTGTCCAAATCAGGAGGAGCTCAAAGAAACTCTACGAATAGAAAAAGGGCATCTGCCGGTGAAGTACTTGGGACTACCGCTCTCGATAAACTATGCCCGCAATTAAGACTGCCAGAGCCTGATTGATTATGTCAAGAGGATAATTGAGGGATGGCAGGCAGAGAATCTTTCGTTTGGAGGCAGAATCGGGCTTGATAGATCGGTGATCTTTGTCGCCTTTTCGTTCTAGCTTCAAACTATAACGCTTCCATAGGCGACAATACGAAAGGTGGATAAATTATGTGTTGGCTTTGTCTGGAGAGGTGGTATACATACTATTGCTTGGTCAAAGTAATATCGGCAGAAAGAAGAAGGCGGAGTGGGATTTAATACACTCTGAGACGTAGCAGGATTGAAACTCACTTGGAATCTACTTGAGGGGCACTAGATGGGCGAAATGGTTTCGGAACAGGTACATGAAGTCGCAGAATTTCTGGATTCAGAGACAACAATAATTATTCGGTCATCTACAAACAACTCCTTTGCAGCAGACACAAGATCCGCTTGGTACTTACCCGAGAATTCGGACCAGGCTCGCAAACCCACCTTTGGTACGACCCATGGTTGGATCACCAAAGCAGGGTGGATAGACTTGGCTGGCAAGCATTTGTCACATTGGGGAGGAATGGATCTGTTAGAAACCTCGTTCGGAACAGGAGATAGAAAATAGTGGATCACCCAATTGGTCGTGCATTCGGGAATTACATTGCAGGGATATCAATTAATCAGAACAAAACTGAAGATACATGGCAATGGGACTACTGGAAAGTTTCAGCTTAGCAATTCCGACCGACTCATCCGCTGTCACCTCATACGATGTTCATTTGGATGAGTGGTCTTGCTAGTAAAATGCAATTTTTCATGTATAAAGCGTTGAAGGGGAGCCTACTGAGTACTGACCCTAGACAGACTTACTAGATTTGGGATCCAAATTCAGGGACAAGGGCACATTATATGTCAACAAGAGAGAAAATTCTAATCACTTATTCTTTAGGTGCGAAGTTACATGGAATATTTGGTTAATACAGAGAAATAAGCTGGACATATCAGCATCTACACACAGAGGCCTTATAGGCCAAATTGATTTCATTTCCAACCAAAGAAGTAGGAGGACCCACTGGTTTAAAGGGCACAGATCAGACTGACAGCTACGGTCTGGCATGTATGGCGTGAAAGGAACAGACGTATTTTTGAAGGGTTGTGCACTCCTGTAGTGGAGATCCTGCACCCTTTTGGACCAGTTCCAGTTGTGACTGCATCATTGGCTGGGAACAATTTCTTTGTTTATAGATAAATAAGCTAGTAACCCAAGAAAGAAAATAAGAATGCCGAAAAGGGAACACAAAATATTGGCACAGTAAATGAGAATGTCACATTACCATTCCCTGCTTCAATAATTCCTGACGGCTCAGAAAGCTGCATAAGAATCATAAACACGTGAGATTGCAACTGAACAATCATCTGGCAATCAGCATAAATGTTGTTCATTAACAGTTGAAAAGTTTATGACCATTATCTGACAAAATCAGAAATAGAATAACAAAACATATCAGTTAGAAGTATGTACATATGCAGCAGAGGTGCAATTTGAAAAGATATACTAATTCGTCATAGTGAGAAGGATTACCTATCAAAGAACAAGTACGAAGGCATCTAAAAAAAAGTACCTACAAAGTCATGTTTTGCCAAAATATTCAATAGGAATAAACTCATTGTTTATCAATGACATCTCTTCAATGAGACTTAATTGATGATATTAGTTAGTGGTGATATAATTTGGTAAATGTGTTCCAAATTTCAACTACCTAGAAATATATTTATGGACTTCCACAGATAACGTTAAAAATTAATCTGATAAAAGATGTTATTCTTTGTGACTTCACGTTGTACGCACTAAAGTCATTCAATACAGCACTTAAACTAATGTCGACAATTGATTGAAACTTCTAAAAACTCTCATGATTTCTAGTTTATCCCCTACACAAAACATTCAAACGTTTCGAGTTTTAACAATTCACAATAGGTACTCGTTTCAATCTATCTTATTCAAATGTCCAGACACCAAAATGCACTGCAAAGTAAAAATATCAAACTTATATCTGTCAGTACTCTTCCACTTAAAGGAAAATGTAAGATGCCTGTGAACTCTGCTGATAAGATATCACTGTCATAAGATGAATAATTTTCACACCTTAGCTGAACGGGCAGGGCCATCCTTAAATCCAGCACTTCCAGTCCCAGCTACCGTGGTCACTTTCTTACTGATTGGGTCCAGCTTCTTGATCTGCAACAGTTTACATGTATCAATAATCAGTCTTAGAATATTGTTTAATACTTCATATTTTTAAATGCAATGTTTTGATAAAATAACTCATACCTTGTGATTATAAGAATCAGCTATATAAATCTGACCATCTTTCCCAGAGAGAACACCTAAGGGGTGTTGAAAAAGTGCATCTGAGCCTGTTCCGTCATAATCTCCATACTGCATTTAAATGATATGTAAGAATGCTTACTAACAACCAAATTATAATGCACAACTTACATTAAAAACCCACTAATCTTTGTAGCACTCAGCCCAGACTTTGTTACAAACTAGAATATCAATTAGTGATAAATTGTGTTAGGTAAAATACCCTAAATAAATTATCTGGGAATAATGGGTCTCCTCCAGCTAACAACCTTGACCCTCCTGTTTTCAGATCTAGTGCCCGAATGGAACTACTCTCACTATCGGCTACATAAACCTCCTGCAAATCTACAAAAATGCATAGTATTCTTGAGTTTACAGTTAGGAGACAACAGCTAAGCAACAAAATTAAGAAACCAACACCACCTTACCAGGAGATAATGATATCCCAGAAGGCTGTGCAAATGAAGTGCTTGTCGAACTGTAACAACAAAATTATCATGAACGTCAGTCTCCTTTACTTGGATACAAGCTACCAAGAGGTACTATTAAAAAGGGCGCCCATGTGCCATGAGGCTCCCGCTTATGCAGGGTCAAAATGTATGCAGCCTTAAACCCATATATATAGAGCGTCTGTTTTAGTGACTCGAACATGCATCCTCTAGGATGCAAGAAGCAAGCCTTACTGTCGTGTTAGGCAACACCCTCTAGCAAAAGTACTATTCAAATAAAAATAAATAAACTAAGAGCTCACTTTCATTCCTAATGCTGCTATATAATTTTTGTTATTGTAACATGCAACATATAAAATAATATCTTAACACAATTCCTCAAAAATTCAGCAAACACTTGTACATTGTAGACTTATTTGTCTACCTTTATTAGTCCTTAAAAGCAGAAAATGATCCATTGGTCCTTTAATTTTTATTCAACTTCAAATAGAAGGTCGATCTTCAAAATATTATTTTACACATGCAGGAGCCATTAAAAGAAGAAAAATTATCCTTAACTAGTCCTGGTTATGAAACTTTATTTCGTAAAAACCTGCTAAATTGGCCAAATTGATTTCCCAATTTACTTACTTATAAATCTACAAAGAAATTATTCTCTGTTAACATATTTACAATAGGTAGCTTATTCAGATGTTTATCGAGGCTAATACAAATGTAAGCACTGATTCGAGGTCACATTGAGAAATGACATGGTACTTCTACTGATGGTATCAACCATAGAAATGGCACGCACTTTGCACTATTTGGGGTTTCCAGTTAGACCTACTAAGCTGCAATAAGAAGATTGGTTTCTAGTGGGATGTGGTAAACAAAATTGACAAGGTTGGCTGGAAGGAAAGGAAGTTCTCTTTCTAAGGTGGCTAACTGGTTTTAGTTAAGTATGTATTGCAGGTCTACTATTATACATGTTATCATTCTATTATTCTCCATCATGGATCATCCATAGGTTTGATAAAGCAAGATCATTTCTAAGGAAGACTGCTGACAACATGACGTCAGCCAACTATTTGGTTTAGCTGAAACGATGTTTATCAAAGCAAAATTGAGGCCAATTTGAAAACTTGAGTATGAAGTAGATGAACCTAGCGCTCCTTGGATAGTGGAGATGGAAGTTCTAATTTCTAAGTGGAACAAAGTCTTACATGGTGCAGGCTGGTTCTGACTAAATATTGCTCCAGGAGTTTGGTCTGCGGGGAAATACAATGTTTCATTCTAATGGAAGGGTCTTATGAAAACAGAATCAAAATTCTCATGGAAGGGTGTTAACGAAAACAGAGTCAAATTCTCAAGGAAGGGTGTTATCATAACAGAATCAAAATTCTCATGGAATGGTGTTATGAAAACAGAATCGACTTGGTTTTAATACAATACAAATAAATTCACCACATTTTTTAGACTTTGTGATTTTGTATGACAATTTTGTGTCCTCTACCAACAAAATTTGGCCCTCCTAACTTGTGTGCCAACTTGCAAGAACTATTCGGTCAAGGAGGGAAGCTTCTTGCAAAAGAGCAAACTATTTTGTGAGATTGTCCATAGTTACCAAGGTCGCAGTTTGCTTCAAATGTGATATGGGTGCAAGAACCGGTTACGCTACTTCCTCATGTATGCAATACGAGGTGTAGGCTTAACCAGTACATTGCGGTTCTCTTAACAATGGTTCGTGTATTTGTGTCTACTAGGGAATAATTCATACTGAACCTTACAAAAACCTACCTTTGTATGCTTCATTTTAACAATTGATTGATTTTATTGTCTTTCTATTACCTTTTGATTAATATCATTGTTGAAGTTCATCTTGTAAGATCTGGATTTTCCAGGTCGCCAATTTTAGCTGTCTGGGACAGGGAACATGTATTTGGGGTCACCGACCTAGAACACAGATCGTAGAGGGTAGGGGGAACCCGTTAATTATGGGGTTGCACTCAAAGACAGTATTTGGGTGTATTTGGAGGGAGACAAATGAATGACTAATTTCCATACAAAAAAGAAGAAAGAATCTCAGTCTAAGAAACATGGACTTCCCAATAATCTGTGTTGTCCTTGTTGGATCGTGTCAAACACATATCAGACCTGGTATGGACACTCCAAACACTAGGACACAAAATAGGTGTCAAATCCATGTCACCGTGTCAGAACATGTCGTGTTGTATTCATGTCCAGGCAACATAGATTGGAATAAATAATAAATATATAACCCTCAACCCTCGCCGCAACTCTAGAGTTCTAGTGCAGTAACAGGGGCTTTAACACAATTCACAAATATCCAAGGGAATGGCTCTTTGAAACACTGGGACGCATGAATGGAGTCTTGTAATAAGCAAGTTGCAACAGTGACTAAGTAATCAGCCCCCTTATGTCTCTAAGCTTATCTTCCAATTGATTGGCCTTTAAAATCTTGCAACAGCATCGTATATTATCGAAGGATGAAGAAATAACCTTTGTTTTTAGTATCCTACCAAGTTCAATATATCCAGTCATCATTAAAGGATTGTACAGCATGAGACATGTTTTGGTCATGGGTATAGTTGCTGCATTAAAGCCTTCTTTTTGTTGATCTTGAACCTAACATATTGTGGTTAAAATGCCCTAGAGTTCATTCAATGGTTCTAAACTGGACATTGTAACCTATTTATTCCCACAAGTTTCAAATGTTCTTTTTTCATTATTAAATGTGATGGAATCAAGAAGAATCCAGGGAAATTGTACTAAATGAATTATAACATTAGTATACAAGGAGGACCAGATCCTTGATAGGTTTGTTAATAAAGTATTGGAGCTAGCATACCCCATAAAAGAAGATAACCGACCCCATAAAGTGTTGGAGGACCAGATCCTTGATAGGCGTGTACATAAAATATTGGAGGTAACAGACCTCATAAAAGAAGAAAACCGAAGGAACACCCTTATTGATTCTTGATAGCTTGTGTCAAAAAGGTACATGAGCAATATTAGAGAAGATAGATGAGAATACACCCTCGAATATCATAGGCCCCTTAAATTGGTTGAGAGCTGGATTTGTGGGTGGTATAACTTCTGTAGATCCGCTTATTAGTGAGACAGGAATTTTGAAAGATGGGTTATATACGTATTATTCCAATAAAGTGGGACACAAGAAACATACATGATTTACTCCTTATCTAGAACAAAAGAGAAAAAAAACACTTTAGAGAAGATAAACATAAAGCACCATCAAGATCCTGAAATCTAGTTCTTAACCAAGAAGACGATAGTACTTCTTACTTGATTGAGAATGAGCAAATAACAACAATGAAAACTCTGTAGAAACATGCAGATAAGCAATGTTGTTATTGTTAACTATACTCAACCATCAATTGAAGACAAACATCTACCTATTCTATTATTACTAGATCCCAAGGGAGAAATCTTTTTTGCCACAAAAGACAAAAAGCTTTTCACTGGTTATTTTGATATAAGTCCCTTATATCTTGATTCTTAGAATTAGATTTCTCAAATCTTGATAATTGCAAAGAAAAAGTCCATCAACCGCTAATAATGTGAGTTAACGGTCGGTTTGGATTACAATTATGTTCACCTGGAACTCCAACTGATACCAAATGCAAGGCGTGAATCAAACAATTTTTATTTTTGATGGACATTTTTCAAACATGTGACACATCATTCATTTTGGGGGCTCAAATGGGCACTTTCGAAGCGCTAGCCCAAAGAGTGTTTACTTCAACAAATCAGAAACATAACTTAATAATCAAACATAGGCTACTTTGGATTGCAGTTATGTTTCGTCCGGGACTCCAATTGGTGTCAAGTGCAAGGAGCGAACCAAACACTTTCTATTCTCTCAAACGTGTCATGATCATGGGTTCAAATGGTCGTTTCTGAAATGCTAGCTCTTGTCCAAACTCCAACAAACATCCCAAAAATGAGCATTTGTGCAAATGAGATTAAACGTAAACCCATTAGCCCTTAATAAGAGTCCATGTTTGTCTCTGTTGGATTTATTTTAACCAGACCTCTAGGTTAAGCACACCCAATTACCTATGTACCCTAGTAAACTCAAACTCTTCTCCATTTACTTCCTCTCTCCCAAAAAAAACAAAAAAAAAGAAAAGAAGCCTTTATTTTCGCAAACCTTAACATCAATTCTAGATGGGAATGGACAACTACTACCATGTCCAAAAAGAATAACTCCGTCTTTCCCATTAAACCCTAAGCATCAAGCCATGATTTGAACTTTAAGATAGGTGATCTCTCTCAAGTATTTCTTCAAGGGAAGATTGTGGATTATTATGCATTGTCTCTTCCACTTTGTCACTCAGAATGGAAGAAAAGTCGTGCACATTATCACTCAACCATTTTTTAGGAGAGAATTAAAATTGAACCGGACGATTGGGCAAGGGGATGAGTGATGTACGTTGGCAAGTGAGTTTTGGGGACAGAGAACTAGGAGTGACAAGGAAGAGGTGATTAATGTTGACTGGCAATACTAACACTGCTTGTCATATAGCTAGATGTCTTGAAGGAGATAGGAACCATACATGCGAAGTTTATGAAATGAATGCATCATATTTTAGGTAGTTGTTTATTTCAAACAACATTTATTCCATTTTTATTCTTGTGTCTTTCTATTTGTTTACTTAATATATGTTCTTAAATGCTTCTAGGTATACATAAAATATATTCTTTTAATCTATGTTACCCGGACTCTCTACTTTAAGGAGAAGTACTTGACCCGATCCTCCATGGTGACAATCGGGAGACTAGTAGTGAAGTAGATAGTTTATTTTAATATAGTAGACTGGTAGTAAAGTAGATAGTTTATTTTAATATAGTAGACTGGTAGTAAAGTAGTAGGGGAACTGAAGGGACGGTCCCTTAGGGACTTATTCAATTAGTTCAATAAAGTTTACTAGTAGTTTATAATTACAGGTTGTCTTTTTATGAAACCTTAGTCATATTCCCGTACCCGTATCCAAAATTTGGATCCTTTTTAGCCGAGTCCGTATGTCCTTCAATTATGAGTTTGAAGGGCCGACTCTTTGATATGTACCCATATCCGATATCCGTACCCGAGTCTAGGTAGCATGGCTTCTAATATGCTCTACAACATAGAGTTTTATTTAGTGATAATACTTCTAGATTTATGATTGCATGAAGTGACTGATAGTATATTTATTAGTCTAAGACTCTAAGATATATCAGGTGTCAATGGCAACAGTAGTTTTTGGGGTTGTCTAATTATGTGGATTTAAGGGCCAGTTTGGATTGCTTGCAGTTATATTACTTCTGGGACTTTGTTTGGTGCCAAATGCAAGGAGCGAGTCAAAGGATTTTCATTTTGGATGGATATTTTTTAAACTTGTCATATATTTTGAGGCTCAAATTGGCGTTTCCAAATGCTAGCCCAATTTACGGTTTGGAAATACGCGTTTGACAAAATGAGATGAAACGTACTTGCCATCCAAGCTAGCCCTAAGAAGTCAACCCCCACTCCCTCACATAAAGAATTGGAAAAAATATGATCGGACTAGATATTAAGAAAGTTTTCTAGAAATATTAAAGAATGTTTACGAAGGTGGTGGCTCGCATGTGTTTAAAAGAATTTAAAGGTGATAGTAGTTGTTGTATGACTCAAGATAATGATGGGGTCGAAAATATTATTTCGTGTAGAATTCGACATGATTCAAAAATATAGTTACTTCTTCTGCGGTAATTCCATCACATGAACTAAACAACAATTTCTGACTCTTAAAGGCGACGAAATTTTTTGACACTCCTACAAAATTGTATGGTGATCTTACAATATCAAATATAAATATCATGGAAGGTGATCAATGTCGATCCTGCAACTGTAGATATGGATTTATGTCTAAACTAATACATATAAGAAAAGTCCTTTAACTTGGTCCCTGAATATCTGATCGGAACATTCAACAATGATGTTCTTGAAAATTTTAGTATAGACAAAGAAGCATTTTGTCATGAAAGAACTGTAATTCAAACATTTAAGGTTAAAATGTATTAAAAAAATCTAAATGGTTTGTTAAGTTTAAAAATGGAATAAAGTTTAAGGAGAAAATTTTCATTTCATTAATCTATGAAAGGGGAAAAAAGTCTAATTCATATCATAATAAGAAGTTCTAATTTTACTTGTGCTCTCTGTAACAAATAAAACCCATAATTTTGTTCAACATTTCAAACCCTCTGAATGTTTATGTCCACATTAGTGAAAAATCTTTGATGAGATGAAAATCTTTGCCTATGTTTATCTTTGCCTATGTTTTGGACGTCTGATGAGACAAAAAAATTCAAACAGGAAAATAGAATCAAATTATACACCCGCACAATATACCACGGCCTTTCCTAGTGTCATAACACAGAGGAAGGAATGACAACACAATTTTGTCTAATGTGATAAAAGCACTGTCACTCTAACTCCATTCTTAACAAGTATTCTACTGAAAAGCAATACCTTGCACCATTTAGATTTCTTTCAAATCCATCACCACTAAAAGCTCTAGTAACCCCTTCTATAGTATTGTGTTCCCATATTTGATGTTGTCCAGCCATTGCAATGTAAACCTTCTCACTGGTTGGCTCATAGCAAACATCCCACGGAGAGTTCAGGACCTATGTAGAAACCAGTAAATCAAGCTCCACAAATTTCAATCAAGTTGTTGCTCAGAAACAACATTGCTTTCTACAGAGAAATAACATACAAGAGCCAGTCATGATAATTAGTTTCTTGTCGATATTTAAGCTACCATAATGAAAGAAGAAAGAAATCACCAAAATATCAAAGACAGTATTTCTTGATATCTTGCCTGAGCAGTTCCTTTTAGTCCTCCTTTATAATCAGAACCTTTGGTTCCATTTCCAGCAAGTGTCCTCACAGTCTCATTGACAAAATCAATCTCTCTACAAAAAGAATACAGAACATATCCATTAACAAAATCAATCTCACGACAAAAGGAAAAAATAGAACAATATATGTGGCATGCCAATTAACGAAAGACGGAAAAAAAACTAGAAATGTTTACTTGAAAAATTCAAATTGGATTAATGATGTTTACAACCTAAAGACCAATCAAGCTCGTGATGCCCAAATCAAGCATATTGAAGGGAAATTTTCCTAAGATATATTCCAATAAATCGAAAAACTAGAATATTCGGAGAAGTGGCTAATTATTCAGTGAAACAAACAAACTGAGAGATGCACATATCAAGTTAATATTTTCCCATGTTTTTTCTGAAACTAATCTCATGATATAAGCATTTTCTTTTCTTTCTTACTGTTGCACTTTGTTGTTTTTACTCTTTTATATCATACAATATTTTTGTTGTTTTAAAGTGAAAAAGGACAAAGGAATTTATTCAATCATAGAATGAACATATTAGTTCTACAAACTGTAGACACAATTCATAATAAGGAACGATCTTTCACAATCGAATAACGAAAAAAGATATTTATGATACTGCCATAACATACTTGTCAGACTTCATTAAGATCAAAGTCCAGTATATACAGTACTTCCTAAAACTTAGTTAAATGCTTAGAGTAATTTTGTTAGAGCACAGGCCTTATGAAACATAACCCAAGAGACAATCTTAAAAAAGTCGAAGGTACCCATGTCAAACATTATCTACTGCAATAAAAAATGAAAGTCTACAGCATTAAGTATAGATGGTGCCTATTGCTGCTAGCCCAGAGAGATCTGGTAATGAATCTAATATGGCTGTGCAAGCATCATATACTGTGATAAGAATGAGCAAATTTAGGTCTACTACATCAATAAGAAGACAGTGCCTGTTGGTTGCTACTGCATGTGCACATTATTACAAGACGATGGTTTTTTTTTTTTTTTTGTTTAGCTATTGCAAGAAAGAGGAACCACAAGTACACTACTGACCCATAGTCCCACTTTTGTCTATGTGCAGTTTGCAAGGTCTTGGTATTCCACGTGAATGTTGGCAAAGAAAGAAAGGAAAAAGTGACCAACCCTTCATGAGGCATGTGGAGACTTGTTGGAAATGCCACAGAACACTTCTGTTTGTCATTTCAGAGACTTCTTGGGCAGGAGACATTTGGAGCAAATTGACTTTCACTTTATATATAAGACGTCAAAATTTTGAATAACTGTCAGACATGCTATCTTATTAGCACTTTTTGTCAAGTCGACCTACCATCGGGTTTGCATGCCAACTTGTGCACAACATACATTGGCCATTCCAATGAAGCTGATTTTCCATGTTTCATACTTGGTTCTGACAAACTAAACACTAGTTTAGTGCTCTTAAGAAGTCTTGGCAAATCTTTAGATGCCACCTGCATACAAGATTGAAGCATTGGGAGTAGGAACAATTGATGGAATGGGGACCTTTCAACCCTGAGTCCTCAAGATGTTTAAGAAGTAGAGATGTTTAAGAACTAGCACATTAGTATAGCACTAAAATGATAATGTGAAAGTATTCACTAGAATATCTCATAGAAAATTCTACCCGTTGTATGCAGAGTAACTTGAAGTATTCAACATGGCCCGCCTCTAATTGTGAGATAGAGCAATAAAATAATTCAGACGGTTCCATCCCATAAGAAATTCTTCTAAACTAAGAAACTTTGACACTTCATATTAGAAGAAATTGCACAAAGTATAGAATAAATGGATATGCAATTCTACAAGAAGTTAAGATATTTATACAAGGCAGATAAACCGTTTGCTATTATTTCTATACTTTAAGCTAAGACTCGGAGATAATTTCACTCAAATCCCCAGGATATTACATACCTCAAAGCATGATTTTCAGTATCTGCAACATATAATACGTTTCTCTTTGGGTTGTATGCAAGACCCTGGAGAGAAAAGGAAAATCACAGTTATAGGAATATGTGCATGTTATTCTTCCTAAAATGTGCTAAAACAAGGAAATAAATTCTTATGTGCAAGGACACCATTTTAGATGAATGTGTTTTTATTTGTGATACCAAGTTCTTATACCATAGGCATGAGAGAAGCCTCCAAAATTTGCAGAGAAAATAATTCTTTGGACAAAACCATCATATTCTCCATAGGAGAGTTTCTTCTCATTTATAATAAGTCAAGATAAAGATGACTCAATATATACAGAGAACATAATAAATAAAGAATACAAAGAAGACTTGGTATGGAAAGCTAAAAGATAAGACTCTTGACTCAATATACAAATATAAATTAAATCTCAGATTGACTCAAGTAACCTAGAAATCCTAGGATTCTAATCATAAAACAATTCCAAACACACCAAATTGGGAATGAAAGATTTGGACTCGTCGAAATCCCTGTTCTCTGGACTGGAACACAGGTCTCACTCTCATATTTCCAACAGAATGAGAAGTCTAGTTTTTGTTATTCAAGAAGATCTGAAGAGAGATTAAAACTAACTACCTAGGAAGTGAGGACACTCCAAAATGTGTGCCGTGTCGTTGTGTCCTTGCTGTGTCGTGAGTCATGACGTACCCTTGTCCATGCAAAATAGCTTACTACTATAATAGTAACTTATTTTATGAGATGTGGCTTCAATGGATCTTAGACAACACTTGGGATGGTAAAATCTTACATATATAAAAGGAATCTTAGTTGTTTCAAAGTCTATTGAAAGTCTACTTCAAACATGGTTGGTGTAGTGGCCCGCTCCTAGCGGTAGCATTGTATGATAAATATCGGTTTGCTGGCTCATGTAAGAGGAAGCCTTCGGTAAGAGCTCCCTTGTTGGGACATGAAGACGGTTTATCATGGTGAGTGGGCAAAACTTCACTTCTGATTCTTCCATGCTTAATAAAGCATACATAATGAATTAATGCATGCTTGTTGCTAAGAATAAAGTTTGTAATCACTAAGAATGATAGTACATGACTCTGTAATCTGTATGCTTTAACAAGAGAAATTGCAAGCGTGTGTAATGAAAGAACCTTTGTGATTTATACACGTTCAAGATAGAAGATTGCATGCTAAAAATAAGACTGTTACTTCAATTGAAAGAACTGTTGCCATGCTTGTTAAAGAGAGAATGCTCGTATGTCCCTTATTCGTATGTCATAAAAGAGTATTACTCCATGCTTAAGTTATAGAATGCCAAAAGAACTATTGCTATGCTTGTTAAGTAAGAATATCATATGTTCCTTTATTGTTTATTGAAATATGAAAGAATTGTATGGAAGAACTTGTATGGTTGAAAAAAAAATGTTTTCAAAGAGAGAAAAGGAAGAGCACGACATGGCTGTATGGATAAAAAAAAGAGAAAAGAAGAATAGAGCTATTGATTGTGGTTTGAAAGAAAAGAAAACATGGAAAAGTCTGCTTGTTTGTTGATTGTTGCATCGTAGGTTTTTTTTTGATAGAAGTTGCACTCATGCATTGGTCAGGACAACTTGTGTACAAGGAAGTAATCCCTCGACTGATTTTCGGGGAACCGGGACCGCTCGGTCCAGGACGGCACAGTACACCCTGAGGCTTGTGCGTCCTTGCGATCGGGATGAGCTCTGCTAGGGTTTCGGGCTCGGACACGTGCAACCAGGGGAGATCGCGACCCGGCGCCAGGGGGTCCCCCATGGGACCCCGGCGTCGGGGGTGGGAGCGGACCGGCGGGCGGCCAGGCAAGCGGCGGCGGCGACCAATCTGGCGCGGGAAGCAGGGGTCGGGGGACCGCGGCCCGCGGGTGGCCAGGAGGGAGCCCAGGCGGGCGTTGACGACCAGGCAAGCGTCCAGAGGGGCGCCGGCGGCCAGGCGGCTGTTGCTGGCAAGGGTTCCCAGGCGGGCGGCGCTGGTGGCCCCGTGGGCACCAGCACGGGGGGTGGTCGAAAAGATCCCGACGACCGGGGTAGGCCGATGGAGGTTGCCGGGGGAGGATCGGTGGGTTCCAGATCTTTCTGGAATCCCTGTTTTCCAACCTGGATCTGGACCTCGCTCTCAAGAGGGCCTGTTGGAGGGAGGTGGCTGGATGACGGTGACGAGACGTCGGGGGACCAAGACGGGGGGCAAGGTCGGGGGCGTGCATACCCCACAAAAGACGCGCTTCTCTTTTGAGAGGAGACCGAGCGGGGGTTCAGGGATGCGGACGTCGTCCCGTGGCCCGGTGGCACCTTCTGGGAGACCGATGGGCTGGCGGCCAAAGGCGACCACGGCGGAAAAAGGAAAGGATAAAGTGGTGGACCTGGGAGGTCAGGGCCCAAGGTTATCTTCTCCTTGGGTTGCCCCTCGTTCACAGGGGGCGGTTCCCCGCCTAACGGAAAGGTCCTGGGCTGATATTTGCAAACCGGTGGGGCCTAAAAGTTCCACTTCCATGGAGTACGTGCCGCCGAAGAAGGTAGGGAGCGGCTTCGGACCTCGTTCCCTGCAGAGGAGATTGAGAATGTGACTGTCTCCTGGGAGAACATGCTGGTTCTGTACGTCCTGGGAAACAAATCATTCTATGGACAGATCCGGAGGTATGCGGCGCGTGTCTGGCAGGCAAAATGTAGTATGGAGATATTTGCTAGAAAAAACGGCTTTTACTATGTGAAGTTTGGACTAGCAGAAGATGTCACCAGGATTCAGCAAGGCAGTCCGTTGACGTTCGATGGCAGGTTGATCATTCTGAAGGAGTGGACCCCTGATTTGCGATGTAAGAAGGAAGTCTTGAACGTCATCCCCGTTTGGATACTCTTTCCGGAGTTCCCTGTACGGTTTTGGAGCATTCCATTGCTGATGCGACTTGCCAGCTTGGTGGGCACCCCGATCAAGACTGATGATGCTACAGCCTTTCGGTCGAGGTTGATGTATGCCCGAATATTCGTTAAGATCCGGGTTGGAGGGAAGTATGAAGTGCCATCTGGAGAGGTCCTAACCTAGAAGGTGGAGTATAAATGGGTTCCCCTAACCTGTTCACAGTGTGCTTTTTTCGGACATCTGGACAGTACATACTCGTCAGGAGGATCACGGTCAGGGCCGAATCCGCCCCCTATTGAGGTGTCTGGCACATCACGGGCGATGGAGTATGTATCCGGGGACGACAGAGCGGAGGATATCATGCAGGAGGAGGATCGACCGATGGAGGAAGCTGGGGGACTGAGCCTCACTATCTCGCCCCAGCCGGCTCCCCCTAGTGGGACTTTGATCACCTTCTCGGCACAGAGGAGTATGGTCACCAGAGGTATGATGGCCTCGGGGAGAGAAGCGGGGCGATGGCGGCTCTTTTGAGGAGAAAGTCTATAGCAGGAAGAGACGTGCTGGAACACTGCGTGATGGCCCCATAAGTGTGGGGGGGGGGGGGGCGTTCCCCTGATAGGGATGAGGCGCTCTGTGTGAACAACCCGGCCTGGGTACTGGTGCTCTCCCAGGCAGCGACCCAGCAGGCCCCTACTGTTGGGATGGAGGAGGATAAGACAGCGACGGATGTGGTTCCACCCCCAGGTGCCAGTCTAGGTGACATTCAGGGCAACCTACCTCTCAATAACTAATGGCAGTTATCGCCTGGAAAACATGAGGGGTGCGTGTTCGTTAGGGAGATGGAGGAAGATTTGTGGGGACTTACACAGATAGAGTGTGACATCTCTGTCCTGCTGGGGACTGAGATAAAAGGGGAGAAGACTCTTGCTCGTCGGACTCCATCTCAATGGGTCCAACTCCACAACTTGGCACTTTGCGACATGGCAAGGATCTGGGTCAGATGAAACTCAAAGAGCTGGAATGAGAACTTGATTTTGATGACGGAGCGCTGATTGCTATCTCTTTTACGAATAAGGGTGGCTTTCGGTTCTTACTGGGAGCGGTGTATGACCACAATGACAGGCGACGTCGGGAGACCCTGTGGAGCGACATATCCAGGGTAGCTACCGATGCTGACTCTTCGCACCTGTCGCTTCTTCTGATGGGTGACTTCAACGCCCTACTGCACAGAGGGGAGAAGGTGGGCGGCAGACCGGTTCCAGATCCGATCTTGTATGACTTCCAGAGATGCCTTCTCCAGGCAGGGCATCAGGGGCTGTCGCGCTCGGGATTTATCTGGACCTGGCACAACAAAGCAGTCCATAACAGGGTTGCTTGCCTGTTGGATAGAGCCCTGGGCAACGGGGAGTGGTTTCGTCGCTTCCCCAATTCTTCGGCTGAGGGTCTGGCCGCTGGGACGAGCGACCATTCCCCCATCAGGGTTGGCTTCACAGACCGGCCTACTGTGAGGCCGCGTCCCTTCCGGTACAACAACAGCTGGTATCTCTCAAAGGGTTACTTAGAAGCTGTTACGGAGGGCCTTACTTGCCGCCAGGAGGGTACGGCTCAGTATCGTATGGTGCACTGGCTCAAGTCCACGAAGAAGGCCTTACGGAGCTGGGTGAAGGGTTTGCCCAAGACTTCACTAGAAGATAAGGAGGCGGAGCTACGAACCATCCAACAGGACATGCAATCTGATATGATGAACGGGGACCTAGCAGCGAGAGAGAAGGAGTTGATCGGGAAAGTTAACATTTTGCGTCTGCAAAAGGAGATTAGTGCGGCCCAGCGCGCTAAATATTCCTGTCTTAAGGATGGTGACCAATGCTCCAGGTTCTTCTATGATGTCATTCGGACCAAACAGCATCGGAACAACATTTTCCAGCTGCTGGATGCGGAGGGTAATCTGGTGGGGGAGCCGGCAAAGATCCAAGGGGAGGCTGTCAGATACTACTCTGAGTTATATTTTCAGACTGACTATCTGTCTGTGTTCCCGG
This sequence comes from Iris pallida, assembly GCA_029216955.1. Classification (NCBI taxonomy): domain Eukaryota; kingdom Viridiplantae; phylum Streptophyta; class Magnoliopsida; order Asparagales; family Iridaceae; genus Iris; species Iris pallida. The sequence continues at coordinate 5,046,227 of JANAVB010044219.1, read as the reverse complement.
ATGTAGTTACGAAGAAGTTGGTGACTCCCTATGGGAATAGCCTACTACTTGCCCCTGTTACTATGGAGGAGGTGGAGACTATTATCTCGATGGCGGACCCCAACAAAGCTTCAGGCCCGGATGGTTTTAGCAGTGGGTTCTACAAACGATACTGGAATATTCTGAAGTTCCAGGTCCTTGAGGCAGTACAGGAGTTCTTCACCAAAGGGAAGCTGCTGAAGGAGCTGAACCACACCTTCTTGACACTTGTGCCAAAAGAGGGTGCGACATCGCTGGCGGATTTTAGACCTATTGTGTGTTGTAATTATCTCTACAAGATAATTACGTACCTCATTGCCGGCATATGGAGGGGATCGTGCAGGACTTAGTATCTCCGAACCAGACGGCTTTCATTGAGGGGATGACGATTGCGGAGCATAGCCTACTTGCACATGAGATGGTGAGGGGCTTCAACAAACCTGGAGGGGAGAAGGCATGTGTGAAGCTGGATCTGAGGAAGGCTTATGACATGGTCAATAGGAACTTCATGTGCCATCTGCTGACTGCTATGGGGTTCGATGATCGCTGGGTAGCGAGAATTCGGGAGTGCATCACGACTCCCACCTTCTTTGTCCTCATCCAGGGTACCCCGTATGGATTCTTCCACAGCAACCGTGGACTCCGGCAAGGTGACCCTCTGTCGCCTTACCTGTTCACGCTTGTCATGGAATACTTTACTTGCTTGATGGACATGGTGGTACATCGTGGGAGGCTAGTTCCGTTGTTCAGGAGAGTCGAGCCACCGATCACCCACCTCATATATGTCGACGAACTCCTAATATTCATTCAGCCGTCTATGGAGGGCTTGCACATGATCTCGGAGATTATGGGTGAGCTGGAAGCCCTATCAGAACTCCAAATAAACAGAGAGAAGAGCAGAGTTTACTTCAGTTCCCTTTGCCCCTGTAGAGTTGGAAAATAATAATTGATTATTATTAATGATAGACTACATATATATAGGAGAGGCTAGCCTCCTCTCCTATTACTCTAAGCAATGTGGGACTAAAGCCCATTAACCAATAACTCTAATATAACACTTAACACCCTCCCTCAAGCTGGAGCATAGATGTCAATCATGTCCAGCTTGTTACATAGAAATTGAACCCAAGGACCCAAAAGAGGCTTTGTGAAGATGTCAGCTATCTGGTCGCCGGTCCTCACATGTTTAAATTTTATCACTCCCTTTGTATATTCATCACGAACAAAGTGGATGTCAATTTCAATATACTTTGTCCGTTCATGAAATACTGGGTTGGTGGCAATGTGAATAGCAGATTGGTTATCACACCAAAGATCTGCCACTTGAAATCCTGCGTCTTCTCCTAGTTCTTGTAAGAGATGCTTCATATATAATCTCTGATGTGTCATGAGCAATAGTTCGATATTCTGCTTCTGAGCTTGAGCGTGTTATCATACTCTACTTCTTGCTCTTCCATGACACTAGATTTCTGCCAATAAATACTTAGTAGCCAGATGTAGATCGTCTATCTGTCAGACTTGCTCCCCAGTCAGCATCAGTAAAACACTCAATGCGAGTGTGTCCATTATTCTCTATTCGAATTTCTTTTCCTAGGTTCTTGACTAGATAACACAGGATTCTGAGAACTGCCTGCCAGTGTGGAACTCTTGGAGAAGCCATAAATCTACTTGCAACACTCTCTGCAAAAGAAATGTCCGGACGAGTCATGACCGCCAAGTAGTTGAGTTTTCCAACTACTCGACGATACTGATCTGGATTGGTCATCAGGACCCCTTCGTCTGGAAGTAACTTTGCCCCTGGATCCATAGGTGAGGTTACTCCATTGGCTTGCATCATGCCTGCATCATTTAGTATATCCAGCACATACTTTCTTTGCGACATTACAATGTCTCGTTTACCCCGTGTGACCTCAATGCCCAAGAAATAGTTCAAGGATCCCATATCCTTGGTTTGAAATTGTTCTCCCAGAAACTTCTTGAAGCCTGCAATACCCTGGTTGTCGTCTCCCGTAATTACAATATCATCAACATAGACACCAAGGAATATTCTTCCAGCAGATGTATGTCGATAAAAGATTGAATGGTCCTTCTTTGATTGACACATGCTAAATTGAGTAACAACATGTGTAAATCGACCAAACCATGCACGAGGTGATTGTTTTAGGCCATAGAGAGCCTTTCGTAAATGACACACTTTACCCTCCCTTGCAACGAACCCGGAAGGTTGCAATACATAGACTTCTTCATCAAGATCTCTGTGGAGAAAAGCATTTTTGATATCAAGCTGAAGCAGCGGCCAATCATAGCAAACAACCAAGGCCATTAAGACACGAACAGATGTCATTTTGGCAACATGAGAGAAGGTCTCGAAGTAATCCTCACCATATGTCTGGGAATATCCTTTGGCCACTAGACAAGCCTTTAGGCGATCAAGAGTGTCATCCGGTTTCACCTTAATCGTGAACACCCTTTTGCAGCCGACTGCCTGTTTACCAGTAGGTAAGTCGACTAAGTCCCAAGTATGATTTTTCTGGAGAGCTTTCATCTCCTCATTTGTAGCAGTACGCCAACCAGGATGTTTGAGACCCTCCTCAGCGGTCTTGAGAATCTGAATCCCATCAATAGTAGCCACTAGCGACTGAGTGTGACTGGCAAGTCCTTTGTAGCTGTCAACATACAAGGGATGATCACGACAGGCACGACGAGAACGTTCTGGAGGCGGAACTGCCGGAGCTATTGGTGGAGCTGCTAGTGGAACAGGTGGAGGCAACTCATTGGAGCCGGAGCTGCTGGTGGAACCGGAGGAGGAGGATTCTGTGGGTGATGTCAGCACTGGCCGAATCGGTGTATGTGAACCATCGGCCTGGGAGACTGGCTCGGTAAGGGAGGGCATCCGTACAGGGGGCTGTTGTGTTTGAGGAGAAAATAACAAAAAATCCTCTTCTGAATAGACTAGGGGAGCCGGACCAGTTGATTGTAGGAGTGGTGAAAATTCGGTTTCTACAAATGTAACATCCCGAGTGAAAAAATCTCTCTTCAAGACAGGAGAATAACACCGATACCCTTTCTGACCTTTAGGATACCCAAGAAAAATACATTGTATCGCCTTAGGATCTAATTTAGAAAGGGTTGGTCGGGTATCCCGAACATAGCATAAGCAGCCAAAGATTCTGAGAGGAAGAGGAAATGGCTCTCTTCCAGGAAAAAGCCTAGAAAAGGGAGTGCTACCATTGAAAACTGACGATGGCATACGGTTAATAAGATAACAAGCAGTAAGAACCGCATCCGACCAAAATCTCTTGGGAGTACGTGCTTGAAACATAAGAGCACGTGTTGTTTCCAGTAGATGGTGATTCTTACGTTCGACTACACCATTTTGTTGTGGTGTGTACACAAAAGAGGTTTGGTGGATGATGCTATTGCGGGCCAGATGTCTATCGAGATCACGAGATAAATACTCACGGCCATTGTCACTCCGAAAATTTTTGATTGGAATACCAAATTGTGTTTTTATTTCGGCATAAAAGTTACACCAAATGTTAAACAACTCAGAACGATTTTTCATCAGATAAACAAAAGTGACACGTGAGTAAATCATCAACAAAAGTAACAAAGTACTTAAAACTCATTACTGATTTAATCGGACAAGGTTCCCATACATCAGAATGCACCAACTCAAAAAGAGCGGAAGCAATTTTATTTGAACTTACCGGATAAGGAACCCGGTGATGTTTAACTAAACTACGTGGCTCAGAATGAAAAGAAGCAGGGATATCTAAAGATGGGTACATTTTCTGGAGAGCTTGGGATGATGGATGGCCTAACTGACAATGTAACTCGAAAAGGATCGAGTTTTATGCCAGCACAGACAACAGAAGAAGTTGCGTCAAACAGGTACAAGCCTCCAGCCACATGCCCCTTACCGATAGTCTTTCCAGTTTTCAGGTCCTGAAAAATACAACCATCAGGAAAAAAAGGTTACCGAGCAATGTAGTTCACGAGTAATTTGACTAATAGAAATTAAACTGAACGGGTTCCCACGTGTAAGTAATACAGAATCGAGTGACAGTCCGGAAGAAAGACAGGCACTTCCACGACCTCGAACTGTCAGGAAACCGCCATTGGCAACAATGGTACCAAAAGCACGACGTACAGGTACATAATTATGTATCATACCTGCATCACCAGTTATGTGAGAGGACACACCATAGTCAATTACCCACTGCTTGGGTTTGACTATGCACGCTGCTGAGTATCCAGCTGTGGATCCAGACGTAGAAGCTTCACCACGACGTTGAGCCTGGAAATCAAGGAACTCTGTATATGAGTCTGAAGTCATCTGAATAGATCGGACACCATCATCAGGGACATCAGTCGTGATATTAGCAGCAGGTGATTTAGTGCATTGCCAATAGAAATGGCCAAGCTGACCACAGTTAAAGCAAGTACGCGGTCTTCCTCCATCACGACCGCTATTTCCACGTCCTCTATCTCGACAGCATTTCGACCACCATGGCGGCCGCCACGACCACCACGGAATCATGTACGAGCTGCACCAAGAGCAGAGCGATCAGCAGGAGTATCACCCGGAGTGGTCTCAACTACTTTTGTCGTCCGAAGGACACGATAGTGTGCTTCCAACAGGGACGGTACATCAGATCCATCAATAATCTGAGAGCGAGCAGAGACCGCATCAGGACGGAGAGAGGCAAGATAAGCCATGACATGAAGCTGCTCACGTTGAGCCCTTGCTTCATTAATATCCGACGTAAGAGGTAATACGCGGTCGATCTCATCCGTCATAGCCTTAAAGGCCCAAAAATGGTCTTTATGAGATTTGTCTCCTTGATTTACTCGGTAGACACCAACGACTGAGTCATAGATACGAGACAAATCACGTTTACCATCAAACGCCGCCGCCAACACCTCTCATAACTCCTTCACGGAATCCGTATTTTGAACCATGTCTTCCACCGATGGTTCCATGGAATTCATCAACTATGTAAACAGTCTAGTGTCATCTGTCTCCCATTGCTCAAAGATGGAATCATTTTCTGCTGGAGGATTGTCAATCAGATGTTTGGACAACCGCATTCCTCGAAGTGACTTCTCGACCTTCTTTCTCCATGTCGAGTAGCCCTCTGGCCCTTCCAACCGTCGATCGACAAGTCGAATGGAGGAAATCGTCGTGCTAGTGCCCGCTAGTGTGTTGCTGACACTAGTATCTGCGACACTGCTATTCGCCATAGAGTATGCCATCTGTCATAGATTCGACTGTCGATGTGTTCTTTTCACTTGATAAACATAGCAACTCTGCCAATGCGCTAAAAACGGAGCCAGAACCGACACACGCGCATAGGAAGCAGAGAGTGTGGATCACAAGTCAGGACAGAGAGATAACTCATGTTAACCTTTATTAGATCCTGGTATAAAGAAGAAGGAAAGAAACAAAGATACATGCACAACAATAATATGTGTGCTTTTTGTTAAATTTTTGAGAAGCATTGAGAGGCAGAGGTTCCAGCAAACAACAATATGTTTACCCTCTGAGAATTCCAACAATGATTTTTTTTTTTGAAACCTAATTTAGGGTTTGGAGGGATTGGGTGGCGGCTGATGGAAGGAGGAGAGGGATAGGGTTAGGGATTTGAGTCATCGGGGAAGGGGGGCTGACAGGGCAGCGAGGGGGAGGGGGGTAGGACAGCGGGGGCAGCAGGGGCTGACCGGGGGGGCTGACAGGGCCGCGGGGGCAGCAGGTGGGGCAGGGGAAGTAGGAGGGAGGCAGCAGGTCGGTGGGGGGGGGGGGGGGGGGGTGGGGGGCAGCAGTAGGTCGGGGGGGCAGCAGCAGCGGGGGTAGGATTTGTGGGGAGAGATTAGGGTTTTGTGGAGAGAGGGAGAGTGGTGGGTGACATCTAGGATTTTGGCTCTGATACCATGTAGAGTTGGAAAATAATGATTGATTATTATTAATGAGAGACTACATATATATAGGAGAGGCTAGTCTCCTCTCCTATTACTCTAAGCAATGTGGGACTAAAGCCATTAACCAATAACTCTAATATAACACTTAACAGCCCCCAGAAGGAGGAACGAGCCGATACCCTGGGAGTAGAGAGGAGTGATCTCCCGGTGAAGTATCTCGGGGTCCCTCTGTCAGTCAACTATGCTCGGGACCAGGACAGTCATAGTCTGATAGAGTACGCCTAGCGGAGGGTCGAGGGTTGGCAAGCCGCTGGTCTATCTTTTGGGGGCCGCATTGAGTTGGTCAGATCGATTATCTCGGTTTGGCTCAGTTCTGGCTGCAGTCTATTCTGATTCATGTTGCCACCATTAAAAAAGTAGAGCGGATATGTGCAGACTTCATTTGGAGGGGAGGTATGCATGTGATCTCCTGGGAGCAGCTGTGTCGGCCAAGGAAGGAGGGAGGAGTGGGACTTCGACCCTTGCTGGAAGTCAGGGAGGCCTCGACGCTGAAGCTGGCATGGAGATTCATTAATAGGGGGTCCCTCTGGGCCGATTGGATGCATAGTAGATATGTGAAGCAGGGCAACTTCTGGACATGTACCTCTGACAACAACTACTCCTTCACGTTCAAGCTTATCTTGAGGCGCAGGGAGATTCTACAATCTGCCATCCGGAGGATCATAAAAAAATGGAATTGGAATGGACCTCTGGCAGGATCTGTGGATAGATCGGCAATCTCTGTTGGAGATTATGGAAATCAGGATGCACCGGGAAGTTGGAAGGGGGATGACTTGCCAACACATTATCCGGAATAGAGGTTGGAGTCCTGAGTCATACTGCCATACTGTGGAGCTTGGAGAGGTGATCAGCACGGTTGTTATTGACCCGGCACAGCCAGCTGACTGCTGGATCTGGGACCCGCCGGGAGATTCGGTGGGTTCTGGGAAGTTCATGTTCCAAAGCTGCTAATCTGCTATAATCTCGTTCGTCGTTCATTCCCTCCCAGTGCTGACTATGAGTTCATTTGGTGTAAGGGACTAGCCAGGAAGATGCAACTTTGTGTTTACCGACTTCTACTGGGCCGTCTGCTGACGAGGGATCGTCTTATTTCTTTTGGAATTCAGGTGCCTGACCCAAAGTGTGTGCTATATGGAGGGAAGAATAAATCTATGAGACACCTTTTCCTTGAGTGTGAAGTGACCTGGCATATCTGGTCGGATCAAGACATGACGCTGGGCGGATGTGACTCTGGAAAGTGGATCGGTGATATTATCACTGAGATTCGGGACAGAAGAGGGAGAGGGCAGGGCTGGTTCAAGACCGCTAGAGTACGACTGGCTGCTGCTGTCTGGCATGTATAGAGGGAACAAAACCGCCGCATATTCGAGGGGCTTATCATCCCAACTGTAGGCATCCTCCATAACATTAAATTTGATGTAAAATCGATGGATATATTGACGAGTGGGACTCCCACTCTGAGTGTAAAAGTGTATGATTGTATGATTATGTTGACTTGGAATAAAATTTACCATTTTCCAATATATATATATATATATATGCAAATGACCTCTAGCCTAGTGGTTAAGAGAGATGCATGCGGCCCGAGTAGTCAGGAGTTCGAATCCCAGTGGAAGCGATTCCAGAAATAATTTACCAGTTCCAAAAATATATATATATATATATATATATATATATATATATATATATATATATGCAAATTATTCTAATCCTTGTTTGTTACAGGGATGGATCATCGGTCGTGGATAAGTTAAGAATCACTGTATTAGTGATGTTATCTATTGCTTGTATTTCTTATCATAAATTGCTCAAATGAAAAGATATTGTTTACGTCTATAAGAAGAATTGTGTTCACATAATGATGTTGATATGTCCCTAGAAAGAAATGAATATGGATTATGAAATATGTTGCGCATGTCAAGTTATAAATGAATCGATATCGTGCATGAATTGTCCATATTGCTTGAATGAATGAGAGATGAAATGTGGCATTTGATTAAGTTTTCAAAATGTAATATGACTCTTGAATTGTACATGGCATGAAATGAACGTAGATAAAAGATAGCAAGATCACAACTAAAAATAATGTTTTCTCACATAATTATTTAGTGACTGCTTTCAGAGAGTGCAACATTTGTCCCTCACCAGTACATTCCCCAGTATACTGACCCCCACCAGATTGTCAATATGTGTTAGATGTTCTGTTGGATTCAAAAGTTGTAAGCCAAGTTGGCATGTATCAGTTGGCTATTGAAAGCCTTTGTAACTGCTGCAATTATGAATAAAAGAGTGTATTTCTTGTATCATTGTGTTCATTTAGTTTTCTGCATTAAAGTTTCGTTGTTTCATCTCTGATCAGTCTATTTTGTTATTGTGAAAGTATGTGCCTTGTAAAACTGCAACTTAGACTTGTACAAGATCACGTCCAGTGTCGACTTTATGATCCTCCGAGATAGAGGAAGTGACAGTTGGCAAATGAACTTTCAGAAAGAAAGAAAAAGATTGGCTAAAGCTACACATACAACAGATCCTAAACCATTCCTAAGCTATGTCTAACACTAGAGAGCATAACACTAATTAATTAATTAATAACACACCATGTAATCCAGAATAGTTTCTTACCTGGGGGCGATCAAAAGTGGCAGTCTCGAAGGCACCGTCAAGTAAACCCTCTTCTCCGGTACTTCCAACTTGAATTATAAAATTCCCTTCCAAGTCAGTGACGACCTAAACTCCAGAAGGGAAAGCTTATCAAAATAAGAATTTAAAAGAATTGCAGTGATTAAAATGGAACTGTAAGAACTTCCGACTGCAAAAACAGTATCTAGTTGTTATTTTTGCATAATGCCTCACTCTGCAAATGCTTTGTGCATGTAACATGATTCAACTATAATATAGCCTCCATTAGGCCAAATTTGAGAAACCAAAAGAAAGAAAACTCACAATTCTGTTATGGTTACTATCTGAGATAAACAGCCTATTGTTCAGCACATCAATTGCAAGCTTCCCTGGATATTTTAATGGTGATGACAACAAACGACTATCATTCTCTTTCTCCAGAGCCAAGGGAATACTATTATTTTCCAGTAAGTTCTTTTCCCCATAAAATTGCAAAGCTGCATCTATTAAATCATCAAGATCCTGAAAAAACACATACTGATGTTAAATTTATATTAAAACAACAATCAGCTTTGACACAGCAGATTTACTAAGTTACATTAATTAACAATCAAAAGTCAGAAACAGTATTTTACTGTGGTATTGAATCAATAAACCAGAAATAAACACTTTGTTTGGTCAGATTAAGTATAAAGTTCATATCCTGTGAGATCATGCTTTGATTGTGTTCAAGAGAAAATATCACAGAAACAAAATGATGGAGAACCACTTGGAATTTTTAGTTATTTTGGATTCTTTAGTTTGTTTGTTAGGATAAACCAAAATAAAAAGAATTCTATCTCTTGAGTTGGTTAAGATTGGTTAGGGATTGACTTATCTTATGGATAAGAACTTAGAGATTTAGTTTATCTTCTTTTGATTGTTTTCTAGCTTATAAATAGTTTGTAATTTCATAAGTTATGGATGGAAGAATTAAGAATGAGAAATCTATTTTGAGTTTATATGTTGCGATGCCAAAACTTTAAAGTGGATCTCTCTATCAATGTTGCTTCTATCGCTTTCGACGTTGACGTTTTCAACGCTGCTTCTCCGCTTTCGACGTTGACGTCTTCAACGTAGCTTATCCGCTTTCAACGTTGATGTCATCAACGATAATAATAGTATTATTTTGCATTTCTATTATAAATTTTTTTGAGATAAATTTATAATAGTTGTTGTTTACTCTTCAATTAAAACTTTCACACTCAAATCTTCTCAAATCCCTAATTTATACTAATAGTTTGTTTTTGGGTCTTCGTCCCGCGTCAAATTGGTATTAGAGCCAAACCCTGGTTTAGAAATAGTTCAAGAATGTATACACAAAATTTCTCGCAACAACTGTGTGATAATCGATAATATATATGATAAGATGTTTGTTGAAATAAAAAAGGTGTTTGAAGAATTTTCAAATCATAATAAAGTAAAAACTATTGCTAACAGTGATCCTATATACATAAAAAATTCATTAATAGAACCTATTGAGTCTGTCATAAATGAGTCAGAAGTTAAATCCAAGCCCGAACCCAAGTCTAGATTCAAACCAGTACTAAATCTTGAATTGTGTAAGTCTAGATTTAAACCATTAATAAATCTTGAACATTATATGTCATCATTAGAAGAATTAGATATGTCATTTGATGAAACCAATAAATTTTAAAAAAAATTAAGTCGCCTAAATATTTTGAACGTGTCCCAATAATTAAACCTGTGAACAATTTCTATTATATGTTTGTTACAAATAATTGTAATAGTTTGTAGGAAATAATAATTGATTGGAAGGACGTTCATTTTGTTTTTCTAGAGACATCGAGACATCCACAAGTTGTTGAAGTGCTTGATAGGTCCCTGTTGAATATTCTATTTCTTCCATTTCCACAACCCCCAGTACTGCCATGGAGTTTCATCTTGTCAGAAGCTTCAATGTTGACTAAGATGCCAAAGCAAAGACCCCTGTCATGGCCGAATTAGAGGGCATTAAGAGGAGCATAATTCTCGAATTTCACACTTGATTCACCAGGAGGTGAATTTTTCAAAGCCGAGGAGAATGAAGGAAAACCACTTGGGATTTTCAGTTATTTTGGATTCTTTAGTTTGTTTGTTAGGATAAATCAAAATATAAAAAAAAATTATCTCTTGAGTTAGTTAGGATTGGTTAGGGATTGACTTATCTTATGGACAAGAACTTAGATATTTAGTTTATCTTCTTTTGATTATTTTGTAGCTTACAAATAGTTTGTAATTTCATAAGTTATGGATCGAAGAATTAAGAATTAGAAATAGAAATCTATTTTGAGTTTATATGGTGCGATGCCAAAACTTTAAAGTGGATCTCTTTGTCAACGTTGCTTCTATCGCTTTCGACGTTGACGTTTTCGACGCTGCTTCTCTGCTTTCGACGTTGACGTCTTCAATGTAGCTTCTCCGCTTTGAACGTTGACGTCCTCAACAGTAATCATAGTATTATTTTGGATTTATATTATAATTTTTTTTCAGATAAATTTTTAATAGTTGTTGTTCACTCTTCAATTAAAGCTTCCACACCCAAATCTTCTCAAATCCCTAATTTTATACTAATAGTTTGTTTTGGGTCGTCGTCCCGCGTCACAAAAACCTGATAACAAACATGTTTTATATACATCTAGTTTGACAGCTAGTACAAAGCACTGTTTCAATAGCATCACAATTCCCCAAACTACTTTGATACACAACCTAAAACATGGAAGAAATCCACACCATTAACTATGAGAAAGCAACAGGAGATATCTAACAACTCTACCACATAACTGACACCCAGGAGAGATACATGATCATGGAGTACCAAATCAGGAAATTACAACCCACAAACCATAAGTAAATGCACAAACAATCAGATTAAAGCATGTGTTCCGATCAATGATAAAATCATAAAGCAGGCATTTTGGAAATAGTAAGATGCATAAATAAAATAATCAAATACAATTCTCTGCATGTATTTACACAATGAAATATGATTAACTTCAATTTCTGAGGAATTGATTAAGTAGGAAATCACACCTTTCGATGACCTTCCCCTGATATTTGTGCTATAAGCTTTCTATTAGGTCCAACAACAACCAATGTAGGCCAAGAACTCACACCCAGTTCTCGCCAAAGATACATATCCCCGTCATTGACAACCTAAGAAAACACCAAATACAAACATGATAAGGATGAAAGGTGGGCATATTTCATATTAGTAGAAGGAGAAAGGCATGTAGGTAATGCCAAAAGATGGAATGCAGAAATGTAATATTATTATTAGCATTGCCTGGATTTACCAATTTGGTATGTTCTTAGTAGTTGCAATGATTCTTATTTAGGTACATAATGAACAAATTAAAGTCAAATAGGTAGCCCGAAAAAAAACAAAGATACCTTGAATATCCTCCAAAGCTTGCTAGATATATGATGAAAGAGATCTTGTCATATGAAGTGTGCACAATCTTGTTTCCCTGAGAGTTCATCTATAAACTGCATTCAAGATTATATATGGAGTCCCTTGTCCAAACTTGAGTTGAACAGGATGTAAAGGTCAATGTAGAAACCTACTCCACAGACGACCCATCTTGATGGGAAAGGGTTAGATCAAGGTTCGCAGTATTGGTATTGGTATCAAACCCTTCCTATGAGTATCGGAATCGGCGGTTTCAGATTGGAGTATCATATATTTTGGTATTGGAAACAAAACATTATTAAAATTCTAGATTTTTTTTATATATTTAGGCATAATTTTGAGTATTTCATGTGTTGTTTCTTATTAATTTGGAATTAAATGAAATAGTAGTCACCCACTCACCCTTGCCGATAGGTATACTGCTAGATTTTTTTTAAAAAATATTTTATATATTTAGGCATAATTTTAAGTATTTCATGTGTTGTTTTTTAGTAAGTTTGGAATAAAATGAAATAGTAGTCACTCTTGTCGATTGGTTTACAGCAATAGATAAGTTTTCTTCTTTTAGATGCTTTTACAACATTACTATGCTTTTACACCCGTGTTGATTGGTCGTTTTCGTTCATTTTTTTTTTTGTTGAATTGACTGAAAAAGAATTCCCTGGATGTCGGTATCAGTCAATATCGTTATCGGTTGGTATCCGATCGGGACATGTCAAAGTGTATCGGTATCGACCGTATTGGATCGATATCGGCTGAACTGCAAACTAATATGATGCAATGGTGTGAGCTCCTATCATTTCCATAATAGACTGCTTTTACTTTGTATTGAGGAAAATAGATTCATGTGCCCAAATATGGAAAGCAGTCTAAAATCTAACAAGGACAGTGTCATATCAGTTCATAACTTACCCAACTTGGTCTACAACTCATGATAATTTCCAGTACTATTCCTAGAGAATACTAGAAGCGAAGTCCACATAATGTCTTGTGTTATCCTGCCGCATATCAATCTGTAACTAACTGATCTAGGATAACTTCTAAATCCTATTCAGATTCGGACTGCACTGCACAATTGTTATAGAACAGCCATACCGGCCAGTACAGATTTTGTTTTTAATGCAACACCAGAACTCGGAAAGCTAACTTAGAGCTCTATGACTTTCGTCTTCCAAGTCATTCGATTTCTGGAGTTTTAAAGTCAGAACTTGAATTTTGGGTAGTTTTAGGAAAGTTAGGATTCATGATTTTGGGCAAATCTTATCATATCTGTTATGATACTTACTTTGACAAAAAAGGATAGTTTAGTGCATAATTTTTTTACAATGTCTTATAATATCCTTCATTCCATTGCTTTACGACTAAGCTAGGTTTTTTATTTTAAGGTTTCCTTTTGTTTCCCTTTTATCGAGGTCGTAAGCCTATATAAAGGCCATCAACGTGCATGCGCCAACTCTTCGATATATTTCTTGCTGGAAGTATCTCTGATCCTACTGATAACGAGTAGGACCAAATCACAATAATACAATTCTTTGAAGAAATCTTCCTTCTTCGTTGGTTGATTCTGATACTTTGTGAATTCGAACATGTTGGCACGATGGTTGTATCATATTTTTTAATATGATAAATCGATCAAGTTTAGCATTATATTATCGCTAATCTTCATGCAATCACTATAGCATCTCTACTTATACTTATGCCTCCTAGTGATATATGTTTATCGTTTTACATATTAGTGATATGAGCTTCTATTATATATATCTTAAATTTAACCGAGTTGCCATAATCAAAACTATGTTTTTGATTGTGGTTATTCGATTAAGTTTAACATTATGATATTACTAATATTTATGCTATCATTATAGTTTTTATACTTAAATATAGCATAGTCCTAATGTGTATTAATTTTATCATTACTACTACTATGTATATTGTTTTGTTCGTCTAACATGTATATGCAGAAAAGCAATAAACAAGATCAATATGGTCATATGCAATGAAGAAATTATGATGAGCCAAAGACGACAGTATCCCACAAGATTTCTTTGAACCTCTGACGACATCTCTGGAGCCACACACTCGGAGGTTCCGCTGCCCGGTCAGCGGACGAGGGTCGAGGGGACAGCACCTCCTATGGGGGTTCGGGGACGAAGTCCCCAAAAGGTATTCAAATTTCACAATCTGGGTATCTCTGGACAACTGTCGTCAAGGGAAGATGACATCATCTATCAAGTGAAGAAGCTAAGTCATGCCATTATTATTTCAGACTGTGAAGAAGCCTGCACCTGCTTAAGTATATCTAGACTGTAATGAGTCTTAGGAATAATTGTAAATACAAGAAATGGATGTCAAAATCAAAAGCTAGGGTAGATATTAACCTATAATCATTTTTGGCAGACAGGCGGAAGATCCGACGGATCTCCGTAGAAATCCGAAGGATGATCCAAATGGACCACAGAAAACCTTATGTGAGCTATCGGATTATCCGACGGAAGTCCGCAAAAATTCGACGGATAATCCGAAATATTACCGTTCGAAATCTAACGGTTAGATCATGTCCCATCAATGATCCCAACGGCTATATTTCTAGTCGTTACTGGTCTGGGTCGAAAAACCCAACGGTGATCCGCGAATTACCAACGGATCTTCCGATCGCTGATAGAAAGTTGCTCCTTTGCTCTTTCTTTTGCTTTGGTTATAAATAGCCTTGAACCCCTTCATTCAAGGGTGATGTTTTGAGCCTAATCCTTGTTGTAAGATCAAAACCATCTTGTAAATATGCTGAAGTGACAAGCCTTCGGATCAAAACTTATGTGAAGTTAGAGAGTCTTCGGATCAAAGCTCTTGTATTGAAGTCGGAGAGGTGTTTGGTTAAAATCTCTCGTGTAAGAAGTTGGTGAGCCTTCGGATCAAAGCTCAAGGATTAACTTGCGATAATAGTGGATTAAAGCCGGAGAGAGTTCCGGGACTGGAGTTCCCCAAGGGAGACTACTAGGATACATCGAGTGTCGATATTTTTATTGTTTTTTCTCTTGCACTCTTAATCTTTAAATTGTCCATTAGCGATCTTATTGTGCTTGATTAGTAATCTTGACTCTATTCACCCCCCTCTAGGGTGCTTTTCATAAGTCTCGTGAATCCATGAGGCCTCAAATCCACGAGGGTGTTCTGTCAAGGATTTAACATGCTATCAGGGCCACCCAGGTTTGAATCCTATGGCACACATTTTAACTGGATTTTATGAAAAGTTATACCGCAGATCCAGATCTCTACCAAAATGGCCCTTGACTTGTTGGGGCGTGCATGAATTATATAAATATTTAACCCTCAACCCTCATCACAGCTTTTAGAGTTTTGGTTCACTGGTAGGGACCTTAACAATGGCTTTTTGGCGGTGTCAGTTAACCCTTTTGGCTACGTTGCAGCAGTGCCACCCTTCTTTTCCTGTTCCTTGCTACTGTAAGACTTACCCATCTGATATCACTAATAATCCTAGGAATCAAGAAATTCCTACATCTAACAAGTATATGACTCCTTTGTCTCCAAGGTAAGCAAGTTTCTAAATAATAAATAACTATGTAAGATAGATCTTTCTTGAAAAATTACCTTAGATAGATTTCCCTCAACAAACGCCTAAGCAGATTGAAATGGCACAAAGATCTATACAGATGAATGGCAGCAATTAGGATCACAAATAGGCCTACCCTAGTTATAGCAGCTCCTGTAACTAATATATTGTGCATCAAGTACTAAGTTGTTCTTAGAATCAACCATAAAGTAAGTTTCCAAGAAAGAAATATGTGGTATCATAGGCTTGTCTACGACTTTACATTTCCATCTTTTAAATGGTTGGAGATATCCCAAAAGAGGAACCGTGTCAACATAAGGGACAAATAACAATTAAAGGTACTTCAATTCCATTTGTTTTCACATAACATCAGAAATAATCAAGTAGTATGCAACACTATAACCTTGTCATGTGGATGACAAATGAACATTATCTCCCAGCTCAGAGAACCTCATGTTGTGGTGGAATACTAAAAGTAGGAGCAGAAACATCCTTGGATTGCAACATGAGCTTCAATGAGGTTAGGAATTCGGTATCAAAGCATAAATGCAGGTCAGGAATCGGTATCGAAGCTTCAATGGAGATCCCGAAGTGGGTATTGAGGCTGCAATTGGCTTTCAATTTAGTGGTAGATATGGTTCCGCAGGAGGGTACAAGAGGATGATGAGGATGTGGTTCCCCGTGGTGCAACGTCGACAAGTAGGATTGGATTTAGATGGGGTCACAATGAGGTTGGAACCCTCTCAAGTTCTGTGCAACTAGTGCCGGGTTGTGATGTTCTTTCGAACGAAGTTTAAGGATGGAGACATGAACATGGCTCTGAGCAGAGAGAAATATTATGGGAATATATATATATATATATATATATATATATATATATATATATGAAATTAATGATACATAGCAAAAAAAAAAAAAAAGAATATACACATAATGGAGACTCTCGGGCAGCTCGGCGACTCTAGGGTTCGGGCTTCACCCCAACCCCCCCCCCCCCCAGGCCACCGGAGCCCCTTGCCGGCGGGGGGAGGAAGGGCGGAAAGAAGGGGGGGGGCGGGCAGCCCCCCCAGGCCAGCGGCGGCGCCCCCCCAGGCCACGGGGGAGGGGCGGGACCTTCTGCTGGTGGGACAGCCGGATCCCCCCGACGAGCGGACGCCACCGACGCCCCCCCTAGGCGGTCGGGGGGGGGGGGGGGGGGGGGGGGCGGGATACTCTGTGGGGGGGTCAGGCGGACCCCCCGGCGCGGTTGCTGGCGGCAGCCCCCCGGTTGGCGGCGGTGGGGGGGCTGGATCGGGTGTGGGGGGGTCGGGCGGACCCCCCGGAGCCGTGGTAGGTGAAGGCGACCCCCCTCGGGTGGTGACTGTGGCGAGTTCTCCTATCGAGAGTGGCGCGGATTCAATTCCAAGCCCCCCGGTTTTCGAATTCGGTGCTGGCCCTAGTTCTCAGGGGAATCAGAAGGATGGAGGAGGGTCGACTACGGTGTCGCGGCGTCGGGCGGCGAAGACAGGGGGGAAGGCAGGAGGTGGTCAGGGTCATGTTCGGGATCGGCATCCGGCTGACAGTCGTCAGATCGGATCAGGGGCGAGGACCTTGGCTCGAGCTCCGGTGGGATCCGCGGGGGGATCGGTGGGCTGGCGGCCAAAGGCGACTGCGGCAGACAAAGGGAAGGGTAAGGTGGGGGATCCCGCTATGCTGAGATCTGCTCCTCCCAGGCCGGGGGTTACACCCCGGCCACATGGGACGACTACTCTGCCGGCTGGAAGATCCTGGGCAGACATCTGCAAACCTGTGGGGCCGAAAAACCCCACATCGATGGAGTATGTTCCGCCGATCAAGGCGGGGAGGGGTTTCCGGGCCTCATTTCCCGCGGAGGAGATTGAGAAGGTGTCAGCATATTGGGAGAATACACTTGTCTTGTATGTCCTAGGCAACAAGCCTTTCTTCGGACAGATTCGGGGGCACGCTGCGCGTGTCTGGCAACCAAAGGGGAGTATGGAATTCTTTGCCCGGGAAAACGACTTCTACTATGAGAAGTTCGGACTCGCGGAGGATGTCGCTAGGATACTCCAAGGCGGCCCCTGGACGTTTGACGGCAGGCTTATCATTCTTAAGGAATGGACTCCGGAGCTTCGATGTGAGCGGGAAGTTCTGAATGCCATCCCTGTATGGATTCGCTTCCCTGAGTTCCCTGTCCGGTTTTGGAGCATTCCTTTGCTGATGAGACTGGCGAGCTTGGTGGGCACCCCGATCAAGGAAGATGAGGCCACTGCATTTCGGTCGAGGTTGATGTACGCTAGGATTTTTGTGGAGATCAGAGCTGGGAGGGAGTTACCGGAGTTGGTGGAGTACGAGATTTCGTCTGGAGAGGTGCTTACCCAGAAGGTAGAATACGAATGGGTTCCCCCTACCTGTTCACGGTGTTCCTGTTTCGGGCACCTGGCTAGTGCTTGTTTGGCGACCGGGCATCATGTGGAGCCTTCTATCCCCCAGAGTGAGACTACTGACTCTCCCTGTGACATGGATATCATAGTTGACTGCGGAGAGGAGGCAGTGGTGGGTGAGGATACTGTTCCAGTGAGTGAGGACGGGACGAGCCTCATTGTATCTACCCAGCTGGCTCCCATAAATGGGGCGTTGCCCACTCCTAAGGGACAGAGTAGTATTGTTACGAGAGGCATGGCGGCGTCGGGGATCGTGGTGCGAGGGGGTGGTGGTTCGGCTGAGGGGCAGGTTTACTGCAGGAAGAGACGTGTTGTCGGGCCACTGAGTGACATCCCCTCCAGGGAGGGGATGCATCCTTCTGACAGAGAGGAGGCGGTGTGTGTAGACAATCCTTCCTGGGCGTTGGTTCTCTCTCAGGCCATTCCACAGCAGTCCGTCCCGTCTAGGATGGAGGAGGATCTTTTAGCGACGGACGCGGCACCTTCCCCAGGTGTCGATCCGGGTGTTTTGTCAGGGGACCCTTCCTCAAATTAAATTAATGGCTATTATAGCCTGAAATGTGAGGGGGGTGTGTTCGCTTGGGAGGTGGAGAGAGATCTGTGGGGTGCTGCACAGAGAGAAATGCGACATCTCAATTCTGTTAGAAACGAAGATTAAGGGTGACAAGACTCTTGCTCGTAGGACCCCAGCTCATTGGGCCCAACTGCATAACCTGGCTCTGTGTGATATGGCCAGAATCTGGGTTCGATGGAACTTGAAGAGCTGGGATGGAGATTTGCTTGTGATGACGGAACAGTTGATTGCTATTTCCTTCTCCAACAAGGGTGGCTTCCGATTTTTATTGGGGGCCGTCTACGGCCACAACGACAGACGGAGGAGGGACTCCCTTTGGAGTGACATTTTTCGGGTCGCAGCTGCAGCTGATTCGGCGTCTCTTCCTCTCCTGCTGATCGGGGACTTCAATGCCCTTCTACACCGGGGGGAGAAGGTGGGAGGTCGACCAGTTCCTGATCCTATCATTTATGATTTTCAGAGGTGTCTCCTCCAGGCAGGGCTCCAGGGGCTAGCTCGCTCGGGCTTCATCTGGACTTGGCATAACAAAGCTATTCGGAATAGGGTTGCATGCCAACTTGATCGAGCTCTGGGAAATGGGGAATGGTTCCGTCATTTCCCTAACACTTCGGCGGAGGGTTTGGCTGCTGGGACGAGTGACCATTCCTCCATCCGGGTTGGATTCACTTGTCGGGCCCCTGGAAAGGCCCGTCCTTTTAGGTACAACAACAGTTGGTACCTCTCTGAGGGCTATCTGGAGGCTGTCACAGAGGGGCTTGATAGTGTTCAGCAGGGGATGGCCCAGTTCCGATTGGTCCGTCGTCTCAAGGCCACGAAGCAGGCTCTTCGGAGTTGGGTGAAGGGGGTGCCGAAGACTTCCTTAGAAGATAAGGACGGAGAATTGCGAGCCATCCAGGAAGATATGCAGGCTGACATGCTCAATGGGAACTTGGCGGCTAGAGAGAAGGAGCTGATTGAAGAAGTCAGCATCTTGCGGTTGCAGAAGGAGATTAGCACGGCTCAGCGTGCCAAATGCTCCTGGCTCAAGGACGGCGACCGGTGCTCCAAGTTCTTCTATGATGTCATCCGGACCAGGCAGCATAGGAATCACATCTCCCGGCTTCTGGATGTGGATGGCAATCTTGTGGGGGAGCCGGCTGCGATTCAGGGCGAGGCGGTCAGGTATTACTCTGAGTTGTATTTCCAGACTGACTACTTGTCTGTGTTCCCAGAGATCATTACGAAGAGATTGGTGACTCCGTACGGGAATAGTATTCTTCTTGCTCCCGTTACATTGGAGGAGGTGGAAGCTATTGTCAAGCTGGCGGATCCAAACAAGGCTCCAGGCCCGGATGGTTTTAGCAGTGGTTTCTACAAACGCCACTGGGATACTCTGAAGCACCAGGTCTTGGAGGTGGTACAGGAATTCTTCACCAATGGAAAGCTGCTAAAAGAGCTGAATCACACCTTCCTCACCTTGGTGCCTAAGAAGGAGGGAGCAACAGCGCTGGCGGACTTCAGACCTATTGCGTATTGTAATTATCTTTATAAGATAATTACGCACCTTATGTGCCGGCGTATGGAGGGGATCATGCAGGGCTTGGTCTCCCCGAACCAGGCTGCTTTTATCAAGGGGAGATCGATTGCTGAGCACAGCCTCTTGGCTCATGAGATGGTGAGAGGCTTTAACAAACCTGGAGGAGAGAAGTCTTGCGTGAAACTGGATCTGCGGAAGGAATATGATATGGTCAACCGGGACTTCCTTTGCCATCTGATGACTGCCATGGGTTTTGGGGATTATTGGGTAGGCCTGATACGGGAGTGCATCACGTCCCCCACTTTCTCGGTCCTTATTCAGGGCATTCCCTATGGGTATTTCCAGAGTAATCGTGGGCTTCGGCAAGGCGACCCCCTGTCCCCTTACCTGTTCACGATTGTTATGGAATACTTCACTTGCCTGATGGACTTAGCTGCACACCGAGGGAGGCTGGTCCCACTGTTCCGGAGGGTGGATCCCCCTGTCACCCACTTCATTTATGCTGATGATCTCTTGGTGTTTATCCGGCCTTCGATGGAGGGTATGCAGACGCTTGCAGAGATTATGGGAGAGTTGCATTCTTTATCGGGACTTCAGCTGAACAGGGAGAAGAGCCGGGTGTACTTCAGTTCCTCATGTCCCCAGAAGGAGGAACGGGCTTACGTGCTGGGTATCGAGAGGAGTGATCTTCCGGTGCGCTATTTAGGAGTACCCCTCACGGTCAACTATACGCGGGATCATGACTGCCATAGTTTGGTGGAGTTCGTCCAGAGGAGAGTGGAAGGTTGGCAAGCCTCGGGATTGTCTTTTGGCGGTCACATTGAGCTGGTTCGGTCAGTGATTACAGCTGTTGCTCATTTCTGGCTACAATCCATCCTCCTTCCTATCGCTACTGTTAGGAAAGTGAAACGGATTTGTGCAGATTTTATTTGGAGAGGGGATATGCATGCGATCTCTTGGGATCAGCTCTGTCGTCCCAGGAAGGAGGGAGGAGTGGGGATTCGGCCTCTGCTGGAGATTCGGGAGGCCTCCGCGCTGAAGCTGGCATGGAAATTCTTAAATGGGGGGTCTCTTTGGGCTACCTGGATGCATAGCAGATATGTGAAGCAGGGCAACTTTTGGACGTGTACTACTGACAACAATCATTCCGTCACGTTCAAGACTGTCCTGAGACACAGGAGGATACTCAAGTCTGCTATCAGGAAGGTTATGAAGGATGGGTATGGAACGGACCTCTGGCGTGATCCCTGGATAGATCGGAGCTCGTTATTGGACATCAGGGGGGCTCAGACTTACCAGGAGGACAGGCGGGGACTGAAGTGTAGTCGGATCATTCGCGATGGAGAGTGGAGGCCGGAGCTCTATCGTTTTACCATGGAGCTGGGAGAGATCATCAGCACTGTCGCCATTGATCCGGACCTGCCTGCAGATCGGTGGATTTGGGTGCCGTCTGGTGCGCCCCCGGGTTCTGGGGAGTTCCAATTCAGGAGTTGCTACAATCTCGTCAGACGCACTTTCCCTTCGAGTCCTGACTACGACTTTGTGTGGTGCAAGGGCCTGGCAAGGAAGATGCAGCTCTGTCTTTACAAGCTCCTATTGGGTCGCCTTCTTACTCGAGATCGGCTGAGTTCTTTTGGAGTGCCGGTCCCCGATCCCAAGTGTGTGTTGTGTGGGGTGGAGCTAGAATCTGTCCGCCACATCTTCTTTGAGTGTGACCTGGCTTGGCAGATATGGAAGGAACAAAGTAGAATTTTGGGAGGTTGTGACTCCGGGAAGAGTTCTGGGGATATCATTACGGTGATCCGTGATAGTAGGGGTCGAGGGGAGGACTGGTTCCGGACGGCCAGGGTTCGTCTGGCTGCTTCGGTGTGGCATGTCTGGCGGAAACGAAACCGTCGATTTTCGAGGGACTGGTTACACCTTTTGTGGGCTTGCTTCATAACATCGAATTTGATGTAAATGTTATGAGGTCTTGAAGTGGGAGTCCCCACTTTGATTGTATGTTGTACGATTACTGTTTTACTTTGGAATAAAATTTACCCTTTTCCAAAAAAAAAAAAATGATACATAGCAAAGATGCTTTTCTGAGTTGTTCTTAATTTGTAATTATTTAAATTGGAAAGTTAAATTTCATTCCTAATTTGTTATTTATGCTATTAATATTCTCATTTTCATCTTAGTTGATATTTCTGATCCAACGGTTTAAAGTACTGTATGCAACTAACTTAGTTACACACACACACACACACACACACACACACACACACACACACACACACACGGGAAATAAAGACAAAGATATACAGGATCTCCTTTAAACTGACCCTATGAATCCTTACTATATACGAACTGAGGGAGAGGCTCTAGGGGACTATTCCAGTGCAGTGTTGAAAGAGGAGGTTGGCTTAGCCCAGAGGGCCAAATGTCATTGTCTACTGGATGGGGACAGATGTAGTAACTTTTCTACCATAAAGGTAAAGCCAGAAATTTGATTAACAACGGAATTCTCATTAATGAGAGAGGCCTAGCTGTTGAGAAGGAGGATCTATCTGAAGAAATAATGTCCTATTATCAGGATACGTGTAACCAAGATGACTACATGGAGGAATTCACTCAAATCACTCCTATGAGGCTAATTACTAGTTATGCAAATAATCTGCTGCTTGCTGATATTAGGGGGGAGGAAGTAAAGAGGGTTATTGATGAGTTTGATGTTAATAAAGTCTCTGGACCTGATGGTTTGTCTGCTTTCTTCTTCAAAATCCATCGGTTATCATTGAAAGCTGACATCATGTAGGTTACATCCAATTTCTTCAAGGAAGGACACTTGAGGCAAGTTAATCATACTTTTGTTACCCCTTACCTAAAATAGAGGGTGCCCCTAGAATTCAAGATTTTAGACCCATCTCCTGCTGAAACTTTGCTCATAAGATTATTACCAAAATTATGTGCAAGAGAACGGAGCTTATTTTTCAAGAGCTAATATTTAAGAATCAGTCTGCTTTTATAAAGGACAGACCTAGGGGTCAGCATCCTCCTGGGTCTTGAATTGATCAGAAATTTTGAAACCAAAGGAAGAGGGAAGTGTTGCATCAAGATAAGACTTAAAGAATGCCTATCACACAGTCAACAGGAGCTTATATGCACCATAGCTTGGCCTGTATGGGAGTCGGGACTGAATCCTCATGAATTGGCCACATTAGAGAAGGTATTTTTAGACCTACATTTTCTATCATAGTTGATGGGCAGCCAAGGGGCTTTATTCATAGCAACTGAGGGAGTAGACAAGGGGACCATTTATCCCCCTACTTTTTTCAGTGGCTATGGAGTACTCATCTACATTACTGGAGATTGAAGTGGTAGCAGGAAGGTTATCCACCCAATATCAGTATACTCATCCTGCTATATCACATTTGTTGTATGCAGATGATAGTCTTCTCTTTGTGCAGGCTAATGTGGAATCAATGGTGGCTATCAAATACTTCTTGGAAATTGGGGATATTTGCTGCTTAGTCCATGAACTTACTTAAAAGGAAGGTGTTCTTATCCTCCAATTGTCACTAGTCCTTATCCTCCTCTTCATCTATAGCTACCTTCTCAATTTCCTCCCTGTGGATCATACAGACTGGGTGGTCTTCAATGCGATTCTGCCAATATAGACTTCTGACAGTGCCTCCTCGGGTCTGGTCCGACATGCATACACTCTCCCGTCTCATGCGCATATAGAATCGCATTGAAGTCACCCACCATCACCATGGAAGACTATCTCCAACCTCCATGCTCACCCCTATAATATCCCGCCAGAGCTGGCGCCTTTTGCCTCTTAATTGTCACCATATACCGCCCCTGTCACCAACCACAGACCCCCTTTATTTGAAAGCTTGATCACCATAAGCTAGGGCAATCGGAAAATAACCTGACATGTCCATATCTTTGTATCCCACATAACCCACACTCTGGCCATATCACAGACCTCTAGGTTGTGCGTCGATTCCAATAAGGAGTCCTCTCAACCTTCTATTCGTTTTGATTTTAGATTCTAGAATAGAAATAATATTCCACCTATATTTCTTCACATAATCACGAACTTCTCTCCACTTTCCCACCGAGTTCGCCCCACGAACAATCATGTGACAATCGTCATAGGATCCGGGTGTTTATCCCCTCGTTATCTTGAGGGCTCACCCTAGGGGTAGGGGACAACTCGTCTTCTTTACCACCGTCTTTCTTGTTATTACTCCTCTCCAGCCCGTGTTTTATTCTCCAGGATTGTAGTCCAGTTATAAGAACTCCCTTAGGATCAAGCAACACATGAATGGCATTCCGATTCTGCCTAGCCTTCACCGTAGCATGAAGAATTTAGAGCACATATCCCCATCTCTGAGCCAGTTGCATTTAGCTCTTTGTTTGACTTGGACCTCATCCATGAACCGTTCTTTGCGCAGCTGATCTTGGAGAGCAACCTCCTCTTCTGTGAGGTCGGGGTCGAGCGGATCTAACTGGACCCTTTGTTGAATGTCTGCCAACTTAGCTTCCAGCTTCTGGAGAGGAATAACATGTCTCCTTTTGTTCCATGCCTTAAGAAGTCCTTTGATAGACTTCAACTTGAGAACTAGCTTGTATTGAGCACTCCCACTCACCCTAATCTTCCAACCTTGCTTAACCACCTCATTATAACCTTCCATATGTATCCAAGCATTGTTGAATCTAAAAGGCCTCCCTTTGACCAGCGGCAAATCCGTCAATCTGATTACAATAGGGGAGTGATCACTAGTACCTGGGGGTAAGCAATCCGCGTAGCACATTTGAAAAGTATCCAACCACCTCCCGTTAAACAACTTCACCAAGCCCTCCCCTGTATCCACTACACATGTAGCCGCCAGCCTCGATAATGCCTTTGCACGCCGCATAGTCACGCTCGGTGACTAAAGATAACGCTACCAACACCGCTGCGGTGCAGACGATTGACAGCCTCGTCTAATTCTTAGGGGTGCAACCAACACCGCTGCGGAACAGACGATTGACAGCCTCGTCTAATTCTTAGGGGTGCAACTTGGGCGGGCTAAATCCGAGCCCGATCAGGTAAACCTGCCAATGGGTTGGGTTATGGTTGAAGATACTTGGGCTTGGGTTTGGATTTGGGTTAAAATGTTTGAATGCGGTCAAAAATCTGATTGGGCTCGGGTTCACGTGTCGAATTACCCAAAGAACCTGAAACCCGACATATATATATATATATATATATATATATATATATATATATATATATATATATATATATATATATATATATTGTTTCATACTTTTAAATAAAAAGTTCAAAACCTAAATTTATCAACCTAAACTCTTCAACTACTAAATCTCATGTCAGTTTGTATTTTGTAATGATTGGTACTTGATTGCTATTTGATTATGTGTTTAATATTAATGTTGTTTAAAATTATTTTAAATATCATATTAGAGCCCGATAAATCCGATGGACCCGACCCAACCTGGGCTTCCTCCGGGCTCGATCTTGGGCTTCATATGTTGAACCCGAGGCCGTGTTGGACTTGGGCTCGAGATAGGCTTATTATTCATCGAGTTGGGCTCGGGTTGAGCTCAAGTCTGACCCAATCCGCCCGAGTTGCACCCCTACTAATTATGCGACCTCCTATGAAAAAATCGACTACTCCTCTCATCTTCGTCTTCGTCATCGTCATTGCTGACATTATCACACGCTTCACCGTCGAATGCCAAACTGACTAAAGCCACATCACTGCACAGTCGGAAGCAGGATTACTTCTCGACTGGAACCACCGAGCTTGCTAAACTCCGCGGCCAGGAAGCTACTGCTGACACGTCGATCAGACCATCGCAGCCTTACCGCACTCGTCGAGTGCAACACCTCGCTGAGTAGTCCGAACTCCGCCAGCAATTCACTGTAAACACGCTCAGTCGTCGACCTTCAATCGTGGACGTAGAACATCAGATAATTGGCTGCTTCATTTAAATAGGAGTAGAAGATGAAGAAGAAACGATTATAGGTCTTATTAGGAGGGAAAATTTATTGAAACTTTATAAATGAAACCTAGGTCTCTGTTCATAGTTCGCAGTATCAGCCAATACCGATTAATTATGGTCGATACCAATACGGTTTGGCATGTCCCGATCCGATACCGACCAATACCCGATACAGGATGATACCGACCGATACCGACATTGGTGGTCTCTTTTCCGGTCAATTCGGCAAAGAAAATTGGACGAAAAAGACCAACCAGCAAATGTATAAAAGCATAGAAAGGTTATAAAAGCATGTAAAAGAAGAAAACATATCTATTGTATGTAACTTAATTAGTAAGGGTGACTACTATTTCATTTAATTTCAAAACTACTAAGAAACAACACTGAAAATATTAAAATTATGCCTCAATGTATAAAATATATTTTCTAGAATGTTAATAATTTATTAATAATTATTTGCTTCACGACACCAAAAAATCCGATACTCTGATCCGAAACCTCCGATACTCCCGATACTCATAGGAATGGTCCGATACCGATTCTGATACCGATACTTCCAATCTGCTCTGCTACGTTCTAACGAGAAGAATGAAATCAGAGAGCTGCTTTAGAAAATTTAAATATGTAGCTTTACCATGTAACCCTCGGAAAAACCTGAATTTACAAATCTATAACTAATCAGAATTTAGAATTGAAATCTTATAATCATTAATGAGTGGTAATTAGAACATAAGCATAGTTATGAGATATTTTAAATACACCTTAAGCTACATTATACATATAGGACTAAGAATAGTTAAATAAAATTTTATATAGTATATAAGATAAAATATAGCTAGCTATTAATATATATCTATGGAATAACATTTTTTCTTTTCAAATTTAGGACATTTAGACAATCGAGACGATGATTTTGGTGCATAGCGTACTGACTTGGACACGATATTTTAAATACTCCTTACTCTGCTTTTTGCCCTTCCGCGACACCAAGTTTCCACCAATGAATACTGAGTAGTCGAATGTAGAACGTCGATATGTAAGGCACGCACCCCAGTCAACATCTGTAAAATACTCAAGATGAGTATGCCCTTGATTCTCCATTTGTTTCCAGGATTCTGAGCTAGATAACGCAATTTCCTGAAAACTGTCTGCCAATGCGAAACTCATAAAAAAGCCATAAATCTACTCGTGACACTTACATCAAAGGAAATGTCGGATCGAGTCATGACTGTCATGTAGTTGAGTTTTCCAACTACATCGACGATATTGATTAGGATTCGCAATCAATATCCCATCATTGGGAAATAACTTTACCCATGGATTCATGGGTGAGGTTGCTCCCTTAGTTTGCATCATTCTTGCTTCAATTAGGATGTCAAGCACGTATTTCCGCTGAGACATGACAGTATCGTGCTTCCTTCTCGTGACTTCAATGCCCAAAAAGTAGTTTAGCGCTATCATATCTTTGGTCTGAAACTGTTCACTAAGAAACTTTTTCAGCCATGTCATACATTTATTGTCGTCTCCTGTAACCACAATGTCATCAACGTAGACACCAAGTAATGTCCTTCCAGCTGATGTATATCGGTAAAATACCGAATAATCCTTCTTCGATTAACATGTGTCAAATTGAGTAATGATATGATAAATTGACCAAACCAAATACGAGGTGATTATTTGAGATCGTGGAGGGACTTCCGCAGATAGCATAGTTTACCCTTCTTTCCAACGAACAAAGGAGGTTGCACCACATACACTTCCTCCTCAAGGTCCCCATGAAGAAATGCATTATTCACATTCAAATGAAGTAGGGCCAGTCACAGCGAACAGCTAAGACTAGGAGCACACGCACATAATACTTAACAACTATGTATCTTGATACGTCCCTTTGAGGACCCGGTTCCCTTCTAAGTTATTCGTGCATATCTTCTTCTAGTGGATTAATGATGCATATCGTTTCGGATTCAGGTATCTTTCGTGGTCATGTATTTTTATCTGCTATTTGTACTCTGCTTGATAGTCTAGTATTTGTAGACTTATATTGCTTCCCTCGAGTATATTCGAACAAGTGTAGTATGGGTGCACGCCATGGTACATATTGTATATTCTTTATATTTGTATCCATGTAAATTGAGATATATGTTAGTTTGGATATAGATAGATAGAAATACCAAACTTGGACAACGTATCCGTATTCGAGTTGGGTTGGAGTTCGCTTGGTACATAGATGGCCATTGTCACATGTCTCGATCCTACGTATTTAGGGACAGGGACGTGACATGCACACATAGTTGTGGTCAGTTGATCGTCAATAGCACGATCTTATCTGTCCACACACCTGCCACCTGCATCCTCTTCTCTGTCGAATACACCCTTGTAATCAATTAACCTTTAGTACCATGATCCTATCTGCCCGCACAACTGCCACTTGCATCCCTAATTCTCCCCCATTTTTAATTAAGCACAACCTCCACCCAATAAACTCGGGTTCTTATGTCTCCATGTACTGGCCACTTGGGTCAGGCCTCTTTATATATATATATATATATATGGGAGCGGATCAAAAGCCCCCCTTAGAAAGCCACCCAAAAACCCCCATCACTCTAATTCGTAATATTAATGTTAATATTAATGTTAATATTAATGTTAATACTAATATTAATGTTAATATTAATGTTAATATTAAATTTTTTTTATATTAATGTTAATGTTAATGTTAATATTAATGTTAATGTTAATGTTAATATTAATTTTAATGTTAAGTTTAATGTTAATTTTAGTATTTAATGTTAATATTAACATTAATATTAACATTAACATTAATATTAAAATTAATATTAACATTAAATTATGGATTAGAGTGAGGGAGGTTTTTGGGGGGCTTTCTAAGGGGGGCTTTTGATCCGCTTCCTATATATATATATATATATATATATATATATATATATATATATATTTGAAAGATGATAATTGTAGGAGGAAATAATAGGATGATTATTATTGAGGGAGAGATTACATATATATAGGAGAGGCTAGCCTCCTCTTCTATTATTCTAAGCAATGTGGGACTAAAGCCCATTAACTCATAACTCTAATATAACACTTAACACCCTCCCTCAAGCTGGAGTATAGATGTCAATCATGTCCAGCTTGTTACATAAAAATTGAACCCGAGGACCCATAAGAGGCTTTGTGAATATATCAGCTATCTGGTCGTCGGTCCTCACATGTTGAAACTTTATCACTCCTTTCTTATATTCATCACGAACAAAATGAATGTCAATTTCAATATGCTTCGTCCGTTCATGAAATACTGGGTTTGTGGCAATGTGAATAGCAGACTGGTTATCACACCATAGGTCTGCCACTTGAGACCCTGCATCTTCTCAAAGTTCTTGTAGGAGATTGTCACGTCCCAGAACCAGAATACCGGAGAACGGGGGAATGACTCAGCCAGCTACGTATTACGGGTAGATGAATACCGTATAATACGATCAATGCTGTCTAAAAGACGAGGGAGTACATACTACATGAAAGTCTCACTATGGTCACTCAACATCTATTGTCTCAATCATTCAAACAAGAAGCAATAATAGAGAACATATAAGATAAAGCAGTAAGGCGTCCCAAACGCTCAGTCAAAATGTTCTTGAGATCTGGCTTTATAAAACATAACCAGATGATATAGCAAGGTATACACAATTGTTATCAGCTGCAGTCTGACTTAGTTACAATTATGTAAATGTAAGTAGAAGACAATCCGACTAACATGTCGGTGCCAAGTGGCAAAATGTAAAGTAGCAAAACGAGCGGGGAAGCAAGAAACCCACTCGTGTCCTCCTGCGATCATCCCTCTAGTATTGACCATCTTGGAGGTAGAAGCTGAGTCCTCGGAAACTGGCTCCAAATTTGGCCATGCAAAACCAGAGAGGTTAGGCCTCTAATAGCAAGTACCACAAAGAAGCACGACATGAGAATTAAAACCAGTGATAAGAGTTAAGAATATAATAATAAGTCTCTGCTTGCTACTGGGATTCACACAACATCCCGACACTTCAAACCAACTTCCCAACCAAACAAGGACAGAAGTTGACCCGTCATGTCCTGACATTCTGATCATCTCAGTAGTTAACAGAGTAGGTACAGTACACAAACAAATCAATTTAAACGGCCATACAACTACTACGGCTTGCTACTGTAAGTTCCAAATTGTCTTAGAAATATGCAATCAGGATTCCTCAGTTCTTACTATGTACAAGCAAGGCTAGTCTATCCAATAATCAATTGCGTCAATCATGAATTAGACGAGTCCCAGCGGGACGCCCGTCATCAATATACAATAAATAATATAAGCAGATATCGCTCCCTGCCCGTGTGGCAGATTTGCAGTATCTGTGGGAACCAGCCGGCATGTCGGGGCACCAATTGTCCCGGGATGGCTGCCATGTAAGAACTCGGAAATCCATTCTCTCTCCATGCAATCGTTATTTTATTTAACTTAATAGTCCCTATGTTGATTGAAATCTCATGTCGTGGATCATGGTCATTCAGAATGAGTACTTTCGTACAAAGTACGATATGCACAACTCTACAACGATGTCCGTACGGTTAGGTTGTAGGTCTTACATAGCGTAATGCAACAATCAGACCTAGTCACAGAATAATCATGCCTTGATTGTAAAGTACATATGCTGCTTCTGTAGAGAATCAGTTGAAGTCTGCACGTGTCCATATGCCAATGTTCGGGATCGGCTAGTCAATTGCAATAGTTCATGTTAATATGAACGTGTCTCATTCAATTTCAATAAGACGACTAGTCAGTCTCTTTAGTTCCAACTAGGAACGCATGATCAATCATTCAGTCAATGTAACAATCAATGTCAATTCGTGCCAAGGCATGACAGTCAAACTGGTATTTAATATGGTCGAGTCTATAACTCTCAGGGTTAAGTTTCAGTCATTTTGGGCATCCATAAACCAATCGAGACACAGGGCACATTCCACACAACAATATGTATTAAAATATTAACATATCATGATTTTATCGAGTTCATGCAAAAGGCGTAAGGATAAATAAGAGATGCCATGTACGCCCAAAGAGTACGTTCAATAAAAATACGTCAAGCCAGAAGAGTACGCCCGATGAAATACGCGTAAAGGAGATTTACGCGTGAGGGAAGTTTACGTGTGAAGGAATAAAGCTAACGCGTAAAGGAGTATGCTCAATAAAGGAATAAAGTTGCGCGTAAAAACTCGTCTTATGCCAAACCAGAGGAGTACGCGTAAAGAATAGAGTTACGCGTGGATGAATACGCGTAAAGTTACTCGTGAAACATTGCACGCGTAAAGAATAACATTACGCGTGAAACATTGTACGCGCGTAAACTTGTACGCGTAGAACAATATCATTACGCGTAAAGGAGCACGCGTAAAAAGGGAATTCATTACGCGTAAAGGAAATAAAATTACGCCTGAACTTGTACGCGTAAAAAGAATTAAAATTTTACACATGAATCTTGTATGCGTAAAGAGTCAAAGTTTACGCATGAATCTATACGCGTAAAGGAAATACGCCAAGCCAAAGTAGACTTGCGTAATCCAGATTCACGCTGACACGAATGATCGTGGACGTAGAGCTCGATATTACACTAGCACGTATAAACGTGGGCGTAAGGCTAGATATTACGCGGGCACGTATGAACGTGGGCGTAGAGAACTTCCAGAACTCTAAATTCCATGAATCCCTCAATCCAAGCTGAAAATGGGGCTTCCACGGATCAAGATGAGTTACAACACAAATCTCAACAACCTGGAGCGATCAAAACTTGAAAATAAGGAAGTTTGATAGATCAAAACCCCCAAAATCCGAAAATGACACATTCTAGATCTACAAAAATAAAACTTTCAAATGCAAAAATGTCATGTTCTAATCTCTCTTAGAATCACGAGAGTAAGATAATTGAACCATAAAAATAGGTTCTCATGTGGAAGCAAGATGTACTTGCCTAAACCTCTTGGTAGGTGGAGAGAGTTATGAGAAAGAAAAAGATTAAAAGAGAACGAGAAGTAATGAAGAGAGAAAAAGGGGTTGGGGCTTTAAATGGAGGTGATGGTAGGTTGGTCGGGTTCATGTTGAACCACCCAAATCCCGAAATAAACCAACCCAAGCCGAACCCAGAAGCAAAGATAAAGCAAAAAATAAAATATAGCAAAAATAATTGCGTGAAATTAAAAAATTTAAATACATAACAAATGCATGATAAATATTAAATAAATACATTCAAGCAGTACACGTATAAAAATACGTATTCTGGGAACGGGGAGTGACAGAGATGCTTCATATATAATATCTCTGACGTGCAATGAGCAATAGCTCGATATTCTGCTTCTGAGCTCGAGCGTGCTATCACACTTTGTTTCTTGCTCTTCCATGACACTAGATTTTTACCAATAAATACTGAGTAGCCATATGTAGACCGTCTATCTGTCAGGCTTGCTCCCCAGTCAGCATTGCTCAAGGATCCCATATTCTTGGTTTGAAATTGTTCTCCAAGAAACTTCTTGAGGCTTGCAATACCCTGGCTGTCATCTCCCGTGATTACAATATCATCAACGTAGACTCCAAGGAGTATTCTTCCAGCAGATGTGTGTCGATAGAAGATTGAATGGTCCTTCGATTGACACATGCCAAATTGAGTAACAACATGCATGACCAAACCATGCCCGAAGGACACGATAGTGTGCTTCTAACAGGGACGGTACATCAGATCCAGCAATAATCTGAGAACGAGCAGAGTCCGCATCAGGACGGAGAGAGGCGAAATAAGCCATGACATGAAGCTGCTCACGTTGAGCCCGTGCTTCATTAATATCCGACGTAAGAGGTAGTACACGGTCGATCTAATCCGCCATAGCCTTGAAGGCCCAAAAATGCTCTTTATGAGATTTGTCTCCTTGATTTGCTCGGTACACACCAACGACCGAGTCATATATACGAGAGAAATCACGTTTACCATCAAACGCCGCCGCCAACATTTCCCATAACTCCTTCACGGAGTCCGTATTTTGAACCATGTCTTCCACCGATGGTTCCATGGAGTTCATCAACTGTGTAAACAGTCGACTGTCATCTGTCTCCCATTGCTCAAAGATGGGATCATCGTCTGCTGGAGGGTTGTCAGTCAGATGTTTGGACAACCGCATTCCCCGAAGTGTCTTCTCGACCTTTTTTCTCCATGTCGAGTAGCCCTCTGGCCCTTCCAACCGTCGATCGACAAGTCGAATGGAGGAAATCGTTGTGCTAGTGCCCGATAGTGTGTTGCCGACACTAGTATCTGTGGCACTGCTAGTCGCCGTAGAGTCTCCCATTTGTCAGAGATTCGACTGTCGATGTGTTCTTTCCACTTGATAAACACAACAACTCTGCCAATGCGCTAAAAACGGAGCCAGAACCGTGATACGCGCATAGAAAGCAGATAGTGTGGATCACAAGCCAGGTCAGAGAGATAACCCATAGTAACCTCTGATAGATCCTAGTGTAAAGATCAAGGAAAGAAACAAAGATTCATGCACAACAAACTATATGTATGCTCTTTGTTAAATTTCCAGCATTGATGGGCAGAGGTTCATGCAAATGTTTCTCCTCTGAGTATCCCAACAATGATTTTTTTTAGACTAAACTAGGGTTTGAAGGGAGAGGGTGACGGCTGATGGAAGGAGATGGTTAGGGTAGGGTTAGGGTTTGGAGTCATCGGGGGGGGCTGACTGGAGCGGGGGTGGGGGGGCTGACTGGAGCGGAGGTGGGGGGGGGCTGAGTAGCAGCACGGGGGGGGGGGGGGGGGGGGGGGGGGGGCTGACAGGAGCGGACAGGAGCGGGGGAGGGGGGGCTGACTGGAGCGGAGGGGGGGGGGGCTGACAGGAGGGGGGGGGAGGGGGGGGCTGACTGGAGCGGAGGTGGAGGGGAGGCTGAGCAGCAGCGCGGAGGGGGCTGACAAGAGCGTACAGGAGCGGGGGGGGGGGGGGGGGGAAGGCGGCTAGGTTTTCTTTTTTCATTGTGGAGAGGCTAGGGTTTTGGCTCTGATACCATGTAGGAGGAAATAATAGAATGATTATTATTGAGGGAGAGATTACATATATATATAGGAGAGGCTAGCCTCCTCTCCTATTATTCTAAGCAATGTGGGACTAAAGCCCATTAACTCATAACTCTAATATAACACTTAACAATAATTGTGGCAAACGCTCCCACTGGGAATTGATCTCCTGACCACTCGAGTCACATGCATCTCTCTTAACCACTAGGCTAGAGGTCATTTGCTATATATATATATATATATATATATATATATATATATATATATATATATATCACACGAAGTGTGCACGTCCACGGCTAATTAGCTATGAACGTGCACTTAAGATGAAAAGAGTCATTCAAAATTTCAACAAAATACTAATAGTTTATGTATCACGTTATTCATTAACCATATCTCCTAATCCCCTTGTATCTACCCTAAAATATCCTTCTCTTCGCTTCCTATTTTAACATCCATGAACCAACCCAACTACATGCTACAAATCTTCTCCCACACATCTCTAAACCCATAAACATCAGGAGACCAGCTCCTCCCTTTCTCGTCATCCACCAGACTCCCCTGCCCCTCCTTACAACTTGCCAGCCACCCGTTTCCCTCGCTCGTCCTTACTACTGTCTTTATTGTGGCCCTTGCAGAACCCATCTATCACTCCTCTCCTTTGCTCTCACTGGCAACACCTTGTCTTGCTATAGATTGTCGTCTACCTCGGGTGGCCAGCTGCCCTGCTACATGAAGTCTCCTTGTTATTCTCTTTTGAAACATTGTCAACAATAAGGACATGATAAACATGAACCATCAACCTAATGCACCTTTGTCCCAGCCATCTTTGAGTTGGATTTGGTGCATATTCATGTTTGTATGACCCCTGTGATTTTTTAATCACTAGTTTCATCTGCATTCAAGCATATGGAGTGCTATCAATAGGATTTTACATGGAATCCTACCAATTTCTTAACCATTAGATTCACTTTGATATTTGGGTATAATGCTTAGCAGAATTGTTAGATAAGGAAATAACATAATGAAATATACTAATTTGGGTACCTATTATGCTGGATACAGAACTTTTGGAGGATAATATATTTATTAAACTCATTATTTAGTATTGAATACTTACTGGGTGTGATATGTTGTAACGCAAGACCGCATTGCGAATTGCTTCTAGGTCTTTCTCATTATCAAATTTCGCAGAATGTACTCCAACGACTGTGAACTAAAAGAAAATAAAAGATATAAAAAAGGTCATCAGAAATCATCTCCAAGAATCTCAAAATTTTGAGAGAATACTGAATAAAACAAACAGTGCAGGCATATATGATGATGTTAAAGGAAGAATTACATAAAAATCAAGAAGAGAGAAAACTCTAAATTCTTTATTCGTGAAATATTCCATTCAAATTCTTCCATATGACTTACCCCGTATACAGAACACCTAAAGGATATTTAAACTATGTAAAAGAAGATTACAACAAACTACTTTCCCAATATTAAGAACTCCACTTTAGGCACACACAAAAAAGTTGATACTTTCTTCACGATTCAAACTCATATCAAATCTTGTTTAGGGACCTTATAATTCACTATGATAAAAATAAAAAAATTCAAATCTGGTAAATCATTTTGAAAAGTCTTACACATGAGAGACCTTCTACACAAGTACCGAATAACACAGACTACTCAACTCAAGACTCTAGAAACTGTTTTCATTAATTTGCTTTTTTATAAGACTTTTTTAATAAGAAAATTATATTTTAAATCTTAGAAACACTAATCTAGATAGGAAAACCTATTTGCAGCATTATAGGGATAATAATTTAATGTTCTTGAAAGAAACTTCAGTACCCAAGTTTTTTGCCAGGTAGCAATTCAATAGAATTACTAGAAAACTAGATCTTAGTTGCAAGCAATTCTACAAGTTTCACAGAAGCTTACATTTTTCTTAAATTAAAGTTATATAAAACTAGTCAACTTTCAGTTGGTGCTTCATATACTAGTTATAACCAGGAGTGTTTTTAGATTACCGCTGGACATGAATTTCATAGTATTCCACTTCGGTGTATTCTTAAGGTCAGGAAATTCCATGACATGCCATCTAAATTCTAGCAAGTGAAGATGAATGAGAAAAGGATAAGTCTGGCGCATTACTAACATATATACAAAAACAACAAACCCTTTATACCCAAGTTTTCGGGGTTGGATGTTTGAAATTTGAATGTTTCCTTCCGTTAAACTCTGTAAGGGGCATGTTATTTGTAAGATTAACAAAATTGCAAACTAATATAAGTTAAGTGGTTTTATGTATCAAAATAATATACAGTATTAAAGCAACTGACACATTAGTCAGCATTGCCTAAACAGGTTCAATATGACGTAGCTTTATCATGAACTTTTGGTAAATACAACTCTCCAAAATTAGCCAATGCCACCAGAAAATTTTCATAAATAACAAATTCTTATTGATCCTAATAGCTGATTGATGACTAATATAAGCTTGAGTTACATTTTTGGAATAAACAGATTTCTGTAAGGTTATCCAATGCAGAGAAAAAAAAAAGTTCAGCTGAAGTTAGTATCCAAATAGCTCCATTGTCCATATTCCATACAGACTATGGAAAGGTTATCTTCATTGGTACAATATTGGCTTTGGTCATTTGCACTTAAATACCCTGAACTATTTGGCACTTTAATACCATGATTTCTTCTTCTTTTGGGCAAGTTCCTATTCTTGTCAGCTTCCTACCTTGAACTATCCTATTTTTGCAAGTTACCCCTAACAGAAAATGCCAAATGACCTTGAACTATCCTATTTTTTGTCACTAAAATACCTTGAACTATCGTATTCTTTTTCACTTGGGGTTAGGATTTTTTTTTTAATAAAAAACTATTTTTAGTTATTTTTACTGAAACATGAGAGTAACTTCTCTCTAGTTTAGGGGCAAAAAGGTCATAAATGGCCATCTGCTTTCCACGTGACCGTTTGAACAACTGACTGATGGTGGGAGTAAATTGGCAAAACTTAAAAAGTTCAAGGTAGCAACTTGCCAAAAAAAAGTTTAGGGTACTTAAAGTGGAAATTAGCCTAGTGGCTTGCATGCAAGAACCAATTCTAGAGAACGACTAAAGCAACTGAAACAGAAAGAGAGATTTAGGAAAGTTTTGACACTTGCATCCTAGAAAATACAGGTTGAAGTCAAAGAAACAACCTCTCCGAAAAACTGGGGTGCGGTTCCTTCCAACTTGACCCTCTCCAGAGTCCCAGACACTGACTTAATACTCTCAGAAGGTAAAAAAAATTGAAGCCATCAGATAAGAGCACCAAAAAGAAGAATCCATCTATAAAAGCTGTTTATCATGCAAAGGGAGTTGTTGATGGATCAAGTACACGTGTGTACTCGTTCACATAATCCAATAAAAAAGGAGAATACTTGAACTGATTTCCGAAAATATTCAGGATGAAAAGGCTTTCCAAGGAAGTAATGGAAGACATCATTTACTGCAACAAATCATCTCCAAGCACAAATTCAGGTGATTAAAACACTCTTACTACACACACGGTCATGTAAGTTATATCTTAGTATCTTACTAATCTTAGAATTGGTTTTATGCCTTCAGATGGTGAGAGCTAAGCAGCAGAAAAAATAGGCAGGCAGGAACGGGAATAACCAGCCTCCACTCAGCAAATAAGAAATAATATTATGTAATGTAATGATCGCTCGGTTCGCAGGACAGAAACTGGAGTGAAACCCTAGATGGAACAATGCAAATGATCACCATCAAAGACAGTGATACAAGAACCCTAAAAAAGATACTATATGGATGCAACTATTTTGAAGTGTGAAAAAATAAAAATGTGTAGATGCAATCCTAAGGGTCGTGAAATAGGTCTTCGCAATTTGAACTCGCCCAAGTCGAAACTTGAAAGATGGTTTCTCCTACTTGAAGTTCAACTCCCAGATCCAAGGTTCAATCACAATATGATCAGAGATATACTGATGTGTTTGTGGATGGATTTGATTTATGAGACAGGTATTGGTTGATGGTTCTCAGTCAACTTGTTGTGAAAAGGAGTTGCTGATTTTGTTTGGAGTTGGATGGTTTAGAAGCGGGAAACAAAGGGTAAATTGGGAAGGTGTTTGTTGGGTTGTATGATGTATGATGCGAAAGGGGCTGATTGAATGTCTAGAGGTAAGGCACAGCAGTAAGGATGGTCGTGTTTGATGTAAGGCAACAACACAGGCAACAACACAGGAAGGTGTTCTGCAGGCTGTTGTGCAGGCACAGTAGCGAAAGACGGCAGCATGGTTGGTGGGGGTGGGGGCGGGGGTGGGGGTTGTCGTCAAGTACAATGGACGGTGGCCTCTAGTCTAGTGTATGTATGGCAGAAACAACAAAACAGGAGAAGGAAAAGGGCAATTGCTGCTAGAATAGAAAAGAGGAAAGAAAGCAAGGGTTAGGCTTCCAAGGCTTCACAGTAGAAATCTCATTCATCATCTCTAATAACAAAAGTCTCTTATAACCTTATTTGTCTCTTAAATTGGCATCAACCAAACAAGTTTCCAAATAAAACAACTCCTAAATAAAGTAAAACAAACCAACAAAAACATGACCCAATTAAATTAACTAAGACTCAAATAAAGAGTAGAAAATAATCAAACTCAAACAGGACTCGACCTCCATCACTAGGGTTGATCAAGGTACTTTTAACTAAACTTCAGTTTGCTATCTTTCCCTGAGTTCTTCCCATTGAAAAGTATGTCACAATCCGTATCAGCTTTCATCTTTGTGTAACATACAGCCCAAGAAAATCTAAAGTGGAAACAAACATTGTAGTAGCAACAGAACAATTTTTTTGCAGGAAATTATCATGAGAATGTTTTAAGAAACAATAACTATTTAACATACCGGTTTGTCAGCATATTTCTTTTCTAGGAATTCCAGATCTGGCAACACGTGCATACAATTAATACAGCAATAGGTCCAGAAATCGAGCAGAACCACCCTCCCTTTCAAATTCTGCAGCATAACAGCAACTAATAACGGGTACTATATACATGATTCTAATGAGTAGATTTGGTAAATAATTGTAATCAACTTGACAATACGATGGTTAAGGAAACTCATACGCAAAACTAAGAATATGACAGCTAATTGCTGTGATATGTATCTCAGTAGTTATGGAAGGTATTGTCATTTTTTTCTTCTTGACCATTAAAACTTATATGTGAAACTTCAGAGAAAATTAACTAATAATGCCAAAAAAGGCTACAGACAAAGTTCAGAAGTTACAAGTTAGGGCACCAAGAGGATATATTAGGTTCAGTAACATGTATACTGAAATTGGTTAGATTTGTTCGCTGATTATGGTTATCCTACATGAAATGCTAAGCTAGTACAGTGTGCAACTTGGAGAAAATTGGTGGAAGTTGTGATTTTGGTGTCAATGATGATAAAACACCATCTCAAGGAAAAAAAAACACTTTAAAGCGATTAACATACTGCTATTCCTACGAGAGAAACGAAATAACAGGAAAACACTACTTTTGTTGATGTCATATAAGTATCAAAAAGAGCTTCAAGTTTTACTGATTAAGACTACTGTGACAAAGACCAGAATGCCACTAAGTCACAACAAGAGACAAACACTGTAAATAGGAGGCCTAATAGTGCCTGTAAGTACATTGACAAAAAAGGAATGATATTTGGGAGGTAGGGATACAAACGTTAAAATCAACAGGCTGGGATGCATAGAAAGAAAGAAGATCCCAAAAATAAAGCTTAATCAGATATCATGTAAAGTGTTGTCATTTGCGGAAGATGAATTAAGTATGACAAGAATACGGAGAATTCTCCCATACAGAGTGCTGGTCAGGGAAGTAATGACTAAACCAACCACGTAAGTGACGATGAAGAAATAAGCAAGTCCTGGCAATTGAAATAAGAAACCAATACAACTTAACGAAGAAACAAATATAGCCTCAAAAGCAGTTGGCAAATAATGTGGTCCAAAAGCATCTATATTATAATTGAGTGAGTTAGCATAGAGTGAAGATAATATAATTAGCAAGACCCCCCCCCCCCCCCCAATGTTTTTAACAACTTTGAAATGTTACCCCTATGATTATATTTTTCGTGTAACGATTACCTATTATACGTACCATTAAAACTGTTAGTTTGCAGGGTGGAATGACCAAGGTATACTTAATTTAAATTAAAAAATGTAAATTTAGAAACCTTAATACTTAAAAGACAGAAAGAAAGAAAAAAATTAAAAACCAGCACCCCCCCCCCCCCCCCCCACCCCTCAACCACCACCACCCATATTCCTCCTTACTCTGCACAATTCAGTTGTTGCCAGCATCCCCTCTCCATTATCACTCTTCCTCTCGCCCAATCCCTCCTACCTCCTCCAACCATCTATACTCCATCCACCCTCTCCCTTTCTTAAATTCCTCTAGCATTTCGCCTGTATACTTAATTTAAATTAAAAAATGTAAATTTAGAAACCTTAATACTTAAAAGTCAGGAAAAAAATTTAAAAACCAGTCCCCCCCCCCCCCCCCCCCCCCACACACACACACACAACCACCACCACCCATATTCCTCCTTACTCTGCACAATTCAGTTGCTGCCAGCATCCCCTCTCCATTATCACTCTTCCTCTCGCCCAATCCCTCCTACCTCCTCCAACCATCTATACTCCATCCACCCTCTCCCTTTCTTAAATTCCTCTAGCATTTCGCCTACAAGAGCAATGACAGCAACTGGAACTACTGATGTAAGCCCCTTCCTCTTCAAGCACCCCCAACTTCTACTGACCCTCTTCTCCTCCCTCCCTCTCCTAATTTCCCTATCGTCAGTAGCAGCAAAGCCAGACCTGTCGCTGGCAAAGCCCTCCCCCCCCCCCCCCCCCCCCCACCCCCCCCCTCCAGCTAGAAG
Organism: Iris pallida; assembly: GCA_029216955.1. Taxonomy (NCBI): domain Eukaryota; kingdom Viridiplantae; phylum Streptophyta; class Magnoliopsida; order Asparagales; family Iridaceae; genus Iris; species Iris pallida. The sequence continues at coordinate 5,005,023 of JANAVB010044219.1, read as the reverse complement.
ATCAACCAATAGGGGAAGTTTAGGTGCGATGAGTGAGAGGACCTATAGGCGAGCACATCGGGCCTCTATAGGGAGAAAGAGGTGGCAAGGGAGAGGGAAGAAGAAAAGGAGGGAGGGAGGGATGGATGGTAGGATGGTTGTTGGTCGCCGAACAGTTGCCATCGACAGCAATGGCGTGCGAAAGAAGACGAGGGAGACAGGGAGAGTTTTTTAACTTTTTTAATTTTAAAAGTTTATCCTATTGTATCTTTTTATTCAAGATAAAGATAAACTAAGGGTAGCTTGACCATCTGATAGCCCGAAACAAACAGTTTAACCGAAAATGGACGGTAGGGGTTCTTTATACCAAAAATCTGTTAGAAGGGTGCCCTGTCAAATTTGAAAATGTTAAGGGGGCTTCTTGCTAATTACATGCGAAGATACATTCAGATCCAGATCAAGTTCATAAAAATCACCACGTACTAATAGAGCAGTATTCTCATTTAGGCAAACACATGCTGATGGGAAGGCAAACCTACACCTGAAGAGTCATGGATTAAGCAATGGACATACGACATCTTAAGAGGCAAGCTAAGCAATTTACAGATTCATTGACAATTGACACATACAAGCATCTTGAAAGCTTACAATACAATGTCATCAAAGCAACTTCATTTAATGTATGATACAATCAGATGAGGCAATGAAAAACAGTAACGAACATATGACAGCATTTCTTCATAAAAAAATTGCCAGTCAGTACAAAAGTTATATTAGGAAAAGGGGAAACAGTTTAGAATACACGATGACGTGAAAAAGTGTAATAAGCTGGTAATAATATAACATAAAATTCTGGTTTCTAGGCAATGAGTCAAGAATTACCCTGCTGAACTGAAGGGGAGCTGAATTCAACCAATCAAGCTTAGAAGGAAACTCAGGCACAACGGAAGCAGAACCTCTCAAGAAATTAAGGAGATGATATGGTAAAGTTAACAAACTCAATACAAGAATATTAAACTGTATCCAAGTAAAAATGCTGAATTTGAAACAATAAGATAGGTACCTGGCTTCTAGATCAGATAAATATTTCTTAAATTGTTGTATTCTTGATGTTCGAGATTCCCCTAGAAGTGTTAAAAGCATTAAGTAGCAGACTTCCATTAACATGGCCAAATCAAAATGACACGAGAGCAAGAGCATCCAATGATCCTATGCCATATGTGGATAACTTGTACAGAGTCGACAATTTTAATTTATCATAACCATCATAGACTTTTCCATCAATATGGGGTTGGCTATGAGAGTAACTGTTAATTGAAAAGGCACAAAGTGTGACCCTTGTAATGATGTGTTGTCAAAGTGATGCAACAATAAAAAAATGCGCAAAATTCCTGGTTGTACCAAGTATTATTTAAAAAAACATGGATTGTCGATTTCCAGGACATAAACTGGGACAGCATGAAGCACAAGTCTAAATTGGAAAGCGCCTCAGAATAATTGATTAAATTGCCATGAGTAATGTCAATCAAGTAGCCCCTTAGTTGGTGCGAAATGCATGTCTAAGAAAACTAAATTACAAACATTGCCAAAGCATACCATAACACATGCAAACCACATTTTCGTATTCCAATGGCAAGCTATTACTAAATAAGATTTAAAATAAGAATATTACCTTCTCGCTGATCAAATACCGGACGATTAGGCCCAGAAAAAAGATTAAGGATTCCTTTCAGAGATGCATATTGCATTGCCTGCAGAACCATAAAGAGTGCATGGACTATATATAAGTTAACGGCCGAAAAATTAAGTGTTTTTGTGAAGAGTGCAAGGACTATATAAGTTAATGGCCGAAAAATTAAGTGTGTTTGTGTATGTGCACGCACGCACACACACACACACATGGATCCACTTATATATATATATATATATATATATAAGGTAATTTTATTGATAATTAAATGTTACAGCTCCACCACATCATTTATATCATGCAATTTACATCGAACTCTATATTATGCAGGATTTCCACTTGAGATGTGCTAAGCCCTTCATATATGCGTCTGTTCCGCTCTCTCCAGATGTGCCATATGGTTGCTGACAGCTTGATACATGCCAACTTAAACCACCGGGCTCCCCTTCCTTGTTGATTGGAGATGGATGCAATTTGGCATGTCATATCCCTTGATGCAGTTGATGCAAAATTCAGTTTATCGTAAAGGTATGTTTCACAGGCTTGTTGACAAAACATGCATCCTTGTCCCTGTATCTGTATCCCAAATCTGGCTATTCTGTCCAGAGTTAATAGCCTTCCTCTCGGTGCTTTAAACATGTTAAACTGCATTTTGCTTGCAAGTTCCTTCATCCAAATGAACTCAACATATGAAATTTGTGGATTAGTAAAACTCGAATTTTACGGAGGTGATGTCACTCCCGTTTTTCTTTATACGTATTTTTGGTATGCGTGTATAGATTTCTGACATTTGTCAAGTGACCCGTAATTAGACTTGTCTTGATTAGTCTTGGCTTGGTTTAGTTTTGGTTTATTTTTGGCTAGTCTTGGTTTGGTTCACCTTGGTTCTACATGACATGTTGGCTTGGCTTGTTCGGTTTGGGTTGGGTTGATATGGCTTGGCTTGGTATTTATACAAATTTCTTCTCTCTCCTCTCATTCATTCTCATTTACTCCTCTTCTCTTCTCCATTACTCCTCCAACCAAACCCAACCAACTTAAGGCAAGTACAACTTGCTCAATGGAGAACGTGATAGATCATCATTTTTATTGTTCTATCTTCTTCCTTACTTGATTCTAGGCATCTTTAGAACTTGAGATTGAAGAAGCTATGCGTTTCAAGTATTAACCGACACATAGTTATTCGGAAGAAAGTTATAATTTGCAGTAAGCAATGAGAGAAGCTATGTGTTCCAGTGTTGAATGATCCATAGTGACTCAAAGAAAGTTATTATTTGCAGTAAGCAATAAGAAAAGCTATGCATTCCAGTGTTGAATGATTCATAGTGACTCAAAGAAAAGTTATTTTTCTGCAGTCAGGGATTAGTAGTGGCTACGATTTGAACTTTGGGATAGAGGCTAGAGTGTGGAGTAGAGGGTACAACATGAGGGATTTGTAGAGGATGGTGGCTAGGGTTTCTGGAGAGGGTTAGGGTTTGGGATAGGAAAGCGAGAGGAACATAATGGAGTTTTTTGGGAGAAAATTTGGGTGGTAGAAGTGAGCTAGATTTAGGTTTAACCTCGCTCCCATGCCATGTTGAGAGAGAGGTTGTACACATACATATATATATATAGAAAGGGAAGCTTCTTTACACTACACTACCCGATGTGTGACTAAAGTACACTACATAGAGTCACTAAATCTAACATATGTACTAAGCACCATTGTGTTATAATGTTAATCTTAACATCCAATAAACTAAATCATAAAGGACAAGTCAAAGAAGATAGTGAGTCCAAAAACCACATTAAATTTCAAATGGTGTCTTAGTTTTATATGTCTATGATACCTTCCAATTGGTGACAGTAAAAAGGAGGCAAGAAACAGCAATTCCCAAGCTTCCATATCTCAAAATATCTCGCCGAGAACCCTGCACCCTGTCAATAGATTATTCCTGAACCCTTACTCAAAACCAGCATAATAAACTGTGGCAAGTAGAGCATAATATATGGCCATATACTGAGATCAAAATAACTTAATGAGCATTGAAAAGCCAGAACAATTGAAAAGGGGATAACATCATACAGAGAAAGGTACATATAAACAGCTGGATGGATATTTCTCTGGTAACAGTAATAATACATAACAATCTTCATAATATTTTAACAGATAAACTCATATAAGAATAAAATGGGATGCCATGATAGATTTTTCTAAATCTAATGCACAACTGAAATCACGCTGGAAAGTAGTTTCATCATTTTGCCTACAGAACAACCCTTAAATCAATTAATTCTGCTACTTGGCCCGTAGCCACGTGGCACTCCCCCATTGGCAGGTCAACCGGCATGGGACCCACGCCAATAGGGGGAAAGAGGGGGGGGGGGGGGGGGGGGGGGGGGGGGGGGGGGGGGGGGGGGGGGGCAGCCCGCCTGCGGGCAAGAAAGCATTTCCCTAAATCAATTCCATCCTAATGCTTCTACTTACTACGGGCATCCACATGTAAAACTTGATGGAAGAACTTGTATGTCTGCAAGTTACAACTAAAAGAAAAAGAAATAGTATTTTGCCAAGACTCACCAATCCATGCGACCAACTTCAAGCATGTGTCAGTATCCTAAGTCTGTAAGAAGATGATCTTGAAGTAAGCATGTTTGTAATTAAGTACCTCAAGATAAACCTAACAGAACTTTGTCAAGGCCATTTGGTCCTATTAAATATCAAACTTTCAGTAATATATATATATATATATATATATATATATATATATATATATATATATATATATATATATATGGAAGCGGATCAAAAGCCCCCCTTAGAAAACCCCCTCACTCTAATCCGTAATTTAATGTTAATATTAATGTTAATGTTAATATTAATGTTAATATTAACATTAAATACTAAAATTAACATTAAACTTAACATTAAAATTAATATTAACATTAACATTAACATTGATATTAACATTAACATTAACATTAATATAAAAAATAAAAAATAAAATAATATTAACATTAACATTAATATTAACATTAATATTACGAATTAGAGTGAGGGGGATTTTTAGGGGGTTTTCTAAGGGAGGCTTTTGATCCGCTCCCTATATATATATATATATATATATATATATATATATATATATATATATATATATATAATAAAATAAATAAAAATAAAAGAAGGGTAATTGTATTAATTGAAAAACTTGCTTACAACTCGACCGTAGTAGTAGAATGTGAATTCTCTATCACTTTTACATCAAACTCTACATTGTGAAGAACCCCCACAATAGGCGTCAGCAAAAACTCAAACACCCTATTATTTCTTTCTTTCCAAATATGCCAGACAGAAGCTGTCAGACGCACCCTAGCTATTTTATACCACTGAGTACCTCGCCCCTTTGCTGCTATGATATCCTCCACCACTTCTCTCCAATCTCGAGACCCATGGAACTGAAAATTGAGCATCATACATTGGTGTTGCCATACATATGTCGTAAATGGACAACGGAAGAACAAGTGGCCCATTGATTCATCTTCCTGCTGACATAGCTCGCACCGCTATGACACAATCGACACCCCAGACTGTTGCAGTCGATCACGAGTATGCAGCCGACCAAGGCATAGTTTATACATGCACAATCGTATTTTTACTGCAACCCCTTTCATCCATACAAATTCAACAAACTCCATTAGCGGATGAACTTATCGAACTGCTGTATATACCATTGAGTGAGGAAATTGTTGTTGCCCCGTGTGCGTCCATACCCACCGATCCCCGTCAGCACTATGCTCATCAATCACAACTGCACAAATCTCCTGATGTAGTTGCCTTGTCATTGGGTACTAGTCCGGCCTCCACATCCCCTCACGAAGTATGGCGCTGAGCTGTGTCCGCCTCCCCTCCATCTCATACACGTGCCAGCCTACTCTCTCCACTAAATTTTGGTGATCAATCCAAGGGTCCAGCCATAGATTAGTAGTCTCACCATCCTTCATTACTCTAGAAATGAGACATTTCAGTCTGCTACGGTGCGATAGCAAGTTTTTCCAGGTGACTCGTTTTTCTTGGTGACGGAGTCGTCGTTGTTTGCACGAAGCCTCCAAAAGGACTGCTCCTTCATGTATCTCCTCTTCATCCAGATTGCCCATAAGGAGTCCTGAGCAAGCAAATGTGAGGCTTGTTTAGTGCCCGCAGTATCTCGAAGATCACGCAATGAGCGCAACCCTACTCCCCCTCCTCACGAGATCAACAGAGATTCTCCCATCCGATGGAATGAATGCCACCCCTCCAAATGAAATTAGCACATATTTTCTCTATACGACGAATGGTCGCCGCGGGGAGCATAATAGTCTGTAGCCAAAACATAACAATAGCATACATGACAGAGCGTACTAACTCAATGCGACCCCAAAAGACAGACAATGAGCATACCAACCCTCCAAACGACGTTGTACATAGTCGACTAGGCTCTAACATTCAGCCTCCCGGACAAAGTTGATGGATAATGGAATACCAAGTATTTTACTAGTAATTCTTCTTTCTCTACGTCAAGGAGCATTGCTCGTTCTTCCTTCTGCTAACACACACGATTAAAATAAGCCAAGCTTTTGTCTTTGTTGAGCTGTAATCATGTGAGATCGCCAAACCGCTCCATCACCTTTGTCAGCTCCATGATCCCATTTCTGGATGGAACCATAAACACCAATAAATCATCCGCATAAATGAGATGTGAGACCTGAGGTTACACCCGCTTGTATAGTGGAACAATCAGTTTCTATGCACTGCCACATCCATAAGACAAGTGAAGAACTCCACAACTAGTGTGAAGAGGTATGAGGACAGCATATGTAGTGCCCCGCTTCTCGCGGTCCACTATGTAATACCTACGGCTTGCTGACTCAGTCTCGAACTGAGTATTTGGGGAAACCTTTGCCGGTATCGATTGATCACGGATGAAATGCAATGAACCTTTCCAATTGATGGATTGGCTTCTATTGAAATGAATCCAAGAGTTTTGTTGAATGTTTTCTTTCGCTGCTTGGTTTTGATGAATGCGTTTTCGAGTTGGTTTTCGATGATTGGTTTTCATTGTTCGCTTTCATCGCATATCGCATTCATTCCGAATCTTGAGAGAAAGAGACCGAAGTATGCTAATCAGATGTTGGTGCCTATGCAGGGGGACGCATAGACATACAAAGGACGTGAACGGCGCGTGAAGTCCCTCATTCTCTCAACTAAGATTCATCTTAGTGAGTTGCTCTAACCGGGCTTGCATTTATTTGTACGCCCTAATAAAAATGATCTCTAGTCCACTCTGTTGCCTTGTCCCTGTGATCAACGATACCCCAATAACAAAAGATAAAGAGAAGATAATGAATTGAATCATATGTTGGATTATATGTTGCCACTTCATCTGTTGCCTATGAATATGCTTCAAATGTTTAGATGTGTACAAACGAACTTGTATACATTGCCACAGTAAGAGAATTGTTCCAAAGCTAGGAGCTACAAGCTATGTCATAAACTAAAGCAAAGCATAAGTACATGTGTTGCCTAACAGTCGTCTTATAGAGTATGCATAGGTCCTGGACAACTTGTATACAAGGAAACTAGATCTCTCGAGCGGGTCTGGGGGCACCTGGAATCGCTCGGCCTGGGGGAGATTGTCTAGACATTTCGAGGTACAAGAAACCTCGAGTGTTGAATCAATGTCCAAATAGCGACGAGCTGAACCCATGTGTCACAGCGGCTAATCACGGGAAACGACCCGTGGACCAACATATAGTTAGTTGCATTTATGAAATCAGAGTGCATTGCAACCTAACAAGAGATGCGGTGTCAAACAGTATATCTTTATATCAATTGCAAATTGTGCTAACCTGTTTTGTGCAGGGATGACTGTCGGCAAGGGTAAGTTGCTTATGAATTATTCTACTGTCATTGTTCTTATAAATTGTTAAAAAGAACCTAAACAAGTAGAAAGAGCACTAGTAAATATGTAGCTTCACATGTTGAATTAGTGCAGATATTTGTGAATTTCGGCGAAGAGCCGCTCGCCAGTACATGATGTGTGCTGACCCACGTTGGGGCATCTTTTTCAGAAAGCAAAGGAGACAGGAGGATTTCAGAGAGGCACTAAAGCTCGTCTAGCCGAGTAGAGCTGTGGACCGCCTCGAAGCTTCATTTTCTTTCCAGTCAAGTTTCCAGTTTTCATTTCCTTTGAAGGTGTCTTTCAATTCCAGCTTGTAATAAAGGAATATCATGTATGGGCATTGTGGCTATTTTCAAAGAGAGTTTCAAAGAGAATCATGTAGCCAATATAAGACAAAATATGAGTTCACAAAGCTTTGTACTTGTATTCCTATCAAGGTATCAATAAAATGAGCATTTCTATTTCAAATCTCTGTGTCCAATATTTGGTTTTCTGCAATGAATGGGTGCGTGCGTGTGTTTTGCTTGACTAGTTGTTTTGTGCAGGTACATGGCCTTGTGCAAGCGCAACTTAGGCTTGCACGGCATCACGCCTTAGCGAGGACGATCGATCCCGCAGGGATCCAGGCAAGACGGACGACCCTAGCGGGATCAGGGCGTGACAAAGTGGTATCAAAGCACGGCTTTACGTCCTTGGCCTCTTGCAAATATCGTTTTCGAAAAAATATATAAAGTATTTTGATGGCTTTCAAAAGAGTCCCGATTTCGAGCTATGAAAACCAAGGCCCCATACAATAAGTCCATAATATTTTATGAGACTGACAGAAGTTATACTCTTTTGTAGAGAAATGGTCCCTACTCGACCAGCTTCCTCGACAGATCCGATAAAACGGATCATGACATTGTTGGAACTACAAAGGCAGGACAGTGAGGAACGCAATCAAATACAACAGGCCCAAATAGAGGCCCAGCAGAAACAGTTGGAGTCCTTGACCCAACTTGTAACGGCGCTAGCGGCAAATCGAGATACCACCGCAGCGACCAAACCAACGGAAACGTCCGAGATTGAGCCCGTAGAGGGTGACGAACCCCAGCCGGCACAAAGGCACTCTTCCTTCAGGCCAAAGGACTTCTTAGACGCGAAACCTCCGAAATTTGAAGGCAGGACATCACCCGATAAGGTGATGGACTGGATTGATAAAATGGAGGGTCTGTTCGCGTTCGTAGGAGTTCCGAATGGCAAGAAGGTAGTTTGTGCCGTTTTGCTTCTACGACTGCGGGCGAAGGATTGGTGGAAGGCAAAGAAACCAGAGCTGCTCGCAGCAGGTAGGGGTGGAAAGATTTCTTGGGCCTCGTTCAAGAAGGCATTTTTGGAATAGTATCTCCCTTCTGCTATCAGCCAGAAGATGGAGAATGATTTTATAACATTAAAGCAAGGGAGCATGTCCGTGGAAGAGTATGAATCTGAATTTGCTAAGCTAGCAAATTTTGCTGCTGTGATGTTACCAACAGAAAAGGCCCGCATAAATCGGTTCGTCCAAGGTCTGAACGATGACATCCAATTGAGCGTACTGAATCGAGAATGTGAGACATATCCTCAGGCCTTTGAGGCAGCGCTTCAGGTAGAACAATTTAGCCTGAGGAAGGCGTCAGCAAAAGTTCAGTACAGTCGCAATCAACCTACAAAAAGTTACCATGACGGCGAGAAGAATACAGAGGGTGATAACCGCAATACAGTAGAGTGTGGATACTGCGGCCGTCAGGGCCACACCATAGATAATTGTCGCACGAAAGCTTTTGAATGCAGCTACTGCGGCATGAAGGGCCACACAAAGGAATCATGTCGTTCCTTGAGCAAAGCTTGTTTCGGTTGTGGCCAGCAGGGTCACGCCGTCAGATTCTGTCCAAAGAGAAATCAAACCAGAGATGATACAGAGGAGCGTGGGCAGCTGCCAGGCCCACCGCCGCTCTGAGATAATCCGCACAATCAACAGCTGCGGAATGCCAACACTGCGACCGTGCGCGTCTATAGCCTCGCCTCCCTACTTGATAAAGATGGCAATTCTAGTGGAGGTGCGTTTGTATCTTAAGTTTTGAGGACAAAACTTTTTCTCAGTGGGTTATTATGTAGTGTCCCGCTTCTCGCAGTCCACTATGTAATACCTACGGCTTGCTGACTCAGTCTCGAACTGAGTATTTGGAAAAACCTTTGCCGGTATCGATTGATCACGGATGAAATGCAATGAACCTTTCCAATTGATGGATTGGCTTCTATTGAAATGAATCCAAGAGTTTTGTTGGATGTTTTCTTTCGCTGCTTGGTTTTGATGAATGCGTTTTCGAGTTGGTTTTCGATGATTGGTTTTCATTGTTCGCTTTCATCGCATATCGCATTCATTCCGAATCTTGAGAGAAAGAGACCGAAGTATGCTAATCAGATGTTGGTGCCTATGCAGGGGGACGCATAGACATACAAAAGACGTGAACGGCGCGTGAAGTCCCTCCTTCTCTCGATTAAGATTCATCTTAGTGAGTTGCTCTAACCGGACTTGCATTTATTTGTACGCCCTAATAAAAATGATCTCTAGTCCACTCTGTTGCCTTGTCCCTGTGATCAACGATACCCCAATAACAAAAGATAAAGAGAAGATAATAAATTGAATCATATGCTGGATTATATGTTGCCACTTCATCTGTTGCCTATGAATATGCTTCAAATGTTTAGATGTGTACAAACGAACTTGTATACATTGTCACAGTAAGAGAATTGTCCCAAAGCTAGAAGCTACAAGCTCTGTCATAAACTAAAGCAAAGCATAAGTACATGTGTTGCCTAACAGTCGCCTTATAGAGTATGCATAGGTCCTGGACAACTTGTATACAAGGAAACTAGATCTCTCGAACGGGTCTGGGGGCACCTGAAATCGCTCGGCCTGGGGGAGATTGTCTAGACATTTCGAGGTACAAGAAACCTCGAGTGTTGAATCAATGTCCAAATAGCGACGAGCTGAACCCATGTGTCACAGCGGCTAATCACGGGAAACGATCCGTGGACCAACATATAGTTAGTTGCATTTATGAAATCAGAGTGCATTGCAACCTAACAAGAGATGCGGTGTCAAACAGTATATCTTTATATCAATTGCAAATTGTGCTAACCTGTTTTGTGCAGGGATGACTGTCGGCAAGGGTAAGTTGCTTATGAATTATTCTACTGTCATTGTTCTTATAAATTGTTAAAAAGAACCTAGACAAGTAGAAAGAGCACTAGTAAATATGTAGCTTCACATGTTGAATTAGTGCAGATATTTGTGAGTTTCGGCGAAGAGCCGCTCGCCAGTACTTGATGTGTGCTGACCCACGTTGTGGACATCTTTTTCAGAAAGCAAAGGAGACAGGAGGATTTCAGAGAGGCACTAAAGCTCGTCTAGCCCAGTAGAGCTGTGGACCGCCTCGAAGCTTCATTTTCTTTCTAGTCAAATTTCCAGTTTTCATTTCCTTTGAAGGTGTCTTTCAATTCCAGCTTGTAATAAAGGGATATCATGTATGGACATTGTGGCTATTTTCAAAGAGAGTTTCAAAGAGAATCATGTAGCCAATATAAGGCAAAATCTGAGTTCACAAAGCTTTGTACTTGTATTCCTATCAAGTTATCAATAAAATGAGCATTTCTATTTCAAATCTTTGTGTCCAATATTTGGTTTTCTGCAATGAATGGGTGCGTGCGTGTGTTTTGCTTGACTAGTTGTTTTGTGTAGGTACATGGCCTTGTGCAAGCGCAACTTAGGCTTGCACGGCATCACGCCTTAGCGAGGACGATCGATCCCGCAGGGATCCAGGCAAGACGGACGACCCTAGCGGGATCGGGACGTGACAGCAGATCACCTTGTCGAAGTCCTCTATTACTGCCAAAAAAACCATATGGTTGTCCCTTCACAAGGACGGAGAATGTAGGGGTAGATATACAGACACGAACTCTGTCCACCCAAACTCGATCAAAACCCATCGCAAGCATGATATGGCACACAAAGTCCCTATTGACAGTCGTATGCCTTACGCAAGTCCAATTTGACGCAAGCCTTATCTCCACCTGGTTTGTTAAAGTCTCGAATTAACTCATGCGCTAGCAAGCTATTATCTGCAATGGACTGCCCCTTAACGAACACCGCTTGGTTCAAAGAAATCAACCCTTGCATAATCTGCTCCATCCTTCTGCACATCAAGTGAGTGATGAGTTTGTACAAGAAGTTGCAGCAGGCAATAGGCTGAAAATCGCTGAGCTGAGTTGCTCCTTTCTTCGGAACTAAAGTCAAAAAGGTAGGATTTAATTCCCGAAGTAATTTCCCTGTCACTAACATTCTCCAGGACCTCCTACTTCATGGCCTCCCAGTGAACTTTGTAGAATTGGCTTCCAAATCCGTCCAGACCAGACGACTTATTATGGTCAGCATTCCGGACAATAGCTTCTACTTCTTTCATCGTCACAGGCACAAGTAAAACATTGTTTCCCATAGTAGTAACCAGCCTCTTGCAAATAATGTCAAGGGAAAACTGATAAATTGATAAATAGGTAGTCTGATTGTAAAGTTCAGTATAGTACCTAACCGCCTCCGTTTGCAAAGCTCTCGCATCCGCTACCTCCTTGCCATCTGGTCCAATCAGCTTCGAGATATGATTTCGATGCTGTCTGGCACGTATAATGTCATAAAAAAATTTGGAGCATGTCTCCCTCTCTGAGCCACCTGTAATGTCAATCTCCTCTTGCCATCTGGTCCAATCAGCTTCGAGATATGATTTCGATACTGTCTGGCACGTATAATGTCATTAAAAAAATTTGGAGCATATGTCTCCCTCTCTGAGCCACCTACACTTGGCGCGTCGGGCCAGGTCAATCTCCTCTTGCAATCGGAGCACCCTGACTACTTCACACAGTTTCTGCTCCGCGACGGCGAGTTCAACACTAAGGATCTCATCTTGGAGAGACGCCTGCACCTCACGCGACCAAGACTCCTTATCCACGAGTTCTGCCCTCAGCACCCTCCTAAGCCCATTGCTTTAAACCCGCCTTTACCTTTTTGAGACGCTGCACCACACGATATTGCGTTTTGCCGCAAACAATCGCGCACAAACCCGCTAGTACCACACCCGCATACCCTTCCATGTTACACCATTTGTTGTTGTATCGAAAAGGGCGCGTCTTATGGCGATCAATCATAGCCAACTGCACTCTACCTGGGGAGTGATCGCTCGTGCCTGCCGGAGGCAATCGACAATCGAGTCAGGAAGCTTGGCGAACCGGTCCCTATTACCCAAAGCCCGATCTAACTGGCAAGACACAAGTTTATGAGTAGATTAATTGTGCCAGGCCAAATATGACCCGTCCTCTCCAATGTCTGAAGACCAGCACGTAGGAGACACTGTTGAAAGTCCTGCAAAATACAATCTGGAACCAATCGACCCCCTACCTTTTCGTGTCTGAACAATATAGCATTGAAGTCACCCATCGAGATCAAAGGTAACCGATACTGACGTGCAGACCGAAAGCTCACCTGTGTTATCTCCTCCCACAGTGCCACTCTAACCCGCTTGTCATTATTGTCGTACACTGCCCCAAAGATGAAAGACAACCCTCCTTTGTTCGAGAATGATATGGCTATTAGTTGTTCCGATAATTGAATAACATGTCCATTCCAGACCCGACTATCCCAACTCACCCAAATATGCGCCATCCCGCATAGATCCATATTATGAGCCTGGCCCCAATGTATTTGTGTCCTACAATTTAGCATTCGTGGGGACTTAATCTTAATCCCCAATAGCGCTATGATAGAGCAAGCTTCCCTTCTCATCATATCTCTAATTTCCCGCCATCACCCCATCGAGCAAGCACCACGTACATTCCATGTAAGTATAGACATTTAATTACCTTGAGTTTCCCCCTTTACGTCTCCAGAGCCGCCAATAGGAGGATTAGCATGCTCCAGCTGTCCGACTCCTTTCGATTCCATTGGCCCTATAGCCCCACCTACCGCTACGTCTTCATCACAATAATCTTGCCATCTGGGATTGTCCCTGCACAGTTCAGACACACCTAGATTAGTTGTCCCCAGCGTAGGTCGTTGCGCATCTTCTCTGATAGGCATCGCACGACGCTTCCTACTTGTATTGTCGTCTATTTTAGAACTTCCTCCCTCCATTGTCTGCTTTTCGTTGCTCCCTCCTTTCCAATTATCTTGACTCCCACCTTTTGAAGACTTGTGTCTCCATGCCTGGAAGACTATAGGTTGTCCTGGTTGAAATTCCTTCGTGAAGTTCGCCCGCACTTCCCCTGTGGTAAGTCTGTCCCTATCTACCTCCATCACTTTGTCCAGTCTAATATCTATTTCAAAGCTCCCTACTTGTCCTCCATCCTGCACAGTCGCCAACCCCATGGCATGAATAGCATCGTCTCCCTCTTGCCGTTGTACCGCTGGCTTCAATAACTTGTCAGAAGAGAGAGGCAGGTTACCTACCGCCTGCACATTTGTCCGTAATCTATCCTTCATTGTAGTATCCCCTCCAGTACACTGAAACTCACCTCCAGACACCCCCCCCCGACCAACATTTGCATTATCCGCTCCCTCCCCCTGTCCATTAGTGGACTGACCTGTAGCTACTCCTATTGAGCAATCCTTCGAGGGGTGTCCAAAACAACAGCAATAATGACAGACAGGTAGTACCTATTCATATTCCACCACTTTGACAAATATCCCGCCAGAAGGGATATCATATTCAATGAACGGCGGGAGGTCGTTGCCCGCTTCAATTTCCACGAATATTTGTGCATAACCCATTCAAGTTCGATATGTGGTAGGGTCATCTGCCCTTATCAGCTTACCAACTACACTTGCTAGCTTCATCATCGTTGAAACACTCTAGTGGTTAGCTAGAAGTTCGGGTAGTCTAATCCAGATAGGGACTATGTGAAGGACTTCGCGTTCACAACAGGAATCGGGCGTCCAAGCTTTCGTTATGATGAGGCGGCCATCAAAAGTCCACAGGCCCCCTTGCAAGATTCTCTCCATGACCTCCAGCATACCAAAACGCACAAGATATAACCGGTTCTCGCGCGAGAAAAACTCCATACTTCCTTTAGGTTTTCAGACTCGTGCGGCATATGCACGAATTTGCCCATAGATCAGACGATTTTCGAGCACGTAAAGGATGATCGAGTTCGCCAGTAGTCCGCAATCTCTTCCAGATCCTCCACAGTGAACGACGCTCGATATCCCGTACCCACCTTCTTCAGTTGCACATATCTCATCTGGCTTGGCAGACTGTCAAATCCTATATGAAGCATGTCCACATAGGATTTAGGGTTCGCACTTCTCTGCTCCCCAATGACATGTTTTCCTTTGTCTACGGCAGACCAACGCAGTGTTTGGGTACATGCCGTGCTCCTCCACCTCGCATGCCCACCGCAGCCTCTTATGGACAGCGATCAATGTAATCCCCCTTGGCACTCACCGCCTTGTCACCGTCGTCCAACCACCTCCATCCCCCATTACTTCCAGAGGCTTAAAAGGATAGCGTATTTTTAAAAAAAAATATGCGAGAACATGCTATAGAAGTTGAAAATTACTGAACCTAAAAACCGAAGAATGAAGCAAGTCAAAATTTGAGTAGTCTAGAACTCATACATATTTCACAGGTTGTTTTATGCATTAATATTAGAAAAAGAAGGTTTTCTCTCTAGACTCCTTTATTGTCTTCTTAACAATGACAAGATGTTACACTGTACAGTCTCCCATCATGACCATAAAAACACTTGTTGCCCATTTTTCGTTGTATGTAGCATTAATGCTCGACTAGAGCCGATTTGCCTTATTGTTCATCTTGACACTTTTGTCTGTTGCAGGTAATACCCACAACAAAGACTTTCTTCAACACAAAAAAATAGTAGATGATTTTGTACCTTATAAATTATAAGGTTAAGCTCCACCCTCCAACTTCATATATGAGTTCACTGTAGAATACATTTGAAAATCAATGGAAAATGGATATAAACCAACTATCCTTTATTGTCAAGTGGACAATAAAAGATAATAGTAAGAAAGTAAGTCATTTGTTGGAAGTTATATGTGGCTTAACTGAGGGAAAGATGAGGGTGAAGTGTTTGAGATAGTTAGGACGTGCAACAGAGAACCATACAGAAGTCATAGGGTCTTAACTGCTTACAACTATTGTTAGACTAGACAGGACTTGAACTGAAACAAAATAAGGATATCATAGTTGCTAAATTTAAAGAGAATGGTCTTTAATAAAGTTCAATGATAGAATGAGCCAAAAAAATGGAATGAAGGCTTTGTTCTTGTTGTTGAATGGGTAGGTCATTGACTTCAACTACCCAGAAGAAGTATAGAAATCTATCACACTTACTTCATATCTACAGCACCTGACAGTTACAGGGTCTACTGTAAGATGGATCACACCCTAGTGAGAAATACCATATTTCGTTACATCCCTAAAGGTCATTTCTGTATAAACCTGATCTGTGTTCACAAGTCCAGAGTAATAATTCAACAACAACCGAAACAACACAACAAATAGAAAACATACTCAAATTTTGAAGAAAGAAAATGAAGTCAATCACTAAGCTAATACAGTAACACTTACAATAAATAAACAAAAAAGAAGTTAACCACTAAGCTAAAAAGAACCACAATAACAATTTCAATATTTCTTTCAAGTATTTCCTGTAAGTGTTGCACTTACCCCCCAAGAATATTAACTTGCTCAAGGCTAGAATTTGTGTCTTGAACAAACCCAGTGCTCACTTTATCCTTTAACACGTCTGAAGAAGTATGCTCCAGAGAGCTGATATCCTGAGGATACTGCATCTCCTTATCTGCAACAAACTCTATACATTATAGCTCCATGAAAGTTAAGGAAGTCCACATTCATTGTCTTTAAAACTTGAAATGAGAATAAAAGAAGAAATAGAATAGCCTACTCTCCTAAAGCACTCTTAAACAGTAGCTAATCAAAATTGATGGCATGGTCCATATAAACTGAGGACGTTTATGCTAAATTGCCAATTTGTTATAAAAGAATATAAATCATTATTTCAAAAACTGCAATCTGTTAAACATAGTAGTACAATCAAATATTATGAATCCATATAACTGAGTACATTATGTCAATCCATTACAAATGAACATAATGATTATTTCCAAAAGCGCAATCTGAATAGATCCAGGATGCTATATTTAATAAGGACGCAGAAATACAATGAAGAATCACTTGAGCTACATACTATGAGCACCAGCCTGTCCACCATCTAGGATGTCATGAATTGTAATATTCCCAATGTTCTCTTTGATAAGCGAAGGACAAGCTTGCTGCATTTTCTCTTTAGATAGTGTAGTTGTCACAGCTATACATCTGTAAATAGAAGAGTGAGAATCAATAAATAATTTATTACCAAGTAGGTCTTAAGCTGAGAAGATGAAAACTTTAACCCATAAACAACACATTCACATTATATTAAAATAAAAACAGCAGAAACTTTTCTTCGTGTTTTCCAGGTAGAAAAGAACCAAGATGGACCAATTCAGATATGAAAGTAGAAAATTGCACCTATTTCACCAATTTGCTGTCATCATCGTCATCATCTCCCATCATAATGGGGTCGGCTATGGGCATAAGAAAGCTCCAAACAAAATTTGACAGTTTTATGACCGGTTGTCGACCTGGCATCAACCCTCTATATCAGTGCCAAATTCCTAGCCAAAATAGCTATGAACATGAGAGGGTCATGCTATAAAACCTAGCTAACTAGTTGGTAGGTAGGTAGACCTACCTTTTTGAAGTTCCCTTAGACTATAAACAGTCTAGACGAAGAGGTAAGATGATACAATTTGCTATAGGTAAGATGATACAATTTGCTATAGGGGATTGTATTAATCTCTATGACACGTTACGCCAAAGAATGAAGGAACGACAATCCCATTATTTCATCAATTTGCTATAGAAATCAATATGCATCGCCCTTTTTTATTTTTTGAGAGAGAGAGAAACTTGTGTGAACCTCCTTTGCAGATAATGAGAATCAACTTGAGTATTTTATGCAAGATGGATAGAACATATGTTTGGATCGCGAAAAATACCTATGTATAATATGAAGGGAGGGGAAGTGTCGGAGACTAATGACTAGAATCAAATGCAAATTTTCATTGATCTTGATTCCAGAGTGTTCCATACAATAGATGCATGACAACCTCTTAAATAGACAATTTTACCTAGTTCAGGAATGGCCACTGAAGACGGGTTTAAGTTAACAAAAAGTCGAATACTTAACTGATACCTTCTAAGATTAAAGCTACGGTCTCTATTCAGACCATAGTTGTAGATGTTGGCCGATATGTCATTTCAAAGATAAAAGGACACGATTTTGCAAAATATATAGCTATGTCACTTTACAAAGTCGGCCAACATATTGGGCCAAACCCGATATATTGACCAAAACGACTCTTTTAAATGTCAATATATTGACCAGCACGAATCTTTTAAATGTCGGCCGGCATTTATTTAAATGGGCTTTTTTTAGATAAAGTGATATAAGTGTCAAGTTAGTAAGATACCTACATTATTTAATGTTAAATACTTAAATTACTTAAGACTATTAAATTATTCAGACTCCTAAATCGTGCTTTTTATGTTTGTACTTATTGTATTACTTACACTCTTATATGAGATTAATATTGGTAGGTTTTTATATATGTACTTGTACTTATAGTTGTTATGTTTGTTGTTATTTTTAAAACATTTAGTGTGTGAGCGAGGATATATATATATGTATATATATATATATATATATATATATATATATATAAGAGAAAAAAAAAAAAAAAAAAATATATATATATATATATATATATATATATATATATATATATTTGGAACTAGGTAAATTGTTTCTGGAATCGCTCCCACTGGGATTCGAACTCCTGACCACTCGGGCCGCATGCATCTCTCTTAACCACTAGGCTAGAGGTCATTTGCATATATATATATATATATAGGAGGTCCTTGGTTCAAATCTTGACTACAGCAAAATTTTGCAGATGACCTCTAGCCTAGTGGTTAAGAGAGATGCATGCGGCCCGAGTGGTCAGGAGTTCGAATCCCAGTGGGAGCGATTCCAGAAACAATTTACCTGGTTCCAAATATATATATATATATATATATATATATATATATATATATATATATATATAGTGGTAGTGGTAGTGGTAGTAGTGAGGCATGCGGCCTGAGTGGTCAGAAGATCGATTCCCAGTGGGAACGTTCGACACAAATACAATTTCCCATATATATATATATATATATATATATATATATATATATATATATATATATATTGGAAAAGGGGTAAATTTTATTCCAAGATCAACTCAAAAAATCTTACAAGCATTCATAGTCTACAACCCATTTAGGGTGCCATAGCGGTTACATCAAAATCTATATTATGAAGAATTCCTATAGGAGGGGTGGTTATCCCCTCGAAGATGCGGCGATTCCGTTCCCTCCAGATATACTAGACGGAGGCTGCAAGCCGTAATCTGGCAGTCTTGAACCATGTCTGCCCCCTCCCTCTACGGTCTCGGATCCCGGTGATGACGACTCCAATCCCTTTGCCTGTGTCACGTCCTCTCAACGCTCTGCGGTACTGCTCAGCTCAGATATACCAGGACACTTCGCACTCGAAGAACAAGTAGCTCATGGATTCATTGTCCACTTCGCAAAGTATACACTTCGGGTTGGGGACTTGGATCCCAAAGAAGATAAGTTTGTCCTTCGTCAGCAGACATCCAAGTAGCAACCGATAGACACACAACTGCATCTTGCGGGCCAGCCTCTTGCACCAGATGAAGTCGTAATCCGCTAATAGGATAGGAACGTCGCACAAGGTTGTAGCAGCTAATGAAACTGAACTCCCAGTGCCTCCAATAGCTGCCTGCGGATCCCAGATCCAATGATCTGCTGGCAGACTATGATCGATACCAACCGTGTGGATAGCCTCCCCAAGCTCCAAGGTATGCCGATAGACCTCAGGTCTCCAGACTCCATCCATGATAATATGCTGGCAAGTCAAGCCCCTACCAGCCTCCCTGCGTGTTTGGTCGTCCAGTAACTCAATCAGAGATTGGTACTCTAACCATGGATCCCACCAGAGGTCTGTCCTAGCTCCATCTCTCATAATCCTCCGAATGGAGGATTTGAGAACAGCTCTATGACGAAGGATGTGCTTAAAAGTGACAGAGTGGTTGTTATTGAGGGAGCAGGTCCAGAAGTTACCCCTCTTCACCAGTGTTGCAAAAGTCGGACCAGGCGGCCGACTAGTCAGCAGTCGGACGCCGCCGACTCGATTAGGGCACTAAGCGGCCGAAAAATCGATGAAGGCCATAATCGGGCCTAGAGTCCGACTAGGCGGCCCCTAGGCGGCTAGGCGGGCCTAGTCGGCCATCTAGGCGTCGTTTTAAAAAAAAAATTAACGGATGAAGGAAATCAAAACTCGACCCGACCCATTCGTTCAAAAACATAAGTAGTCAGACAGACTCGATCGAGAAGAAGAAGAAAGAAGAATAGGAAAAAAAAGTACGAAAAAAAGAGACTGACCTTGATTCCCGTCGATCAGGTCTCACCTCTGTTCGGCTAGTAACCTCTTCCTTTTTTTCTTGTTCCTCTCTTCTACATAAGGGGTTGTTATTAATATATGATGGTTCACTGCTCACATCTCTCCACCATTTTCTCTTTCTTGGAGTAATAAAAAGGATAGGAACAGTAACATAAAGAAAGGGACAGCTAACCGTAGGTGACTGTTTGGGAACAGTAACATAAATAAAACGGTAGGTAGCTACAAGCTTTTATATGTTGGGGATTAATATTTCTGACTTGAAATTAGAAATGGTGCCAAATAAAAACCAGTCATAGTGTCAACAGTGGATCAAAAAAGAGACATCTTCATGATGGGGTCAAAAAAGATGCATCTTCATGATAGATTGGTGACTATGTGGCAGTGATAAGAGGAGAGAGAGAGAGGACAGCTTGTCCCAATTCACTGTCACCATTTTTTCTCTCCTCGTATCTTTCTCTCCTTACACGTGTCATGCACTCTAGTTGTTATATGTATTATTATTATATATAATATACAATATATGTATATTTTATATATATATATATATATATTGTATATATAAATATATATATATATATATATATATAGTTCTCTTCTGCTATTGTAGTTTATATATATAGTTCTCTCTTATATATATTTTTATAGAAGAGAATTATATATATATATATATATATATATATATATATATATATATATATTATAAAAAAATTCAAAACGACTAATCCGACTAGTGCCCGATTAATCCCTAGTCTCCGCGAACTGACTAGCGGCTGATTAGCGATTTTTACAACCTTGCTCTTCACATACCGACTGGACATCCAATCAGCCCATAACGACCTACCTTTGATGAACCTCCAGGCCAGCTTCAGGCCAGAGGCCTCCCTGACAGACAGCATGGGTCTAAGTTCCACCCCTCCCTCCTCCCGAGGGCGGCAAAGCTGATTCCAAGAGATCGCATGCATGCCCTCTCTCCAGATGAAGTTGGCGCAGATACTCTCCACTTTCCGGATGGTGGCAACAGGTACCAGGATAGACTATAGCCAGAAAAGTGCCAGAGCCGAGATGACCGATCTAACTAGCTCAATGCGCCCACCAAACGACAGGCCAACAGCCTGCCACCCTTCGAACCTCCTCTAAGCATACTCCACCAGGTTGTGACAATCCAGATCCTGCGCATAATTGACTGTCAGAGGTACCCCCAGATATTTCACCGGGAGGTTACCTCTATCGACGCCCAGGACTTCCGCACGTTCCTCCTTCAGCGTACAAGTGGAGCTGAAGTAGACACGGCTCTTCTCACGGTTAAGTTGAAGCCCGAAAAAAATTTCCAACTCACATAATCCCAGAGATCGTGATCATTCCTTCCATAGAGAGCTAGAGGCAGACCAGGAGATCGTCAGCATACACGAGGTGAGTAACAGGGGGCTCGATCCTCTTGTACAACGGGACCAGCCGTCCACTGTGAACCGCCATATCCATCATGCAGATGAAGTACTCCATGACAAATGTGAACAGGTAAAGAGACAGGGGGTCGCCTTGTCAGAGTCCTCGGTTGCTGCGGAAGAACCTATGCGGAGTACCCTGAAAGAGGACAGAGAAGGTAAGGATCGAGATGCACTCCCTAATCCTCACAACCCACCGCTTGTCGAATCCCATGGATAGCATCAGGTGACACAGGAAGTCCCTATTGACCATGTCATAGGCCTTCCTCAGGTCCAGCTTCACACATGCCTTCTCCCCTCCTGGTTTGTTGAACCCTCTCACCATCTCATGCGCCAGAAGACTGTGCTCTGCAATCGATCTCCCCTTGATAAAAGTCGCCTGATTCAGAGAAACCAGGTCCTGCATAATCCTCTCCATGCGCCGGCACATAAGGTGCGTAAATATTCTGTAAAGAATTACAGCACGCTATGGGCCGAAAATCCGCTAGCGAGGCCGCTCCTTTCTTCGGCACAAGGGTCAGAAAAGTATGGTTAAGCTCCTTCAGCAGCTTCCCCTCCGAAAAGAACTCCTGGACCACCTCGAGCACTGGTATCTTCAGGGCATCCCAGTGACATTTGTAAAACCCACTGCTAAAACCATCCGGCCCCGGGACCTTGTTGGGATCCGCCATCTTGATGATAGCCTCACCTCTTCCATAGAGACCGGCGCTAGTAACTGGCTATTCCCATAGGGCGTCACCAGCTTCTATGTAATGATATCCGGAAACACGGAGAGAGAGTTAGTCTGAAAATATAACTCTGAGTTGTACCTGACAGCCTCCTCTTGGATCATTGACGGCTCTCCAACCAGTTTACCCTCGCCATCAAGCAGGTGGGAGAGACTGTTCCTATGTTGTCTGGTCCGGATCACATCATAGAAGAACTTGGAGCAACGGTCACCCTCCTTGAGCCAGGAGCATTTAGCACGTTGGGCCGCACTAATCTCCTTCTGCAGCCGAAGGATGTTAACTTCTCCGATCAGTTCCTTCTCCCGTGCCGCTAAGGATCCATCCAGTATATCAGTTTGCATGGAGTTCTGGATGGCCCTGAGTTCCGCCTCCTTGTCTTCCAGGGAAGGTATGTTGCCTCTTCACCCAACTCCGAATAGCCTTCTTCGTGCTCTTGAGGATGTGGACCATGCGGTACTGTGTCGTGCCCTCCTGCTGGCTCAGAAGACCCTCTCCAACAGTATCCAAGTAACCTCCAGAAAGAAACCAGCTGTTGTTGTAACGGAAATGGCACGACTTCCAAGTAGGCCGCTCTGTGAAGCTGACCCTGATAGAGGAATGATCGCTCGTCCCAGCAGCCAGGATCTCTGCCACAGAGTTTAGGAAGCGGCAGAACCACTCCCCATTACCCAGAGCTCTGTCCAGCTGACAAGCAACTCTGTTGTTGACAGCTTTGTTATGCCAAGTCCAGATATGCCAGTACGCTCCAAGCCCTTCAGGTCCGATTGAAGAAGACATCTCTGAAAATCATACAGGATCTAATCTGGAACAGGGCTGCCTCCCACCTTCTCCCTTCTGTGAAGGAGGGTATTGAAATCCTCTATCAAGAGCAGAGAGAGGTGCAAGGAGTCAACAGTAGTAGCCACTCTGGCAATATCCCTCCAAAGGCCCTCCCGACGCCGTTTGTCGTTGTGGCCATAAACCGTCCCCAGCAAGAACCGGAAACCACCCTTGTTAGAGAAGGAATTAGCAATCAGCTGCTCCGACATCAGGACCAGATCCCCGTCTCAGTTGTTGCTATTCCATCTAACCCAGATCCTAGCCATGTCGCATATCGCCAAGTTGTGCAGCTGGACCCAAGTGGGGGGAGTCCGACAAGAGAGCGTCCTCTCCTGTAAAATCCAAACCTATTAAATAAAGGGGACCCAAACCCAGCCACACATTCCCTATTCCTCTCCACGTTCTCCCTTTCCTCCTATTCTCTGCTCTACACGTTCTTACTCTCCCTCATTTCACTCTAAACCACACCACATCCTCTCTCATAAGATATACCACATCACCATTTTCCCCTCCACTAAAGAAAAACCACATCACCCTCTATATTTCTCTCCTTCCCAACTATAATCAAACCCACACCACACATTTTTCTCCTCCATTTTTTTCCCAAATCCACATCATCACAACCCTCCTCCCCGACCGACCCTGACTCCATGACCCCTCCGTCCGCAGATTTCCTCCGCGACCGCCAAGTGCACCCCAGCGCGGCCAGCCCCGACGTCCGTCGACCCCTTGCGGTGCCGACCCAGCAGCCCTCCACCTCGTCAGCACCCTTCCGGAGCTCGACCGTCGCGCCGATCCGCGTCCAGCCCGCACGACCCCCTTTCCGGCCGACCGCGTGACCACTGTTCCGCACACCCCGTGACGGATCCGACCCGTCCGCGATCCGCAGTCAATCCCACGACCTCCCCTGGCCACCACCGTTCCCGTCCAGACGCGTTCGGAGACTCTCCCGAGCCGGTGACGACGCTCTGCGGAGTCGATCCGAGTCCGAGGCCACCCTTCGGATTCTGTCATCAACTTTGGATATAATTCCTATCCGAGTAGTCGTAGCATCTCGTAGCGTAGTCTATGATGACGGGTCTCGATCCCGTTACGGGATTCGAATTTTAACGTTGCTTATGTGGATACTCGGAGCGATTGTGAATTCGCTAGTCCGATTTCAGACTTGGGTTATTCTGTGAAATTTGGTTTGGCTTTGGGAATTAGTTCTGAGTTGGATTTGAGATAGAATCTGTGAAGTTTGGAATGGACTAGCAATTTATGTTTGTTGGAATAATACTATAGTTTTAATCGGCTATATAGTTTGGATATATAAAATCAATACTATGTTCTGTTATATAAATCGGTTAAATAGTTTCGATATATAAACTGATCTCTAGTCCGATTTCGGATCCGTTAAACATCCATGTTCTGATCTTTGTTTTGGCTAAATTGGAAAGTTGTGTTGGTTAAGGTTCTGTTAATATAAGTTGTGTGACTCTTAACTATATATATGTTTTAAAAAGGAAAATTACGTTTATTTATACCCCTAGTACTGTGATTCATTTAAAATACATAAATGTATATAGGTTTTAAAGGAAGAATTATATTCTAATTATACTTTCAATATTGTGACTCATTTAAAATATATATGTACATATTATTGCTATATTTGAAAAATTGGTTATTATAAAAAAGGTATACCGTACATATTTTACTTTTATTTGGTTTATTTATGTTTGGCGTAATTGAGACTTTATCGTATCCACATTGGCAACGACCTAATGGTCGAATGAGCCGTTAGCGAAACGCAAACGCTACTGGATATTTCCGTACGTTGAGGCGTAAGCTACTAGCAACGTGTGACTGCGTGACCAAGTCTGAGACTCTGTTTGACCCTGCCTTACGACTTTAGTTTATTTTAGACTTGTAGAACTTGTTACTTGACATGCTATATTTTAGGTGCAGGGCACTCGTGCCTTCGGACTGGACCGTTCCCGGCTTAGAAGATCGCCGCAACGTAGTTTAGGATTTTTTTTTTATTCTCTTTTATGTAAAATATGTTGTAAGGACATAAGTCCATTTTTTCTTTCTTTCTCTGAGCCTTGTATTGTGTAGCTTAGGGGCAGCGTAGCTCTTTCTGTGTTTTGTGTGTTCTATGACGATAATATCGCACATTAGTTTATCTACAAATGAAATTTGAAACATTTATTTTCTAAATAGAAATTTAAGGTTTTCTCACATTTAGAACGTTTTAAAAATCCAAGTTTTATATTTATATTAACAATTTCACGTTTTATCATATAATAGAAAAAATATAGTTTTATATACATATACAGTATAAAACACGAGGACTTCCAAATAAATTGAGATGTCTATTCCTTCCAAAATAAATACAATTGGACTTCTTTATACAAATTTACAAATAGTATAAAGCAGCGTTAGAGTTGATTGATCGTTAGACTAATATGTTAAACAAGTAAATTTTGACTAGGACCAGTATTAGAGATTGCAACTAGAACACCGTAGAAATGGTTGTATTGGAACTAAGACATGTTTCACTAATGTAGGGTTCAGGACCTAAGTCTGGGATCCTTTTCCTGTCTCCATCTACAGCATCAGAAAATCGAGGCAAGTTCATACTTATCCAAACTTGTGTTTTAGTTAATAATTAATTTTATTGCATAGTAGAACTACTGAATCGACACTTAACTCACGGGATCCCTCTCGGATCAAACTGACTGCTTGACTGAATCATTGACTAAATCATTGACTCGGGGTTGGGGAGTAGCGTTAACACATGTGGTCAAAGTCCCCTTACTGAATCACTATGGATAGCGGAAGCCCAACCCACTTGGGCCGAAGCCGGACCGTGTTCACTAGAACACTTGCTGCCTCCATCCCTAGCCGACCACAGAATGTTACGCGCTCAAAACACTACTGCTAGTTAGATTGCATCATTTTCTTTTCCCGAGTTTTATTGCATACCTGCTTCTTTATTTATTAGTTAGAAAATATATTTATGTATAAACTACTTCTTGTCTCATTTTTAATTATTAAATAAGATGCAGGAATGAATTGTATGTTCTTGTTCCCCTCCTGACTGGAGACCAATATTTTAGGCTATTGTGATGATGAGGAGCTTACTTTTTGAACCTACTTCGGACCCGAACCGAATTCTGAGGAGATAGCTGAACCCAACCAGGAGGCACCTGAGTCGACTACTTAGTAGTCTAGTCAGCATTGTATTTAAAGCGGTAAACCTTAGTACAACTTAAGTTTGTTCCTGCATTGTGTTTGAATTATTAAATAAAAGTTTTTAAATTCTTGTATTTTAGAATGTTGTGCTTGAGTTACTACTCATTGATACAGCTTACTGCCGTCGTCTCACAACGGTGCAGACTGGGCATGATCAGACTGGACCCAGAATCTTGGGATCGGGTCGTGATATGTTTTCAGTGGTGGGCCATGCAGGTCGTTCTAAAAAGTTTGGTCTAGTCAATTTAGTCTAGCCAAACATACAGACCTGCACTTGACTTTCGGTTTAAGTATGTCTTTAGGAAAACAGCCTAGAAACAATTAGAACACTTAGAACATTAAAACTTTTGAACATTACAACATTTAGAGTATGATAACTCGTCAAAACATAGGACCGATGTTTTACTTGTATGCTTAGACCTCGTAACTTATTATTCTGTTATTTATCTTCCCTCCATTCAGAGAATGGTTGACAAAGGACTTACTCGATCTTGATTAACTAGAAACCTTACCCAGATTAGGCCAATACTTGTAAGTTGTGTTTGTCATTATATTCTTAATAATAATTTGTATAAAATCATAGGATTAGTTGGAAGTTGAGGCTATAGTTACCATCCCAATTGTCTTTGAATCCACACTTGTCATTGATACCAATCACTAAGTTTTAACCCATTCCTTCTACTTTTCCAAATCAGATTTTCATTATCAGAATACATTGATCAAATTGTGATGTTTTCATTTTGACTTGTGAAACATAGCCTCTACCCTATTTGACTTAATCAACCCAGAATCCTTGCAACTACTGGTGTATTCACATTAGAATGATCTTTATCCATTTCAGACCATTTCAACTTTATAATTTCTACAAACATCTTTGCTTCGAATGTGACATTCCTATTTGACCCCAAGGAAAAAAGTTACATTCATCATGATAACATTTCGTTGACGCGTTTACCCTTTGAAAATCTTATGGATTTAGTTGAAAGAGTATTCAACAAACCACCATGGTATTACAGATGTGCATTGTAGCCATTTACCCAACTCATGAAACTATAAGTTTACTGCAGCCAGATGCGCACTGGCAGGGCATAAACTTTAGTTAAGGTGATTACGGGTACACATTGGTTTTTGAGTATTGTTGAGACTACGTCCTAGACCCCTTATGTTTTAATTTGAGTCACAAAGCCAAAGACATACTGCAGCTAGATGTATACGCACTGGCGAAGCATATGTTCTTAATCATTATGGTATTAGATTAAAATATGATTACTATCAGTTTTGTACCACTCTCAGACAATCATTGACTTCTCGGATCAAACTCTTATTTTACACTTGGTCATTTCACCTATTTTATCAAATTCATTATCTCAATAGTGTCATTAGCATTTCAGATTGCAAATCATTCATAACATTACTGAGTTGGAACTTTCTTAGCACATTTATCATTTCAAACACCCATGTATTATAGTTAGACCCTATTTCAAGGACTGTAGAAGAAGATGAAGTAGTTAGAGACTGCCCCACACCAAGGACCAAGACTTTGAGAACTAGTGTTAAAAGAATCTAGAGTTGTTAGTGGCACCAGGTAATTTTTTGTGAAGTTGTAACCGGATAACTTTAGAAGAAGGTTAGGAGAATCTTCATATAATTCTTTGATGATGTGAAACGAATCCTTAGCTACACTCTTATTTTGGCAAATGTCTTTTATAATGTCATGTTTTTCTTACAATGTAATTTTTGAAAACTTTGAGGATTTCAATTTTAGGGAGAAGGTAGGTAGGAATTATTGAGATATGACTTGTCAAATATATATTGATGTTAAGGTTAGGAAGAATATTATGGGATTGAGATGAAGATTTACGTTTAAAACTTGGAACAAAATTTTGATGGAGGATGCTAGATCAAGTATGTAAATTAGGGTTTGAATAAAATATATATCCATGTTGGTGGAAATTGAAGTCTAAATTTCAAAAAGGATAACAGATATGTCGATTACAAAAGAGTGTCATTCGGGACCGATTAATAACAGATGAAGATTTGGCGGATAATCTAAAACAATATTCTCCAAGAGATCATATTTTCAGTGACATCATTCTTGTATGGAGTAGTGACAAGCCTATGGCTGTAATTTTGCCAAATCAGTGTAACTATTATTTAGTTTGTCTTCTTCAATTCTTGGATATTGAAGCAATGTTAAGTTTTTAAGAGAGGATATTGGTAGAGAGAGGAAAACTACGACAAGCAAGAACATGTATCATAATATGTATGAGTATGGAATAATTTCGACAATGACTGTTCATCATGATAATTAAGGATTACCACCCAGGGAAAGAATTATACAGAGACGAGATATGGAAATATCTAATCGAATAGCAAGATGAATGAAGCAAAAAAAAAAATATTGCAGGAATATTATGTATGCTTGGTAAGCAATGATAAAATGACTAATTTTGCACAATTCCTTCGATAATTTATAGTTCAGAAATAGAAGCAGAAATCCACAATTGTGGCCAGTAACTGTGTTTCTAAGAAGGGAAGAATGTTATTTTGAAAAGAGTGCATGAATTGATCAATATATTTTCCATTGTAGTTTAGCCATGGAACAGCTAACGTAGGTCCATTTGAGGCAGTTAAGGAAGTAATGTCCTTGCTTGTTGAGACTTGACTAAACCCTATCTCTATCCTTAAATTTCGAGGACGAAATTTTCTAAGGAGGGAAGCATGTAAAACCCAAACCCAAACCTGTTATAAAAAAAGGGACCCAAACCCAAACCTAGCCACTCATTCCCTATTCCTCTCCACGTTCTCCCTTTCCTCCTATTCTCTGCTCTACACGTTCTCACTCTCCCTCATTTCACTCTAAACCACACCACATCCTCTCACATAAACTACCACATCACCATTTTCCCCTCCACCAAAGAAAAACCACATCACCCTCTATATTTCTCTCCTTTCCAACTATAATCAAACCCCACAGCACACATTTTTCCCCTCCATTTTTTTCCCAAATCCACAGCATCACAGCCCTCCTCCCCGACCGACCCCGACTCCATGACCCCTCCATCCGCGGATTTCCTCCGCGACCGCCGACGTGCACCCCAGCGCGGCCAGCCCCGACGTCCCCGACGTCCGTCGACCCCTTGCGGTGCCGACCCCGCAGCCCTCCGCCTCGTCAGCGCCCCACCGGCGCTCGACCGTCGCGCCGATCCGCGGCCAGCCCGCGCGACCCCCTTTCCGGCCGCCCGTACGACCTCTGTTCCGCACACCCCGTACCGGATCTGACCTGTCCGCGATCCGCGGTGAGTCCCACGACCGCCCCTGGCCGCCACCGTTCCCGTCCAGACGCGTTCCGAGACTCTCCCGAGCCGGTAACGACGCTCCGCGGAGTCGATCCGAGTCCGAGGCCACCCTTCGGAATCCGTCATCAACTTTCGGTATAATCCCTATCCGAGTAGTCGTAGCATCTCGTAGCGTAGTCTATGATGACGGGTCTCGATCCCGTTACATGCTTATGTGGATACTCGGAGCGATTGTGAAATCGCTAGTCCAATTTTGGACTTGGGTTGTTCTGTGAAATTTGGTTTGGCTTTGGGAATTAGTTCCGACTTGGATTTGGGATACAATCTGTGAAGTTTGGAATGGACTAGCAATTTATGTTTGTTGGAATAATACTATAGTTTTAGTCGACTATATAGTTTGGATATATAAAATCAATACTATGTTTTGTTATATAAATCGGTTAAATAGTTTCGATATATAAACTGGTCTCTAGTCCAATTTCGGATCCGTTAAACATCCATGTTCTGATCTTTGTTTTGGCTAAATTGGAAAGTTGTGTTGGTTAAGGTTATGTTAATATAAGTTGTGTGACTCTTTCCTATATAAATGTATATATATGTTTTAAAAAGGAAAATTACGTTTATTTATACCCCTAGTACTATGATTCATTTAAAATACATAAATGTATATAGGTTTTAAAGGAAGAATTATATTCTAATTATACTTTCAATATTGTGACTCATTTAAAATATATATGTACATATTATTGCTATATTCGAAAATTTGGTTATTACAGAAAAAGGTATACCTTACATATTTTACTTTTATTTGGTTTATTTATGTTTGGCGTAATTGAAACTTTATCGTATCCACTTTGGCGACAACCCAATGGTCGAATGAGCCGTTAGCGAAACGCAAACGCTACTGGATATTCCCGTACGTTGAGGAGTAAGCTACTAGCAACGTGTGACTGCGTGACCAAGTCTGAGACTCTGTTTGACCCTGCCTTACGACTTTAGTTTATTTTAGACTTGTAGAACTTGTTACTTGGCATGCTATATTTTAGGTGCAGGGCACTCGTGCCTTCGGACAGGACCGTTCCCGACTTAGAAGATCGTCGCAGCGTAGTTTAGGATTTTTTTTTATTTTATTCTCTGTTATGTAAAATATGTTGTAAGGGCATAAGCCCATTTTTTCTTTCTTTCTCTGAACCTTGTATTGAGTAGCTTAGAGGTAACGTTGCTCTTTCTGTGTTTTGTGTGTTCTATGACGATAATATCACACGTTAGTTTATCTACAAATAAAATTTGAAACATTTATTTTCTAAAAAGAAAAATAAGGTTTTCTCACATTTAGAACGCTTTAAAAATACAAGTTTTATATTTATATTAACAATTTCACGTTTTATCATTTAATAGAAAAAATATAGTTTCATATATATATATATATATATTTTTCATATATATATATATATATATATATATATATATATATATATATATATATATATATATATATATATATATATATATATATACAGTATAAAACACGAGGTTTTCCAAATAAATTGAGATGTTTATTCCTTCCAAAATAAATGCAAATGGACTTCTTTATACAAATTTACAAATAGTATAAAGCAGCGTTAGAGTTGATTGATCGTTAGACTAATATGTTAAACAAGTAAATTTTGACTATGACCAGTATTAGAGATTGCAACTAGAACACCGTAGAAATTGTTGTATTGGAACTAAGACATGTTTCACTAATGTAGGATTCAGGACCTAAGTCTGGGATCCTTTTCCTGTCTCCACCTACAGCATCAGAAAATCGAGACAAGTTCATACTTATCCAAACTTGTGTTTTAGTTAATAATTAATTTCATTGCATAGTACACCTACTGAATCGACACTTGACTCACGGGATCCCTCTCGGATCATACTGACTGCTTGACTGAATCATTGACTCGGGGTTGGGGAGTAGCGTTAACACCTGTGGTCAAAGCCCCCTTACTGAATCACTGTGGATAGCGGAAGCCCAACCCACTTGGGCCTAAGCCGGACCGTGTTCACTAGAACACTTACTGCCTCCATCCCTAGCCGGCCATAGGATGTTATGCACTCAAAATACTATTGCTAGTTAGATTGCATCATTTTCTTTTCCCGAGTTTTATTGCATAATTGTTTCTTTATTTATTATTTAGAAAATATATTTTTGTATAAACTGCTTCTTGTCTCATTTTTAATTATTAAATAAGATGCAGGAATGAATTGTATGTTCTTGTTTCCCTCCTGACTGGAGACTAATATTTTAGACTATTGCGATGATGAGGAGCTTACTTTTTGTACCTACTTCGAACCCGAACCGAATTCTGAGGAGATAGTTGAACCCAACCAGGAGGCACCTGAGTCGACTACTTAGTAGTCTAGTCAGCATTGTATTTAAAGCTGTAAACCTTAGTACAACTTAAGTTTGTTTCGGCATTGTGTTTGAATTATTAAATAAAAGTTTTTAAATTTTCGTATTTTAGAATGTTGTGCTCGAGTAACTACTGATTGATACAGCTTACTGCCGTCGTCTCACAACGGTGCAGGTTGGACATGATCCGACTGGACCCAGAATCTTGGGATCGGGTCGAGACATCTCCCCTTTGATTTTGGTTTCCAGAAGCACTGATATGTCACACTTCTCTCTACGTAACACCTCACTAATCTCTCTTCATCGCCCTAAGGAGCATGCACCTCGAACGTTCCAGGCGATTACTGCCATTAATTAATAAGAGGGTGGCTCCCCTGGAACCCTTCTGGACTAGTACCCGGGGATGGTACCACGTCCGTCGCCGCCATGTCCTCCTCCAACCCAGGAGTAGTAGTATGTTGGTTAGATGTTTGGGAGAGCACCAGGGCCCAAGCCGGGTTGTCCACACAGAGCGCTTCGCTGTGGCCAGGCGTACGGCCTTCCTCTTGTGTCCGTCGCACAGAGGGCCAGCACGTCTCTTCCTGCTATAAACTCTCTCCTCGGATGAACTACCATCTCCTCGATGCTCTCGTCCCGATGCCGTCATGCCTCTGGTAACCATACTCCTCAGTACGGAGAAAGTGACCAAAGTCCCACTGGTGTGCACCGGTTGAGGTGAGGTAGTCAGACTCAGTCCATTGGCATCTTCCATCAGTCGGTCCCCCTCCTGCACGTCCCCTCTACTCTCTCGTCTCCGCTAGCAATCCCTGCCACATGGGCGGTTCCAGGTTCCACAGCGATCTCCGGGGGAGGCACAGTCTTCTGAACTCCATTCGGACAAGCACTAGTAAGGTGACCGAAACAGGCACATTGGGAACAAATAGACGGAACCCATTCGTACTCAACTCTCTGGGTGAGAACCTTCCCAGCCGGAACCTCATACTCCAGCAGACTCGAGAGCTCTCTATCAGCACTAATCTCTACGAACATCCGGACATACATCAGCCTTGATCGAAAGGCTGTAGCATCATCTGCCTTAATCGGTTTGCCCACCAGGCTGGCAAGTCTCATGAGATGGGGTATGCTCCAATATCTGACTGGGAACTCCGGAAAGCGGATCTAAACAGGAATTAGCATTGAGGACATCATTCTCACAATGCAGCTCCGGGGTCCACTATTTCAAGATGATCAGTCTACCATCAAACGTCCAAGGTCCACCCTGGGTGATCCTGATGACATCTTCCGCAAGTCCGAACTTGACATAATAGAAACCATTCTCCCTCGCATATATCTCCATGCTACCTTTTGGCTGCCAAACACGTGTCGCATACGCCCGGATCTGCCCGAAGAAGGATTTGTTCCCCAACACGTACAAGACCAACGTGTTCTGTCACCTCCGCTATTTCTTCCGCGGGAAACGAGACACGAAAGCTACTTCCCACCTTCTTTGGCAGCACATACTCTATTGACGATGGACTTTTGGATCCTACTGGCTAGCATATGTCAGCCCACGACTTTTCCACAGGGCGAGTAGACGTCCCCTGAGACCATGGGATAGGGAGGGGACCCTATTCCCTGGCCCCCCATGTCAGACGCACTCTCTTTCCTTTTTTTCGCCGCCGTCGCCTTGGGTCGCCACCCCGTTGTCCGAACACCAGTACTATTCCCCGCCCGTGGAGGGCCCCATAGGCCAGTAGATGACTTCCTCATCCCCGATCCTGCTCCCGACCTCCTATCGGGGGTGGGACGCGCCTTCGGGTGAATCGGTCCTCTACTCCCTTCTTGCCGCACACCGCCATCCTTCCCCACACTCCGACTATCGCAACGTCTTGTAACCGTCGTCCATTCTCCGTTCTCCATCTGTCCCCCCTGAGATTCGGGTATATATCCAGGTAGGAAAGTCGACGGTCCCGACAGATCAGGAACCCATCGATCAGGTCCAATGAGAACGGTCGTTCCTCCCCCGGTCGTCGTCGTCGAGCCAACCTTCTCGCTTCTCCCGTCCGTATCGGCCACGACAGCGCCGGACATGGCCAGCCCGCCTCCGCCCGCGCCGCCGGTTCCCGCTCCGCCTTGGGTCGGTCCGCCCCCGGCCGGGCCGCCACTGGCCGACCCACAACCGCCGCGAGCGCCGGGTCCCAAGTGAGAGACCCCCTAGGGTTTCCTCCCGTTCGCCCGATCTCCAGGAGCCATCTCTCTCTCTCTCTCTTCTCTCTCTCTCTCTCTCTCTCTCTCTCTCTATATATATATGGGGGGGCGTGTTGTTTTATTGCACTAATAAAGAGAAAAATGCATACAAATGGTTTTTATTCCCCCTCATTGCCGTGTATCCTGGCTAACAATGCCACGGTTACTAAGCAAAAGCAAATAGCTAGGTATGTGTCATTATACTTATTACAATAACTCATAAGGCCTCTCACATCCTTTATTATTCTTTGACGCAGCCATGGTGCTCTGATTCTCTCTCGTTGATGGAATCTCCTATTCCTTTCCTGCCAGGTATGACAAATAGCAGCATTGATCAAGTGCCTGACCAGGGAGTAACACTGAGTTCTTTCTTATCTCCCAATTCCTGCATTTCACCCTCTATACTACTTTAGTCCTAGTTCCTCTGTCGTAGCAAGCATTCCTTGATAGTGTGCCAAATATTTCTTGTGTAATCACATGGGGGGAAAAGGTGATTAGTTGTCTCTATGTCCCTTTTACAGAATTCACAATCCCCTGAATCCGTATGTCATAACGTATGAGCTTTCTCTTTGCAGGCAATTCATCTTTCACTCACCTGGATGTACAATAGGACATTTTATTACAATGACCTTTACACCATACCATATCCAACCACTCTGGAGGGGAGTATTGTGCCCTAATAAACCTTTCTGCATCTCTGTAGAATATACTTTGCTAAAAGTCCAAACCCAAAAATCCTTGTCCTTCTCCTTAGGTATCTGGACTTGCTGAATCTCTTCTGCTATAGGGGATATACTCAACAGTTCTGATGTGTCCATACCTCCTCTTCGATAATTCTGCTAACCAGAAAGTCCTCCTGATAGAGTTGGATTGCATCCCACTCATATTTATCAATAAGTCTGACCTGAGGCAACCTTGGGTTCAGCTATAATTAAGTGGTAGCCCCATCAACAATTGCTTTTCTGAGAACTGGCAAAAATTTGTCCCTTGCTCTCAGCATTTCCTTCCAATTTAGAGAAGCATTATAATCTATCTGCATGTCCCAGAAGCTCTTCCCTTTCTGATATTTGTTCCTGATCCATTAAGTCTAAATTGTATCTTCTGTCAGGAATTTCCATATCCTTTTGATTTGCATATACTCCATGATATCAAATAAGCTTCTAATACCTATTCCTCCTTCCTCCTTCCTCCTTGGATTTGGCAATTTCCTTCTAACTCATGGTCTGAATTGTGATTGTCATATAAATATAGCACAGAGCTTGTGCATTATATAAATTGTACCTCTGGGAATTTTAAACACATGCAACCAATATTGGAGACATTAGTAATAAAAGATCTTACGAATTCTATCACCCCTGTGTATGTGAGCAATTTCCCTGCTCTCCAGTCTTGTACATTTCTCTCAAGGTTCAAAATATCGGTATCGGTATCGGTATCGGACATTTTGTATGAGTATGGGTATCGGAAGTATCGGCGGTATCGGCAGTATCGGATCGGAGTATCGGATTTTTGGTATCGGCAGTATCGGCAATATTAAATATAGTTAGATACAAAAAAAGTTGGATGCAATATATACATATATATATATATATATATATATATATATATATATATAGTTAGTAAAAAAAAAGTTAGATACAAAAAAAGTTGGAATATATATATATATATATATATATATATATATATATATATATATATATATATATAGACAGAACATAAATACTATAAAAGCAACTTTCAAACATAGAATTTGTAATGAGCTTTTGGTTAGTGTCCATTCATAAGTCCATTGTTCTATAGAGGGCGCTGGTTCGAGCAGCCCTTTTGGTTTTCCTTTCTTTTTTTTTCTTTTTTTTTTTGTTTGTTGAATGGATGAGAACCGGCGGCCTCTTCGAGGCAGTGGGGGGGGTCTATTATATGAGTGTGGAGGAGAGAGAAAAACCAGATCTGATTTTTTTCTCTCTCTCTCTCCACGCTCAACTCTCCAGTCCCGGCGCTCCACCGCCGCCGTCTCCACGCTCCACCGCCGGCGCCTCCAAGCTCCACGCTCCGAAACGCTTCGAAGGAGATGGGGAGGAGAGGGACTACAACCCCTCTTGCAGCAACGGCGGCGGCGGAGGCGGCGAGGGCGACGGCGACCGCGGTGAAGCCGACGGCTAAGGGAAGGAAAAGCATGTTACCTGCTGCAAACGAGGTAATTTTTTTACAATTTCTGTAAAAAAAAAATTCTTCACAATTTCTTTAAGAAATTTTTTCTTTCTTGTTCTGGTTGTGGTTGTTCGATGCCATTTTTGGTTCCATTTACTGCTTGTTCCTCTATTATTACATTTTTCTGTTGGATTTGACCCGAAATGAAAGCTTGCTTGTTTTTGTCGGAGATTCTTCATGTCTCCTCTGGACTTTTCTGGGATGTTAGGGTTAGGGTTGGTATCGGCCTGTATCGGTCCGTATCGGTCCGTATCGGCCGATACGAACCGATCCAATATTTTATATCGGGTTCTCGGCCGATACCGATAATTTTGTGCGGTTTCGGATCGGCCACTTCAAAATCCGATCCGATACGGCCGATACGTATCGGTATCGGCCGATACTTTAAACCTTGATTTCTCTACAAGCTTTGAGAAATTACCCTGTGTATGAAGGGTACTCTTTTCTTCATTCATACTCAGCCCAGTCTGTCTTTTCAGTTGTTGAAGGGTACTCTTGAGTTGCTAATGGTTTCTGCTGTGCTTTGGAAAATATTAGGACACATCATCAGCATAAGGGAGATGGGTGATGTGGGGATAGATCTTATGCTGAAGAGGGGGAATTTTGCCTCTTGCCACTCTGTAGCTCCAGTTGTGCTGATAAGTATTCCATGGTAAGTGCAAATAAATAGGCGAACATGGGGTCTCCTTGTCTCAGTCCCCTAGTGCTTCTTATACACCCTGTAGGCCTTCCATCAATAACTGAGAAGGTTGGAGTTGAGATACACTCCTAATGAGGTTAACCAATGTTGGTTCCTGCCCATAGTTACCATTGAGTGGCAACTAAACTCCTATATATATATATATATATATATATATATATATATATATATGCAGATGACCTCTAGCCTAGTGGTTAAGAGAGATGCATGCGGTCCAAGTGGTCAGGAGTTCGAATCCCAGTGGGAGCGATTCCAGAAACAATTTACCTGGTTCAAAAAAAAAAAATATATATATATATATATAGAGAGAGAGAGAGAGAGTGTAATATGAATATCCGGCCTTTTAGTACGTCTCTGACATATCCCCGTCATACGACTTCTGACATTACGAAACCTAAACCGACATCAAATCTACATCCGACATCTACAACCTTGATCCAGAGACAACTTATATTGCGCAACCATTTCATAAAACTTTTAACATTATTTTCTGCTTCTCTAAAAACTCGTGTAAAATCTGGTCAAATTTAGTTATAAATATTTATTTTGAATTATGTATATTATATGACAGGAGAAAAAATGTGGAGAATGTGGATGACAGGACACTAAGGCTTGGTTTGGGATTGCTGCTGCTTTTCAAAAGCCCACAGCAGAAGCTGCTTTTGGCAACAGGTGGGAGGCTGTTGACAAAACTTGCCCCAAATTTGAACCAACTTTTCAGAACTTTTTTATAACTAGTTGTTACCAAACAAGCGTGGACCGCTTTCCAAAAAAAAACAGAAGTAGCCAAAAATAAGCAAAATCCCAAACCCAGCCTAAATGTTGGAGAACAGAAACATGCAGAATTTGCTTTAGAGTCTTCAATAAGCAGGAAACTTCATTATTTCATTTACTTCAGTATACCTATATCATAACTTCAGTGAAGAATACAACCATTTTCCTGGCAAAGCCATAACTGTTTACCTTTATATATAATCAGACATGTGATGTGCTATATTGTTTGGAAGAAGGTAACCAAGAATAATCAATCGATTTGTTAAGCTACCAATAGAAAAATCAAAAATGTACAATGGAAACATATGGGCTTAGCTATAGAATTAACCACGTTCAGACAGAAATCTCTGTTGTACTATGGCTTGTGTTCAAATAAGGAAACCACTATTCAGTTTAGTTTTGGATGCGCTTTCGGAATGGCTAGGATTTGCACCTGATTAAGGTATTATTAGGAGAGTCTATTGGGGTTTTCTAACCCTATATGTATAGATGTTTTACAGCTTGAAAAATCAAGAGGGCTTGAGGCTACAGGGATTAAAGAAGACGGCTTTGCTTGTGATTGTGCTTGGAAGCTTAAAGGAATTTTGAGAGAGAAGGAAAGAGCTCGTTGCAGATCTCGTAAGGGAGGGCTTTCGTGATATGGTATTTCTTTGCATAAACTCTTGTAACATTTCTTTTTTTTAACAAAGTTTTCTCCGCTTGCCCCGTGGACGTAGACCGATTTTGGTCGAACCACGTTATATATTGTGTTTTATTCTTTGTGCTGTATTTTATTAGGTATTTGTGCTTGTCATTCATCGTCGTAAAGTGAACTCTCCAATTATGCGGTTTTAAGAGTCTCCTTGCACAAAATTCTAGGTTATATTCAATCAATTTATTGATATAATAAGAGGTTTCAGCTACTTAACATGACTAGAATGACTCACCGCCTTTCAATTAGTTTGGCAGGAAGAGAAATCAAACTATGCATACCAAGGGAATGCTTAAATCACGCATACCTCATCCCTGCAGCTTTAGCAGCTTGGACTCCAGCAAGAGCATCTTCTATCACTAGACACTGTTTGAAAACTAAGGAGTTAGATAATCTTCAGCGGAGCAGAATCCTCTAATTTTGCTGTTTACTATTCAAACTTTAGTGGACACTGAAGTATTTTTCAAGTCATATTTAACATGAAGACTCATAAGACAGCCGAATTCTAAAAATTCCCCTATTCAGTTATAGATCGCCCCAGTTATATACGTCTAATTGCATATAAACGTTCAAATAGTAAAACAAATTAGTAAATACAGCATACACTAAAAATGCTAAATAAATACTTAAAGGAAATTCGGACTTGAAAGTAACTCGATAAACATGTCCGCAAAGAACATAGGTGAAATAAGAATGCTAAGATGGATGAGTGGCAACATATTAAAAGGGCTTACAAGAAATGAGCGCATTTGTAGGAAGTTGAAGATGGTGTCATTTGAGGATAAGATGAAAGAAATCATTGGAGAAGGTTTGGACATGTGCAAAGAACACTTAGATGCCCTGTTAGGAGTGACAGGTATATAGTCAAAGGAGCTGCTAGGGCTAGACCTCCATGAACTTGGATAAAAGTATTATCGCTTGTACTAATGTTAAAGAGGTGATTGTTCTTTGAGCATAATGGAAAAAGGGGTTCATGTGCTCATCATAAGAAGATTGGGAAATGGAAGAATCAAGATATTGTAATGGGGAAGCAACGTTATGGTGGAATTATGTGTGATGACCTGCTGGGGAAGCTGTGGGTTTCTCACATACCACAGAAAGGGAGGAGCAAATGACATGTAAAATACTCGTCACAAACAAAAAGAAGTAGCCTTGATTCGGATACACATGACAAATGAAGAGCTTATTAAAGCTGACAAAGCCATATTCTCAAGGTTGTTGGTTATTATCACAGTTTTGATTCACACAAAATATCATGACTAGACACAAAATCTTTTACTAAGAAAGGTGTCTGAAAGTCAAAGTCTGCACTAGTAAGTATTGTCTGTAAATAAAAGATACATATTGCAGCAATGTATGAGTATAGATGCAGTTGTAAAATGAGACTGAGATGCTGAACCTTATACACCTTATTGTTTATCAAATTCATGGATAAAATATTGGTAAAATTAGAGGAAGAGACAAGAAAGAGCCAGAGAAATTAGGGTTTCATCCCATCAAATCAACCAATAATACATTAATATATACATATACCTAGGCACATAACTTTTACACCTTGACCAGAATCTCGGTCCTCTATGAACAAAAACTTCCCATACACCTACATGTCACCAAACAACATAGATTGGCTGGATATTGCCGGCCTTGAATTCCAGAATTCCGTCCCAACCTGAATGATGCTCCCCACTGAATGGATGTCCGTTTTGGATCCGATTCACGATTTTACTTTCTCTTCTTCCATACACGTAACTATAATGTATATGAAGTGTGGGATTAGCATCAGCAACAGCCCCACGTTTATAGTATGCACCAAAAACAACAGAAAACTTTATCCCAAATTCGTGGCTGTTTGGACCTATGTAACACAAACAAAAACCAAATCTTTTTTTAAACTTCAATTAATTAGGCCCATACGTTGACCTAGAGGCTCTTTTAACTAAAATTTTATCGCTCCTCCTTACCAGAGGATCTATTGGTATGCGTTGCATATCTCCAAACCACCTAAGACGATTTTCTCTCATCTTCTCTTCAATTGGCACCACCACCAGCTTCTCACAAATATGTCCAGTTCTTATCTTATCTTTTAATGTATCACCACTAATCCAGCTTAGCATTCTCATTTCGGCTACACTAAATTTTTAAACATTTTGTTTCTTAATTGACCAACGCTCTGATACATAAGCATGGTTTGCCTCATAGCCGTCTTATAGAATTTTCTTTTCAAATTCAAAGGTACGTATATTTTAGTCACAAAGTACCCCAGAAACACTCCCCTATATCAACCATCATATTTTTATTTTATGAATACATCCCTTGTTCTCATAATCTTACGATCTGAATCGTAGATCTTACGATCCGGTTCAATTTTAACAATCCGGATCCATACATGGATCCCTTGTCAAGATATTACGATCCGGATTGTGGATCATACCGATCCGATCCTATTTTGACTCTTCGCAATCTGGATCTCATGCACGGATTGGCCTTAAATCGTACCCAAATTACATGGATATATGATCCAAGTCGTGGAATCATGATTCAACTTGAATCGGATGATCCCGACCCGGGCGGACTCAATTTGTTGTTGGACCATATTTCGACTTTTCTTTTTGTAATTTAAAGTTATATATGTTCCTATGCTACTCTTCGTATTCTATTAAATCAAATATTTTTATTGTATTTTTTTCTCTTCTATTCTCCCAAAACTAGGGGTTTTATTTTCTCAAAAACTCGGGGTTTTAGGGGGAAAAAAACCAATTCTTCCTCCTCATTTGTCCGAATTTGTTTGTGTCTGTAGCTGTGGGCTTCTACGAGTTAGGGTAGATAGAAGCATGTGGTTATTGAGACTTATGGAATTTCATTTGAGATTGACTTTTTAATTTTCCTCGATTTTATATTCCTTTTTTTCCTTTGGTTTTAGAAGATGAAAAAAAATGTGACATGGGAGCATTGCAGGATTGTGAACAAGGGATCAAAAAGATCTACAATGTAAATAGAGGCTTTTGGAATTTTAACATTTTGGGATCCTACTAATTGTAGTTTCGAGTCGGTTGAGTTGTTTTGTGCATGACATACAGATATATGCTAAAAACACCTACTCGTTTTGTGGATTTATTTATCAATCATGCATAATATCTCTATATTTGAATTGTCTATATTTTTTTCATATTTATTCGATTTTTTATAGATTTAATCAAGATTTCTACTTTTCACGATCGGGTCCCGATTTAATGCGAACGCATTACAATTTTACGATCCGATCCAATTTTGAGAACATTCTTCTCAATCTATTTATTACCGGTGAATGATTGATCATAAATACCGACAACTATCACTTCTAGGTATCTCTTGTACATCTATATGTACTACCTCTCATTTCTTTTTAACTGATTATTGAAGTTACATTTCATATACTTTATTTTTGTCCTACTAATTTTAAAACTCTTAGATTCCAAAGTTTCTATCGACATTTTTATTTTAGCAATTAGCATCTAATTCTTCTCTACTTTCATAAACAAACATAATATCATCATTAAACACGATACACCATTGAAATTTCATCTTGAATATGTCTAGTAATTTCATTCGTAAGTAATGCAAAAAAGGTAAGGACTTGAAGTTGATCCTTAATGTAAGCCAACGGTAATAGAGAATGATTTATTATCACCTCCGTTGCGAAGGTAACTTCATTGTATATATATACTTAAAAGTATCATTGTAGCTACTAGGAACTTGTTTCTTCTCCAAAGTCTACCATATTATTTTTCTAGAAACTCTTATTATAATCTTTCTTTAATTTAATAAAAACCATATGATCACCGATGGGATGTTCAATGGTAGCAATAGTAAAGGAGGGGACGAATGGGCATGGGCTTAAATCTCGGGCGAGTCAAAAATTCAATTAAATAGGAGGGGGGCTTGGTGCTAGTAGCCTAGTACAGGGACGGGTATCAATGACTAGCGATATCTCAAAAAAAATGCCAACTCCCTCGTTTTCTTTCTTTTTCATCAATCTTCTTGATAAGTAAATAGCTTCCATAGTAGATCTCCTCGACATAAAGCCATATTGATTTTCTGATATTCTAGTTTCTTTTCTTAATTTCTACTCAATTAGTCTCTTCCATAATTTCATTATCTAGCTCATAAACCTAATTCTTCAATAGTTATTACAAATTTATATATCTCCCATATTTTTATATATGGGTAATATAATACTACTATTAGTCATAAGGATTTTGTTGAATCAATTACTAAGCCACATATCCTCCTTCACCTAAACATTCCTATACTTCAATAGGAATATTGTAAGGTTCTACCACTTTACAATTTTGTATCTTCTTTAAAGCATCTTTAACTTCAGAAATTCAATTGTAAAATAATAGCGATACACCCTATGATGAACTAAATTTGTATCTAAATTAGCTCTTCTAGGTTGCTCTGGATAAATAATTTGGTGAAAATAACTCCTCCACCTCTCCCTTATTAATAATCTGAAGGTACATAAAACATCTTACAATGATGAGATGGCATGGTTCTCTAGAGTCCAGAATATTTGTAGTTTTAAGAAAACAAGGATCACTTGCAAACATCATGTACCTTTAAAATTAAATAAATAGATATGTACATTATACATTATATGGAAGATAACAATTCTAATGTTACAGGGACTTTTACATAGCCAACTTTTAAAATGGAACAAAGACTTTGTTTCAACATCATATATTTTAACAATGATGACACAAAGATTTATGTGACGAACATAGGTAACAATTAACAATAGACAACATAGGTAACATGTATCTTCTTTGAAGAAATGAACAAAAACATAAAAGTGAACTTTTTAGGGCTTATACATTTGTGAGTAAACTTGTGAATATTTAGAAACTCCTTGGCATTTAAATGATGAAGAAAAGCATGTATTGAGCTATCAGATTGCCTATGCAATACCTCACTAGAATCTACGTTCAAGATCCTTGATGCTGCTAAGAAGATATCTGGAGCAGGTTTTAAATTCTTAAATGCATCAGCAGAAACAATCTCATCGAATCTGAAAACAAACATAACACCATTATCGAATGTTGAAAATTGGAGTGAAGAAAGTTAACAAACTGATTCTGGGAATGTAAAATAATCAGTAAAAACAAGTATATGAGCACTGCGTAATACTGCTAGCGTTAAGCCTCCATTATCTACTGTAAA
Organism: Iris pallida; assembly: GCA_029216955.1. NCBI lineage: Eukaryota > Viridiplantae > Streptophyta > Magnoliopsida > Asparagales > Iridaceae > Iris > Iris pallida. The sequence continues at coordinate 4,961,040 of JANAVB010044219.1, read as the reverse complement.
TTAGCTAAGTGAATGAGCAGTTACACATTTCAATCTTGTCAAAAAAATATTAGTCTCTCCATACATGAAAAGATGGAAATTACATGAAATAACGTGAACAGCGTTTGCTATTATTGGGATCTATTAAGTACCGGTCTGATATCAGGCATCCTAAATCCTAAAACATAGGATAAGGATGTAGGTCGCAGCAAACATACACATCATCATACATACATGCACAAAGCACTACAAAGAGACCATCATACATACACGCTCGCACAAGTACATACGGACAAGCAGGCGAGCACACACACACACAAAATTTTGGTCTCAACCTGTCTTTTCTCATCATCATCATCAAAGCCTTATGCCATCATAATAAAGTTGTCTATGGAGGAAAGCTCCATATGGGAATTGGCAACTTTTAACCGGTTATGAACCTAACAACAACCCTCTATGATGGTGTCAAGTTTCTAGCCGCAGTAGAAAGGGAAGACCCAGCCATAAAACCTTGAAGACGATTTAGCAGATACATACTTGTTTGGTCAAGCAGTTTAAGCTCATGCAATAAAGGAGCATCTTCCAAGTTCCAACTCTCTTTACAAATACACAGAAAATATGGTAAAGGTTTTAATGCTCCTAGGGAATAACTTGGTTATGACATACTACAAAAATGTTTGTGATCATCTTGATGCATGACCCACACTGTTCAAAGCAATCCATGTGTTCTAAAAAAATCTATGAACAAAAGATCTTTCAATTTGATGCATGATCCATGACGTTCAAACTATGCATCAAATAATCACAAAATGAAACTTTTCGTAAAAAGATGAGATCACTTGATGCATAATTGAAAAGGTTCCATCAACAAAAATTATAATTTATACATACTTTGACGCATGTAAATCACTGGGAACAGTGTGGATTATGTATGTAAAGCTCTGTGGTAGGACGTTTCAGAAATCTAAACCCAGCTCAAACAGACCACAAAATAGATGGTTCCCCACGTTTTGCCTGCTCATGCAATTTAGGATGCATATCTGACCTTAGGCTGGTAAAATTTAAAGCTTGAAAAGGAAAGACGTTCACAAATGTTGGACAAATACAATGCAGAATACATACATGAAAAACAGATGTCCTCAGACATGACGTGCTTCCTAGTTGGCTACACCTGTACAAGCATTAAGGAATTTACAAGTACAAAATATGCCTTCCTAAGTTGTTTCCTGTCAAATGCCCTTCTTGCTTTCTGTCTCCTTGTCCTACATACTAATTGGACATCTACTTTTTGCAGCAGATCCTGTAATGCCCCGCTCCGCACAGCGCATTACGCTGAGACGTTGGCTCAAAGAGTCGCGTTGACCGAATGAAATGTATCGATACGAATTGATACGAGAGTTACGTTGTCCCGAGCAATGCATCGAACTAAGTCGATGCGAAGAGTTGCATTGTCCCAAAGAAATGCATCGAGTTGAATCGATGCAAAGCGCCGCATTGCCCCGAAGGATACGTGCGTTGAGTCGGCTCGAAGATTCTAAGAAATCGAATCGACCAAGGCGCAAGTCCAAATCGATGCAAATATTAATTTTAGTTGGTTTCATGTGCAGGCTATCCATTTACGCTGAAATATTAGAGGTCGACATTTTGCCTCATTCGTAACGGGCCCGCAAAACCAAAATCACCGCCTTGCAACGGACTGAGACTTGGGCACGGTAAGCCAAATCGGACGTATAATTCAATAAAACACGAAGTGCTCGAATGGCTAAGTCAGGAGAGTTGGCCGTACAACGAAGTTATAAAATCGAGCAGCATCGGCTCGGCGAAACGACAAGGCGTATCGACTCAAGGTGGGAGGATTGACTCTTCTTTTTACTCCTTCATGCCTAAGTCATATATATCATTGTATGCTAAGTTAACCTATCGACGCCACGGACGCGGTCCGATCGGAAGATAAATCATAGTGTGAGTCGAACACTAGTTAGAACAATTGAAACGAAACGTACATCATATGCACGAGTCGCTATGGAACATTGGATATCGCAAAGGCGAGCGCCTCGGTGCGCAAGCCGCAAGAACATGAGATAACTGTATTCGGCGAGTGCCTTCGTGCACGAGCCATTCCGTGCCTTCGCGCACGAGTTAGAAAGGCTAGCACATTGAAAGACAATAGGCGAGTGTCCTAGCGTGCAAGCCACGAACATTGAACACTAAGTCATAGAACATGAAAATACGGCTTCGATGCGTGCACCAAGTGCACGACGCGAGGGAAAAGATGATAAATGTGTCGAAACGTGCCTACGTGCATGAGATCATAAAAAGATGGCTTCGTTACGAAAGAATACAGTTGTGGCATGAATGTGGCGGAACTGTCGGATATGACATGATGCCTCGAAAGGTGTTCGGGACCTTCGGGTCGTTCGGTTGACGAACATTGAGTTGAGGCATGATGCCATTGAACATTGAAACGAAGTATGAAATGTAAGAACATAGAAAGTTAATGGAAGAAATACGAGATGATAAAGTCTGAGTCTCAAACTCAAGACTATGTTTGGTTGTTTGATAAAGTCTGAGTCTCGGGCTCAAGACTATGTTTGGTTGTTTGAAAATAGGGCGTTGCATGGTCGAATGGACTTGAGATAATTGTGATAATCTTCCGTGCACGGAACGTTCCCTCCGAACGGGTGCGCCGGGGCACCGGGACCGTTCGGCCTAGGAGGAATATAATCTTTGATGGGCGCTCATCTGTAAAGACGATTAGCACCCGGTTATAGATGTGAAAAGCCGCAAATGATGGTAGGCACGCGGTAAGTTTCGGTTGTTGGGGTAGCAACCCAACCCGTGAAACGCCGGACTACCCAAATTCGAGAGAGGAAAGAAAGTGAGAAAAGAAAGAAAGAAAAGATAAAGAGAAACGCCTTTAGTCCATTTTGGCATGAATACGCCAACGGCCATTTCATATAGTTAAGGAACGATGGGTTGAAAGTGCAGGCACATATGTGTCCCGCACATAGATCCTGCTTAGAGAGCACTTATAACATGACAGGAAAGGAATGGGGAGTATTCAGTGTTGTAAAATTCGGCTAGTCGGCCGACTAGTCGGCCACCTAGTCGCTAGTCGACCGACGGCGACTCGACTACCTGGGTAATCGGCTGAAAAATCGACGGAGCGCCTAGACGGAGCTAGTCGGCCGACTAGGCGGCCCTAGTCGGCCAGGCGGCGCCTAGACGGCCGACTGGGCTGCTATTTTAAAAAAAAAGGAAGAAGAAGAAGAAGAAAAAAAAATTGAACTCACCTCCGCGGCTCCGGCGGATCCCGCCGACCTCCACCTACCCCCGCTGACTAGGGCCGCCGACCACAGCCCGCCGTCAGCCGCCGACTTCGACAGGTATTTTTATTTTTTGCTTTTTTTTGCTTGCTTTTTTGCTGATGTCTTCTTCCCCTACTCTTTTTTTGCAATTTTTTGCTGCAACCACAGTCTCCTTTGAGCAGTCTGTCGATTGTCTCCTTTTTGCAATTTCTTTGAGCAGTCTCCTTTTCTTTTTTCTTTTTTTTTTGCTGCCGACCACAGCCCGTTCCTATTTGGACTTTGGAGTAGTCTGCCTCCTTTTCACTGTTGTGCCTGCTGAATTTTTTTTTTGCTTGTTGGGCCGCTGGCTTGCTGACTGCTGTTGCATTTTCCTTTTTGATGTCGTGTCTGCATAGTGCATATATATAATATGTATAATAAAACAATGCTATTATGTAATATATATAATATAATGAGTGGACTGTGCTGTGGTTTTTTATTTTTTTACTGCACTTTTTTTCTCTATTGCACTGTTTTTTATGTGTTTTTTTCTTTTTCTTTTAATGAAATGTAATTTAATTGTTTTAATTATGTACAAGATATTGTCACTTTGGAGTTTGGCTACTTAAGTTAATATTTTGATGACATGTGATATATATTGCATAAATATATTTTTTATTGCATACATATATATTTTTTAATAAAAAATTCCAAACCGACTAATCCGACTAGTCCGATTAATCCCTAGTCCCCACCAACCGACTAGCGGCCGACTAGCGATTTTTACAACCTTGGACGTATTTACCTTGCGTCGGTGCAAGGGCGAGTGCGTCTATGCTGGTAAGTCGCGCCACGAAACAAACACGAGATTGCTTGCCTGCTTGCCTATTCAATTCGAATAACATGCTTGTCATGATAACATATTTTACGCTTTCGAATATGCCATGAATTCGACCCTAAGAAGAATATAGCAAGATTATAAGCTAAGTTGCATGATTGAACATAAATACTAAAATGTCGGTTTAGAAAGTTGGTCTTTTGTCAGTACATGGAGGACGAACGTACTGATCCCCCACCAGCTTTCATGCAGGGTGCAGGAAATGGATTGCTAGCGGCGAAGCTTCGCTTGATCGCGCAGAGGCATGGAATGCCGTAACGTTTGAAGCGTGCGATCGCATTGACGCTCGGACTTACAACAGGATTGATGCGGCCAAGATATAGAAGGCACGATGTATGGAACGGTGAAATCCTTTGTGGACAAGAGAGAACCTGAGTGTTGTAGCCAATCTGGCATATATTGTTGGGCTATCGAAAGTCTTTGTAATCTCAGTTCGAATATCAATAAAGAGAATTGTTTCGTATACCCTGTTTTCCTTTCGTTGCTAATATCAATTCAAAGATAACCATTTGAGAACTTATCATCTTGCCTTGCACAAGCGCAACTCCAGGCTCGTGCGACATCACGCCCCCTGCGAGAACGATGATTCGGGTGATTCCGGGTCGGGGCGTGACAAATTGGTATCAGAGCTCTAGGCTCAATTTCCTCATGACGTTTTCTTTGTTTCAATTCCAAAGAGTTGCCCACCACTAATCGAAATCACTCTTGACTCTACTCGATGTCGCACTGGATGTTCCATACAATAAGTCTAATACAAAGTCGGATAACATTGCCGCAAGTACTTCGAATTTACTTGATGTTGCGGAGAAAGTCGTGAAACGTTTCGTTGCATTGAATGCACGAGCCATGAAATGTTAGTTGCTGCAAGTGCAACAAATTATGAAATACGATTTGAGATGTTATTGTTGCAATGTAACATGTTGAGTGAGAAATAAAATGATGCACGAAGTGCAATGGATTGTGAATATTTGTTGCACCAATGCGAAAACTTAAATAATGCGTTGCAATGAAAGTAATAAGTCAATATCGAATGTGTTGAACGGATTTGAGCATTGACTTTGAAAGTCGGGAATAAATCGTTGCACGAGGTGCAGCAGATGTCAAAAATAAAATCGTTGCACGAGGTGCAATGAATGTCGGAAATAAGTCGTTGCACGATGTGCAACGAGTGTCGGAAGTAAATTGTTGCACGTGGTGCAACGCACACCAAAGTAATCGTTGCACGGAGTGCAAAGGAGATTGAAAATAAATCGTTGCACGAGATGCAATGGAAGGAACTAAAATCATAAATCGATAGAATGAATCGTTCGGTTGCACACCGAACTTGTGTTGGCAAATGAAAACATTGGCCGAGTTGTGTCAGATTTTGATTTAATCAAAGTTACGGTTGTGATCAAGCACGATCACTGCGGAAATCGTAAGTCGGAAGAGATTGTTGGTTCATACTAAGTATAATACGAGAGAAATGACTTGATTTCCGAGTGGTATATGCCATACCACGTATGCGATGAATAACTCGATTCTGAGTGGTATATGATATACCACTTGTGCGATGAATTGCATCGACGCGTTGTGAGAATTGGAGAAGGTTTGTCCGCAACGGACGGGAGAGTACCGAGACTCGATTGGAAATTTGTATGACGGTATGTTGATGCAAATGTTCTTCGAAAAATCGGTTGGGACGATAAGGCGAGACTCGTATCAATAAATGATACGTCGGACGGAAATTATAAGTCGGTCGGACGACCGAGACTAGCGGAACGATTATGCCTTGAAACAATAATCGGATCGACATGAAAGAAAAACTCAAACTTACAAATGAGTCGCACGACTTGCGATCTCGATAGAAATGTTGGACGAGGCGAATCGAATCGCACGACTTGCGATCTCGATAGAAATGTTGGGCGAGGCGAATTATAATCGGATCGCACGATGTGCGACTTCGGTGAAGAGTTGGTTGATGCGGATAAATAGTGCCTAAGAGATGGTTGGTTACGTTACGGCGAAACTCATTTGAGTACGACTGAAACACGCAAAACCTTAGAGGGCGTGATCGTATAACTCGAGGGTTCGATGTTGGATAATCGGTAACTCGGTTACGCGATCAAAGCATAACGGAATGCAACGAATCGAGAAACGATTCAAAACGTACAAAAATGTTTGTGGAGAACTTGGACGTATGCAAATGCAAGTTGTCGACATTGAAACAGAATCAAAGTTGACCCTTAGCTATCGAAATTGATACGACGTATCGAGATCGATACGTAAGGAAACGTAATCACGATGTGAGAATACAAAATGGAGTGTGCCTCGCGCTATCAAAATTTTGTAAATAACAATACGAGAATGAACGAACTGGTTGATCATGAACTTTGTGATTGATCAAGACGAGACTATAAGTCATCGACGATTGTTCGACGCATATAGCATCTCGTGTGTCGACCGCAAATAAGATAGACTCGAACTCAATGCGAGTAGATGCTTCGTGAATTACGGAATCATCGACGATAGTGCATAACTTTACAAGGAGGATAGTTGCGCATCAGTTGCGCCTATAGAAATGGTTTTGTCCGAAATTTCGGTTTGTTCGATAGAATGATCGGAACGTGATTTGGCTCCGAAATAAGATATAGCACGGTTCGTAGTAAACTGTCCTTCGATGATGATCCACAATTATCGAGCGTAGCTTCGGGACAGCTGACCCTAGAAGACTTGACCGCCAAATCAAATTGGATGTTGCAGACCGTAAGATGACCCATGCGATATCGCATATGAAATTGCATCGATAACAAATATAATGTGGTGCATGTTGACGATAAGTCTAGGCGATCGAAAATTGTTGAAACAGCTTTCGATTGAGAATGATGTAGCTAGATTTTGAGTATTCGTCGGATGAGTGCGTGAATGGTTATGTTGGTCGGCGATCGAACTAGAAATTCACCAACAAACTTGGTGATTCGGATAGGCGATTGTGAGAATCGTGCTATGTACGAGAGAGAATGACTTACGAGTTATGACGTTAGAATTGGATTCACCTTGCAATTGAGCTTGCGTAAATCGAAATTATGTTCGATGTTGCGAGACGAATAAGTTGGGAATTTGGCTAGTGAGTTCCTACTCGTTAGGAATCGAATATAAGACGCGTCGTAAGGACCTTCGTGTTAAGGCGAATCGTTGCCTTGAGCACCGTCGCCTCGATATAAACTGTTGTGTCGGATAGATTGTGGCATTTGTGCAATGTCAATTTAAAGTTGCGTCGGGAGAATCTAAGCACGGTGTCTAGGTAAGTAACGTAGCGGGCGTAGTTCTAAATGTTGATGCATTTGCAAGTCAACAAAGTAAATCGTATCGAGATAAGTTGAATAGCCAGACTTTGGAAATAGTTGGGTGGCGACTTCGAACGCAAGGCGTTGCGAAAGATCGTTGCGATCAGATGCGCGACGGCTCAACGCGACGCATAGAGTTGATAGTCCACACGAATTATACGAAATGAGAAATGCGATTTTTAAATCGCGTCGCGTGCAGTGACTTTATGGAATGAATCACCTATGTATCGAATATACGTATGCGATAAAATTTCGAGAACAGTTGCTAAAGATAAGTCCGATCGTGAGTACGAGATGGCAAGCATAGGATTGAAATTACATGTTAGCTTTGTTCCAATTTGCTACCACTGGACTTGGTCGAAATACATATATCTTTGGGACGCCTTGAATATAGGTACGGATCCAAATCGAGTTGTATACAAATTCAAATCGAGCTGCAGGAAGGACTTTAAAATGTTAATGAAAAGCTTGCAAGATAGTGTGAAACTGAACAACATTAGTGGGACGAGATCGTGAAACGATCTATAAAACACTTAATCGGAGTGTTAGTTTTGGTTCGACGATGAACCTTGTTTTGAGTGGTATATTCTTTAATGCCCCGCTTCGCACGGCACATTACGCTGAGACGTTGACTCAAAGAGTCGCGTTGACCGAATGAAATGTATCGATGCGAATCGATACGAGAGTTACGTTGTCTCGAACAATACATCGAACTAAGTCGATACGAAGAGTTGCATTGTCCCAAAGAAATGCATCGAGTTGAATCGATGCAAAGCGCCGCATTGCCCCGAAGGATAAGTGCATTGAGTCGACTCGAAGATTCTAAGAAATCGAATCGACCAAGGCGCAAGTCCAAATCGATGCAAGTATTGATTTTAGTTGGTTTCATGTGCAGGTTATCCATTTACGCTGAAATATTAGAGGTCAACATTTTGCCTCATTCGCAACGGGTCCGTAAAACCCAAATCACTATCTTGCAATGGGCTGAGACTTGGACACGGTAAGCCAAATCGGACGTATAATTCAATAAAGCACGAAGTGCTCGAATGGCTAAGTCATGAGAGTTGGTCGTGCAACGAAGTTATGAAATCGAGCCGCATCGGCTCGGCGAAACGACAAGGCGTATCGACTCAAGGTGGGAGGATTAACTCTTCTTTTTACTCCTTCATGCCTAAGTCATATATATCATTGTATGCTAAGTTAACCTATCGACGCCACGGGCGTGGTCCGATCGGAAGATAAATCATAGTGTGTGTCGAACACTAGTTAGAACAATTGAAACGAAACGTGCATCATATGCACGAGTCGCTATGGAACATTGGATATCGCAAAGGCGAGTGCCTCGGTGCGCAAGCCGCAAGAACATGGGATAACTGTATTCGGCGAGTGCCTTCGTGCACGAGCCATTCGGTGCCTTCGCGCACGAGTTAGAAAGACTAGCACATTGAAAGACAATAGACGAGCGCCCTAACGTGCAAGCCACGAACATTGAACACTAAGTCATAGAACATAAAAATACGGCTTCGATGCGTGCACCAAGTGCACGACGCGAGGGAAAAGATGATAAATGTGTCGAAACGTGCCTACGTGCATGAGATCATAAAAAGATGGGCTTCGTTACGAAAGAATACAGTTGTGGCATGAATGTGGTGGAACTGTCGGATATGACATGATGCCTCGAAAGGTGTTCGGGACCTTCAGGTCGTTCGGTTGACGAACATTGAGTTGAGGCATGATGCCATTGAACATTGAAACGAAGTATGAAATGTAAGAACATAGAAAGTTAATGGAAGAAATACGAGACGATAAAGTCTGAGTCTCGGACTCAAGACTATGTTTGGTTGTTTGATAAAGTCTGAGCCTCGGGCTCAAGACTATGTTTGGTTTGAAAATAGGGCGTTGCATGGTCGAATGGACTTGAGATAATTGTGATAATCTTCCGTGCACGGAACGTTCCCTCCGAACGGGTGCGCCGGGGCACCGGGACCGTTCGACCTAGGAGGGATATAATCTTTGATGGGCGCTCATCTGTAAAGACGATTAGCACCCGGTTATATATGTGAAAAGCCGCAAATGATGGTAGGCACGCGGTAAGTTTCGGTTGTTGGGGTAGCAACCCAACCCGTGAAACGCCGAGCTACCCAAATTCGAGAGAGGAAAGAAAGAGAGAACAGAAAGAAAGAAAAGATAAAGAGAAACGCCTTTAGTCCATTTTGGCGCGAATACGCCAACGACAATTTCATATAATTAAGGAACGATGGGTTGAAAGTGCAGGCACATATGTGTCCCGCACACAGATCCTGCTTAGAGAGCACTTATAACATGACAGGGAAGGAATGGGACGTATTCACCTTGCGTCGGTGCAAGGGCGAGTGCGTCTATGCTAGTAAGTCGCGCCACGAAACAAACACGAGATTGCTTGCCTGCTTGCCTATTCAATTCGAATAACATGCTTGCCATGATAACATGATTTACGCATTCGAATATGCCATAAATTCGACCCTAAGGAGAATATAGCAAGATCATAAGCTAAGTTGCATGATTGAACATAAATACTAAAATGTCGGTTTAGAAAGTTGATTTTTTCGTCAGTACATGCGAGGACGAACGTACTGATCCCCCACCAGCTTTCATGCAGAGTACAGGAAATGGATTGCTCGCAGCGAAGCTTCGCTTGATCGCGCAGAGGCATGGAATGTCGTAGCGTTTGAAGCGTGTGATCGCATTGACGCTCGGACTTGCAACAGGATTGATACGGCCGAGATATAGAAGGCATGATGTATGGAACGGTGAAATCCTTTGTGGACAAGAGAGAACCTGAGTGTTATAGCCAATCTGGCATATATTGTTGTGCTATCGAAAGCCTTTGTAATCTCAGTTCGAATATCAATAAAGAGAATTGTTTCGTATACTCTGTTTTCCTTTCGTTGCTAATATCAATTCAAAGATAATCATTTGAGAACTTGTCATCTTGCCTTGCACGAGCGTAACTCCAGGCTCGTGTGGCATCACGCCCCCTGCGAGGACGATGATTCGGGTGATTCCGGGTCGGGACGTGATAGATCCTGCCAAAGTAAGAAATAGAATGAAAAAGACAATATTTTTATGGGGTTATAGGCAAAGGAGACGGAGTAGAAGAATTGAAGAAATAGCATCTAACATTAAATTTGGAGAGGAAATTTGATTCTTGGGAAAACCAACCATCTCTCTCTCATGGGAGTTCTTAGAAACTGACTCCCAAAATCATCCAAATATAATCCAGACCAACTCATCGGAATTCGGATCCATTTTCATCTGAAAATAATATAGCACCTGGTTGGATTTACGATCAGTTGTGAATCACAATTTCTGTCCAGTTTCCATCTCCAAATAACAGCACCTAGTAAATTGGCGCCTTTAAATAGGACTACAAGTTTCTGGGTAAAGAAGAAAGGATATAACATAACTTATTCAAAGTAAATACGTTAGAGGATTTGGCAATATCTTGTCAAAAGTCTGCCATAAACTAGAGTAATTTGTTCAAAGTAAAGATCATAAAGATTTGGTACATGTTGGTCAAAGATTTGCCCAAAATCACCAAATTCCCAAACCATAGTTACCTGAACGCCGTATGGGTAGCATTCCGTGATCAATGAACGTGCAATCCAGGAATGCATGTTCCACGATCCAGGATGGCACATTCCAAAATGTGTAACGTTGGTGAATTGGAATGTGGAAATATACGTTACAACAAGGGAACATATCATACTCTTACTTGGGTTTCCAATTGAGTATTTAATGGAAAGAAGAAAAAACATTTAACTTTTTGTTAGAAATTTCAGAGTGTAAAACTTGTTCATTTTTCAAGACATTTTTTGCTCAGATGTTATGAACTTATGGAACTTGTTTTAGCTTTGAATTTGTTTGATGTCATATTATGATAAATAAATTTGAATCTTAAATGAACATTATGTATTATATTGAACATTTGCTCCTTAAAATCATTCCAGGCTTCAGAGTTCGGAAGAAACCTACCCAACTTATCACATACCAGGATCCCTCTTGTACTGCGTTCTCGTTTTCGTTTCACATTCCAAGCCTTCCATGCAACTATGCTCCAAATGATCAGTCCTAACCAGTCGACCGGTTAAACATACCGGATCGGCCTAGTCATACTCCGGTTCTACACTGAATCAGTCCAGAGCAATCAAACAAACATACAAACCAGATTGATCTGGTCGGGCTCAAGTTTTACATCGAGCTCTGCATGCCTGAAATATTCGATTGGCTGACCTGAAAAGTTCGATCTCTGCTACACTAATAACCATGAGTGGAACGAATAATACATGTCGATCTTTCGTTTATTTTTCTACTACCGACAAACAACTATGACCAATCTTTCTTTCGATTTGTGGAAAGACGCCGTTCAAGCCTCTCTCATCCTGCCAGAAGGTGTTGATCCTCTCTCAACCTTGCCAGAAGGTGTCGGTCCTCTCTCAACCTGCCAGAAGGTGTCAATCGCGTTACTCAATCATTACAAACCTCCTGTCGTGATTGTCTCGCTACCTTTAGTTAACTCGTCTTCTATTTTCTTCTTCCCCTTAACGAGTTGCATACAACTCTCCAGTAGGAGGTCTTCTCCCCCTTATGATAGCACATTTGACTCGACAACAAAAGGATGTTCTTTTCACTCGTCGGATAGTATGACTTACTGATAAAGATGTTCTTTTAAAGCATATTCTTTTTTTCTCTTTGTGGATCCTAAACCAGCAAGGGACTTCTTTTTCTCTCCCTTTGTTTTCTTTGCTCACTTCCTTTTTCCTCTCCAAATCTACCTTTTTAAAATATATATCGGCATTGAAATTAAATTTCTTATATTTTGCATTCTTCATCCTTCTCAGTCCATGCATTGACGAAAACTTCCCATGTTCTCATCAGAGGGAGATTGTATGCCCAAGATGTTGCACCTTTGCTTCTACATCACTAATAATCATTCCTTCTCTAATACCCTGGTATTTTTCATGTGCCTAAAGGCATAAGAGACGTACAAGAAGAGATGGTGGTTAACCGTAAATTTGGGGAAGGAAATTAAGTCTTCATGAAAATTTTGGCACGGACAAGGGAAATGGTGCTTGTATCGTATCCTATGTTGCACAGACAAGATAAATGGTGTTTGTATCCATATCGTGATTGTACATGTATATTTGTCCATATTTATGCAATATAGGTGACTAGCTTGTACCTATCTGAAAATATTTGTAATATGTAGCAATGTCCTAACCCGTATTTGTGTATGTATTCGTGGAACATAGGGAAAAACCAACTAGAACCCCTATAGGAATTCATTTTTTATAAGGATGGAGGGGAAAAAGTACAGAGACAAGAAAACCACCAAAAACCATAGAAACAACTCCCAAAATCATCCAAATATATTCTCGGACCGAGTTACTATCACTGTGATCCATTTTTCATCTAAAAAATAATGGAGACAACACATGGTCAGATTTCTAATCTTATTTGTCGAAATCCCAAGTCCTGACTTGACACAAACACTTGATGTTCTTCTTTCTTCCAACAACTTTATTCCCATCCCAAAGATAAGTTTCACTTCCTCCCTCCTGTCTACCTCTCTTATTTTCCTCAAAACTAGTTTTTTGGTGGCACTGTCATGAATTCTTGACTCAACACTTCTGTTTAAAGGAAAAAAAAAACGAACATTATTGGCTCAACATATGGAACACTCCTACATGCGGGAAAATTTTCATTTAGCAGGAATAATAAATGTTGGAAGTGTTCCCTAAATTCACCCTCCTAAGAAACTTGCTTCAAGAAACAATCTGCTACCTGATATATAGGGAGAACCAATATATTTATTTTTTAGATCTAAGCAGTTTAAGATGCGTATATCAGGCTGATGGTTGGACCTTTCTATGGGTTCTAAATTTGTAATTTGCATTTAGATGATTAGAGGTAGATCCTCTAAAGTGATCACATGCAGCAGCACAGATGTACACACACAAACACGTTTTAAAGCTAACTGTATCCATATATAAACTACAATCGATGCATTGTAATACTTATGTTATTAGTACATATCATCATCATCATCCAAGCCTTTTTCCATCAGAATGGGTCGCCTATGGAGCATAAGAATGCTCATAGTCGTCATTGTCGTTGTCGTCCAATCCGTCTCCCATCATAATGAGGTCCGCTATGGAGCAAAAGAAAAGCCAATTCAAGATCTTACAAATTTTATGACCGGCTATCGACTTGCTGTCAACCCTCTATATTGGTACCAAATTCCTAGTAAATGTATCTATGAGCATGAGAGGGCCATGCCATAAAACCTAGGTGGTTAGTTGGCAAGTAGGTAGACTTGGCATGCCATAAAACCTAGGGCATAAGAATGCTCAAATAGAAATTAACACAGTTCTTATAACCGGATGTCGGTTTGATAGCAACCCTCTATATTGGTGCCAGGTAGCTATGAGCATGAGCGGGCAATGCCTTACAACCTAGACAGCTAGTTAACGAGTAGGTAACCTACCTTGTGGCTTTGCAGTTTAAGCTTACGTATTGTTCTTTTTTTTTATTTTTTGTTCTTTTGCAGAAAGGTGATCATTATTGATCAGTATAAAGTACAATATACATTATCGAGCATGCTAATATCTCTAACTGCCTACCCAGTTATTTTGTATCTCCTTGTTCCTATGAATTTGGGTTTCTCCCTTGTGTTTCTGGACCATAATGCATACATCTTCCTGCATCCACTTTATTAGCATTGTTTTATGCATCTCCTTATTCTCCATTTGTGTCCTTCCATATATGACAAATTGTGGCACTCAGAACCCTTGTTAGCAATTTGGCAAACGGAAAAAATTCGGAACGGCAAAAGTACGAGTATAAATCGGCACAGTATAAGTCAAATACGTTCAAAAATTCGATCAAATATTCGTCTAACAGAAAACATTCGGATTAGATTTAATTCATGTTTAGTACATTATCATATGAACAAATTTGGCACTAAAAAATCGGCATATATATAGGACCCACCCCTACTCCTTCATAAACTTCCGGGAAGCCAGAGGAATAAAACAAGTATCACGGTTGGTGGTGCATTGCAGATATAATTGTCATACAACCCAAATGTCCACCAATCTATATTTCCACCAGAGAAATATAAAAACTTGTGAAGCCAGAGGAATTAAAGAAGGTTCACATTAAAACAAGTCAATATTATCAGCCATGCAAGCAGCAGGTTGATAAATTCAATTGAAACAATTGCAACATGCAAGCAGCAGGTGGGATGCAAGCAAGCAGCAGGTGGGATGGAAACCAAAGTGTTTTGCTTTAATTGTTGCAATTGCAACATGCAAGCAGCAGGTTGGAATTTGGAATCGGAAAGACTCTCAGGTTCTTCTTTTTTTGATTTTGATAATTTTTTTGAGAATTGTGCCATCTTACTACTTAATAGCAGCAACAGAATCAAGCGTCCAAGAAAAGAGTGTGGTGGGAATTAATACTTAATAGCAACTATTGGGTTTCTCAAGCATTCATTGCATTGATGACAGCGTTAACTAGCATTCATTGCATTGATGACAGCGTTAACTAGCAAGATGACAGCGTTAACTAGCAAGACTGCCTCCAAAAGAAAGTGCCAAAACTTGCCACCTCTCTAGTTTCTTAGGGTCCGTTTGGATATGTTTTCTGAAGAAAAAAAAAATTGAAAATAATTTCTGAAAGTAAGTTATAAATGAGTTTTCTGAGTATAGAAAATTTTACTTTGCGTTTAGTTACTTTCATCTGAAAAATAGTTTTATGGAAACAAAGTTAAAATGTTGTTTGGTACAATATTTTCAGAAAAATAGATTTTAAGCAGTGACCATTCTGTGTCCACAACAAAAATTCATGTGTCCAACAAAAATCTATGTGTCCAACAAAAATCCTGTGTCCGTCATCAGATGTAAAAATTATGTGTCCGCCACGAGATGTAACAATCATGTGTCCGCCAACAAAAATACTGTGTCCGCCAGCGAGGGACTCGATCGAAGTTGTGTCCGCACCCTCTCCTCCCAGGACCCCACGCCACCGCCCGCAACCCATGACCCCTCGCTCGCCGAGGAGGTCGTCGCGGAGAGCGGGCTGCGACCGTGCGCGAGCTCCGGGGAGCTCGTCGCCTCCTGCACGCGAGCAGGAGCTAACAACATGGGAGCGGGCAGCGGCTGCGCGTAAGCTCCGGGAAGGTCATCGAGCTCCGTGGAGGTGGTCGTGTCCTCGACTTCCCTCGTGGTGTCGTCCCACCGTCATCGTCGCCGTGTCTTCGAGTCGGGAGAAGGCTCCCCATCTCAGAGAGGGAGAGGAAGAAGGAGCATGGACTCTCCATTGTCTCCATTACTAGAGGAAAGAGAGTGAGAGAGGAGACCATTACTGGAGGAAAGAGAGTAAGTGAGAGAGGAGAGTTGGGTTGGGGGGGTGTTGGGTGGGTGGTGGGACCCGCCAAACAGTACCAAAAGCAGAAAAAAGATTTCAGGAAGGGTGCGGCTATCCGCACCCCATCAGTTGCTAAGAACACCCCAGCCCAAAAAAAAAAAAAAAAAAAAAAAAAAAATTATTGATTTTCCTATTCTACCCCCCGGGACCCCGACCCTGACTCCGACTCCCCTCCTCCTCCTCCGACCGCCTCCCCTCCGACGACGACCCCCCTCACCCTCCTCCCCCGACCTCCCTCCTCTCCTCCTCCCTCCTCCTCCGACCCCCCTCCCCTCCCCCCCTTGCTCCACCGACCCCGACTCCGACCCCGAGGGGAGGGTGGTCGGAGGAGCAGGATGGGAGGGGAGGGGGGTCGGAGGAGGAGGGAGGAGGGAGGATGGAGGGGAGGGGGTTCGCAAGAGGAGGGGAGGGAGGTCGGGGGAGGAGGGGGAGGGAGGTCGTCGGAGGGGGTGAGGAGGAGGGAGGAGGAGGGGTGAGGTGGTCGGAGGAGGAGGGGAGGGAGGTCGGGGGAGGAGGGGGAGGGGGGTCGTCGGAGGGGGTGAGGAGGAGGGAGGAGGAGGGGTGAGGGGGTCGGAGGAGGAGGGGAGGGAGGTCGGGGGAGGAGGGGGAGGGAGGTCGTCGGAGGGGGTGAGGAGGAGGGAGGAGGAGGGGTGAGGGGGTCGGAGGAGGAGGGGAGGGAGGTCGTCGGAGGGTGTGAGGGAGTCGTCGTCGGAGGGAGGAGGAGGGGAGTCGGGGTCCGGGGGGACGGGAGGGGAGCAGGCGGAGGGGGGAGGGAGGAGGGGTAGAATAGGAAAGTCAATTTTTTTTTTTTTTTTTTTGGGACTGGGGTGTCCTTAGAAACTACTGGGGACCCTTCCAGGAAACATGTTTTCGTTGCTCTCTGAGACTAGCATTATAAAGTTGGTTTTCCAAAACTTTTTTGAGAAAGCAAAGCCGAAGAAGCTGCTGCCAAACACATTTTTTGCCATTTTACTGTTTCACTCAAAAAAATTGCGCTATAGCGCGTAACCAAACAGACCCTTAGTTTATGTTATTAGTATACAAATATGGAAAACAAGAAGTAACATCAGGATATAATTATATCCCTAAATTGCAGCTGTAAAGTTGGCTGATAAACGCTGCCTGTAATCTAATAGCTTAGCTTTTGGTATTGTGATGCAAGTATTTATCCAACTAGGAATCAGAACATTAGGCCTTCTGGATGCCCGTATAATGTTAAAGACTTAAAAATGATTGACTCCATAAAACCTGGTGGGAACTACTAAGCAAATTAAAGAAAGAAATTGTAAATTCTCATGGCAGAATTCGACAGCACTTGGACAGCCTCCAGAATATCGCCCGTCTCAGTTCGTCGTAACATCTTCTTTGATTACGATACGCCGTAAGGCCCTTAAGATAAAGTGAGATCTTTTAATAGGAAACATGAGTCTGATTGGAATTTAAACACAGGGGTACCTGCTTGCCTTCTTCTTCGTTTTTGTTATTTTTGGTTTTTCAGATTAAGAAGTTTCAGAAGGCCATAGGTGCAACAAACAACTTCAGCTCCAAGATTTTACGAACTCGTCCTAATTCTAAGTAGTACTTCTATGATTGAATTTGGATTGGTCTATAAAGATAACTTTGCATAACGTTTTTGATAACTTCAGAGATCAACATTAGCTTAGATGCAAAACTAACTGACAATGCAATGGTAGATTCCTAGGATGCACGGACAAAGGAAAAGGTGTCCATGTATCCATATCGTGTTAGTCCCATGTTTGTGTCCGTATTCGTGCAACATAGGTGACTAAACTTTTTGAGATTATCTGAAAATGTTTAGCCTTGTCGAGTCGTTATCAATTATCATGTGTCCGTATTCATGCAACAAAGGTAGATTCATACAGAATTAACACTTGGTAGTCCCCAGCTTAACACAACTGGTCTCAAACCAGATAGTCAAAGAACATAAGTTGCAGAAACTCACAAAGATATCGGCAAACCAGCAGCCGCCAAATTAGCGTCGACCTTGATGCGGTCAGCACTAGATGCGACAGCCACCTTAAGCCCTCTACTCTTGCACTGGTCCAAAACAATTCACAACAGCAAACCAACCATTAAATCAAAAATGCACAACAAACATGTAGACCAACAAGCAACTCTACCTGCATGATTAGCTCAAGTGCTCCCGGGAATCCAATCCCAGAGTTGGGTTTCGCATACTACATTTCACCAATAAAACAGGATTAAGGCAATGTGATCATATTAAAAATCAGGCATCACGTAGAAACTCATCTCACCTTCTCAAGATATATCTCAAAAAACCTCTTCTTTGCCTTCTCAGTATCGAAACCTGCAACTCCCTTAACCCTAGCCACGCCTCCCAAAAAATTTGCCTCGCCTATATTCAAAGAAATACGCAAATGATTCACCAAAATCAACTTATGTTATAGTTATACATGGGACATAAATCAAATGTCAGAATCGCAGTCCATAACCACTTGAACTATCAGTTATACGAATTCATCATCAGCAATTAGAAGGAATAGTAATTAAAAGACTATTTTACAATCCAGTTGCTAGCCCAGAAAGTGATGGATGAAGCCAGCTTGAGGTATGAGACCCAAGTAGTTAGATATCTACACAAGTAGTTCTATGACTGGTCGGGGTATGTAAGATGATCAGTAAAACTGAAATTTTCTTCATAAGGAATGAAATCAAATGTCAAAATAGCAACCCGTAACCACTATGACATAATCCACAACCACTTAAAAACCGATTTAGCCCATTTATCATCCACTGGCAGAAAGATAATAAACAAGGGTCTGCATTAGATACATTTGTGCTAGCCCGGTATCAGACAGGGTAGTGTCACATGAAAATACTTACATATCTAGCTTATGGCCGGTGGAACATGGAGACCTTTTTATCTAGCTTATGGGCCTACAGCCATACTTTTAAAGTGTGGATATTAGAGATGCAAAGCTTATCCCTTGGGCCTTGTCTCATGTTAGATTTGTGTATTGAGCTAGCAGGTGAACACCTACAAAGGAAATGCCTGTCTTAAGGAAAGAATGAGCCATTCAAATTAAAAAAGAGCTGCATACATGTCTCCAAAGCGAAAACTACCTGAGAGTAAGCTAAGGGGAACTTCTGATAGGAAGAAACTTCCGCCACCATTTATCACAATCCAGTTGGGCTGAAGAAATCTCCGGTTACGTGACGAGTGGACCCGATTTGCATTATGTCACTATGAACAGGGCCGATGATAAGCATGACCTTGGGGACCACGGCCTCCCCTAACTTTTGAAGATATTCATAGGTTAGAATATAAGATTTTCTGAGAAACTGTAGGTATTTAGCTACATATATTCCTAAGACAGTTCTCAAATAGCTAAGAAGTTTTTGCTACATCTGTCGATGAACTTAATGTTTTTTTTGAAAGCTACCGTTGTTATAATCTTACTAGAACAAGTAAGAAATCCTTTCTTCTGGGCAGCTGTTCACCGTTGGATCTCGCCAATACATCCTCCTATGGTTTTCGTTACTGAGATATCTTCTTCTTCTTTTCCAGGGATTTTTTGGGTGATCAGCTCCCATTCCGCAACCAATCAAATCTGAACCTTATCTATCGCTCTTCTTTCCTTCGCTCTTCTTTCCTTGAGGGCAGCAAGCACGCCAGCAGCGTGCGTTGCGTGATTCCACTGTGTTTCTCGCACTTGACTTTGACACCCCCAACCCCACCAACCCCACACCCCACACACACAACTTCTTAAACTTTTCACTATTTACACTATGATACTTGTGTATTGGTCCGGCCTGCTGAACTTTTGCGGGGAAAAATGTCTGTTTTGGCCCCACATGTTCCTTCCCTAACTTTGGAGTTGTTACATATCAGGCATAGCCAACCATTAACGCCAATGCTTTGCAAAGTGAAAGGTTAGAGGTCTCATATTTGGTATCGCAACATATTCCCGACATTCCGATATCAAGCAACAAAAATTAAGCAAACCGAGTCATGCCGTAGGAAAAAAAACGTTCTCCAAAAACGTTGATGTATCATCGTGTTAACGTTCGATACATATTACACACGATGCGGACATTCTATAATGCGGGGTAAAGTGCAAAAAGACCCTCCTTAGATAGACACTTTTAGCAAAAAAAGACCCTTAGCTTAAAAATATCCTCGCATTTTTATTTTGGCTCAGTTTACACCCAATTTGATTTCTACCTTTAACAGACATTAAATATGCATGAAATGACGATTATACCCATGCAAAAAAAACCTCCCCCATTTTCTCTCCCCTCCCTCTCTCTCCGACAGCCCCCCTCCTTCTCCGGCGAAGGCGGTGGTGCAGCGGTGGCGGCACAGCATGGGTGGGGGCGCAGGGAGGAGGGGGGCGCGGGGAGAAGTGGGGGCGGCTGGCACCGGTGGGGAGAGGAGGGGAAGGGGACGGAGGGGTATTTTGGTTTTTTTTAAATACAGCCAGTAACGTTCACTCCAAGCGGTTAGTAAATGGGAGGGGCATTTTGATCAAAATATATATTGCGGGAGGGTTCAATTGCTACAAACATCAACTAGGTGTTATTTTGCGAAAGGTGACTATCCAAGGAGGGGGTTTTTGTGCTTCACCCCTATAATGCACGCCAAAATCAGTGTCGTCTATGTGTCTTTGTATATCATACCATATCGTAATTGAATCCGTGCAACATAGGGATCACAAACCATTGCAGTACTTTCATGAGTTCAATTACTTTGACATCACAAATTCTTACTAATCACGTACCAATCAGTAAAAAAAATCAATATAAATCAAGAACCTACACCACGAAGTCCCTCCAGCTTACCGGTGCCCATGAAGGGGACGAAGTCTTCGGTGGTGACCGGCACGCCCATCTCGGCGAAGACGTCGACGGCGGCCATCCTGGAAGGCTCCTCGCTGTCGCAGAGGACCCCGTCCATGTCGAAGAGGACGGCCGACACCTTCCCCCACTCCTCCTCCCCCTCCTCCTCCTCCTCCTCCTCCGATCTTTCCTCCACCGCTAGCTCCTGCTGCTGCGATGAAGCGCGAGTGGCCGCGGCTCTTTGCCGGCGGGAGAATTCTAGGGTTAGGGTTGTTGGCGATCGGCGTGGATCGCGGTGGAAGAAGGGAGGGGATTCGGAGGAGGAGCGGGAAGGGTAGATTGGGAAAGTGGTGAAGACTTGAGACGTTATGCGAAGAGCCATTGGTAGAAATTTGGGGCAGCAAATCCAAGCGAGCCTGCTTGATGGGAGTGGGGGACTATAAAGGGTGGGAGTCGGGACAAACTTGTGGAGGGCGGGAGGATCAGGTGAGATGACACGTGGCGATATTCTTTTTTTTTCCCCCTTTTTCCTCTCTGGATAATATATAATTTAAGGGGAAGGAAATAGACTTATCCAAAGAATTTAAAACCGGCTAATTAGCGTTGGATCATGATTTTATATGTTCAAAGTGACCAATTAGAAAGTTTGTGATTCCTTAGTTAGTTTTAATTTTTGCTTTCTTTTTTTTTTTTTATTATACCCTCTTGTCTTTTTTTTATTACACCCTCATGTATGCGTTGATTGTTGTACACATATTTTAATATAACAAAAAAATGTAAACAAAAAATAAAGGCTTTTTCTAGGGGCACTACCACTTTTACTTGGAGTTAGCCCTTACTTGGAAGCAGTCCAAGAAGATGAAACTTTTATTGAGGGCTCCCATAAATTGCTTGGGGCTAGCCCAAACCCTCATTTTTATTTCATTTCTTCTTTTCCTTTCTCTCTCTACCAAAATCTTCCACAAGCCCTAAAACCCCACTCTCTTCTCCACCACTTCTCTACCACTCCATTCCAAATTCTTCCACCATTCTCTACTCCACCACTCCATTCCAAGAGATGACACGCAAGTCGAAACCATCATCGAAGTCTAGGTATATTTTTTTCCTTAATTTTTTCTACTTTTTTTACATTCTTTTCAAATTCAAAGAATCTTTGTTAATTATCTAAAAAGTTTTGATAAATTAGGTTTAGAATCACTTTAGGTTTTATGAATGAATTTTTCAAACACGATAATTCTCACATATTTCCTGAAACCCTAACCCTAGAACACAACAAAGGATCGGATCATTGTGGCCGTTCGGCTGCTGCTGTCGTGGCTGACAACATTAGGACTACCAGGGTTGTAGCAGTCCTAATGTAAAGTATGACTACCAGACTCCCTGCTGTCCTTTTTCACAAGTGGACTGCAGGGAGTCTGGCAGTCCTACTGTACAGTAGGACTGCGACAACCCTGGCAGTCCTGATTCAATATAACTGTATGTTGTCCTAATTCAACCCTAGCAGTCCTGAATCAATATAACTGTATGCTCAAATGGGGGATGACATTAGGACTTCTTAACATTATGTTTTCCTGTTGTCTATTTTTGTTATTAATTTTTTCATGTTAATTTTGTTTTGTTGTTAACTTTTTTCCTACAGATATTTTGGCATTCATACCGGGATTACGCGAGGAGAATCGCCATGTGGAACCAGTTGCTTTATTTCATGGCATGATCACATGTTATGAAATCACGAAGCCGTACATGCCTGATCGAGTACTTCGTCAGTTTGGCTTCGTGCAAACTGTGCCGAAGTGCACACTAAGGCTGTTGGAGCCTCCGTACGGGACACAATCTTTGAATTACAAACCGACAAAATTCGACTGGGTTACCGAATGCTACTCCGAGTGGCAACGGCATGTGCTTGGGGAAGATGAAAGACAACCGGTCAAGGAGATGACCGACTGCAGCGAGGACTACATACATCCTAAGTTGTCGAATCCTACAAAGCCGGGTCCCGTGGCTGTGGGAGCTCTGGGACCTCTTCCTTCAAAAAATATCTTGTATGCTTCATTGGTGAAGATGGTGAGTTCCGAATTTGTAGTCATCCTAAGATTTCTATATTTATAGACTTAATTCACTGATTCTTACATTTACAGTCTAAAAGGGTGAAGGAATTGGCCAAATCACTCCGAGGAGGTTGCTAGAGCGAGCAATGTGTCGCAATCGCCAGCGAGATAGAGCGCATCGACGACGAGTTCGAATTTTCCTTTATGCATAATATGGAGGCGCGTACGAAGGCCCGGCATGATAACTAGTTGGATGTTTAAATCATTTTGTATTTGGATGTTTAAATCATTTTGATGTGGACATGGTTGTGTTATTTGGAAACTTGATTGTCGTAATTTTGATCTTATTTTGGATGTAATTTGGATATTGGATATGTTGTTGTTATTTGGATCCTACATTAGTGTTAGACTGCTAGGGGGCTGGCAGTCCTGATACAAACTCTCTGTGAAGAGAGTTTGTATGTGAAACTCTCTTCGCAGATAGTTTCATCTAGGACTGCAAGCACCCTGGCAATCCTACATTAGTGTTGGACTGTCAGAGAGCTGGCAGTCCTGATACAAACTCTCTTCACAGAGAGTTTCATGTAGGACTGCCAGCACCCTGGCAGTCCTATATTAGTGTTGGACTGCCAGGGGGCTGGCAGTCCTGATACAAACTCTATGTGAAGAGAGTTTGTATGTGAAACTCTCTTCATAGAGAGTTTCATCTAGGACTGTCAGCACCCTGGCAGTCCTACATTAGTGTTGGACTACCAGGGGCTGGCAGTCCTGATACAAACTCTTTGTGAAGAGAGTTTGTATGTGAAACTCTCTTCACAGAGTAATAAATTGATACATTTTGGCACAGATACTTTCATACATGTTGCACACAGGTAAACACATATAACACAGATAGCACACAGGTAAAAGTGAAAAACACATATTGGACTTCATATTTCATATTTTACTGTATACAAAAGTGGTCCTCCATATACAAAATGCCAAACTATAAATATATCCATACTTAGTCGATTTCAACGTCGTAGTGACCAACAGGTAAGTCTCTTGGTTCCTCAATCTTCAACAACTTCTTACAATGGTTGATTTGATCAACGAAAGGTGTGGTCCAGGCGATGGCTTCGACCATTGGTTTTTTATACCAAACTGTTGAAGGTGGAGGAATCAGAGAATGACCGATCATCTTTAGTATGACGAAGTTCCGACATAGGTTAGAATGTCCGTATTCCACCGGAGGAGCGCACATCAGAAAGAATGTATTGCTAATACCCAGCAAGATAAGTACAACATGTACCTATACCTATTAGCAAATAAATAACCGACAGACGAGACGGACATGTAGTGGTCTTTCCCGGTCACACTGTCGGTGCAAGGGATACTTAACAACAAACTTACAACTGTTTCTTCGCTTAGGATGCGGGAGTAGAATAAAAGACGAGTCTCTAACTCCTCGTACAGCTCCTGTCTCACCTGTCTCCATCCGTCTTTGTCAGAATAACCAAGATGTCTTGCAAGTACATAAGAATCCGCAATGGCCATCACCCGGGACATCGACAATAGACCAAATGTAACTACAAATCTCAGGTTAAAATTTGTCAATATACAAACTCAGTATTTGGCTTGCAACAGTATCTTCTCTTAGGAGGTCAATTTTGTCCATTTTTCGGTGAATGACAAGCTTGCCCTTCCGTGCAGGCGGAGGTTGCTATAAACTTCGCTCAACATGCTCAAAAGACGATGGATCTCTCTTAGTTGATTCCAGCCTTCTCTTCTGTGAACTAGTCAATCTTGTTTGAGGCCTGCATTTAGGATTGGAAACAACGGACGGCTCATGCATTCTAGTAGTCACCGGGCATAAAATTTCTTGGATTTTAAGCTCAATGGACTCCTGCTCCGCTCCTGTCGAGGCACACCACCTTGCTGTAGGAACCCTAGAGGGGGGTGAATAGGGTCAAGCTAACTAATCAAGCACTTAGCACAAGCTAATTGACAATTTAAAAATATAAGTGCAAGAGAAGAAGCAATAACAATATCGACACCCGATGTATCCTGGTATCCTCCCTAGAGGCAATCAGTCCCGGAACTCTCTCCGGATTTAATCTACTATTTGAGCAAATAGTTACACACGAGTTTGGATCCGAAGAACTCGCCAACTTCTTACACGTGAGCTTTAATCCGAAGGCCTCTCCGACTTCAACCGAGAGTTTGGATACGAAGACTCTCCAACTTCAACCGAGAGTTTGGATACGAAGACTCTCCAACTTCAACCTTTCACAATAGGTTTTGATCTCCTTATACAATAAGATGAAGATCTTACTTTTCAACTCAATAACTCTAACACAATTTGTGGATGGCAAATGAAAGCTTTGTAGAGTTGTTTGTGGATAGACTTTGGTGGTTTAGAAATTTTTAGGCTCAAAGCATCAACCTTGAATGAAGGGGTTCAACGCTATTTATAACTAAAGCATTGAAAAGAGCTCAAGGCAACTTTTCAGTCCGCGAACCGGCATACCGCCGGTATGAACCGGCATACTGCCGGTATGAACCGGCATACCGGCGGTATACCGGTCTGGAATGTAACGGCTAGAAATATAGCCGTTGGGATCATTAATAGCTCGGATTTTCGACCGTTGGAATTTTAACGTTACTAAACCGGTATACCGTCGGTATGCCGTCGGTATGCCAATTTTTTAGACAGAAAACTTTCTGTGAACAAAATCGGTATACCGTCGGTACAGACCGGTATACCGTCGGTATGCCGGTTTTCATCCGAAAATGATCCTGGGCAAATTTCTACCCTAGCTTTCAATTTTGCCATCCATTTCTTGTGTTTACAATTATTCCTAAGACTCATTTCAGACTCCAGATATACTGTAGCAGGTGCAGGCTTCTTCAGAGTCTTGAAATGATGATGGCATGGCTTGGCTTCTTCCTTTGATAGGTGCTGGCTTTTTCTCTTGGCGGCAGCTGTCCAAAGATATCCGGGTGCGTGGCTCCGGAGATGTCGTCGGGTGGTTCAGAGAAATCTTGTGGGATCCGTCGTCTTTGGCCCACCATGATTTCTTTATTGCATATGTCCACATTGACCTTGCTTATTGC
The DNA here is from genome assembly GCA_029216955.1 of Iris pallida. Classification (NCBI taxonomy): domain Eukaryota; kingdom Viridiplantae; phylum Streptophyta; class Magnoliopsida; order Asparagales; family Iridaceae; genus Iris; species Iris pallida. Next base: position 4,935,116 of record JANAVB010044219.1, on the reverse strand, counting down.
TTTTCTGCATGTACATGTTAGACGAACAAAGCAATATACATAGTAGCAAGTATGATAAGTTTAATACACATTAGGACAATGCTGAGTTTAAGTATAAGTGCTAAGGTGATAGCATAAATGTTAGTGATATCATAATGATTAAACTTAATTCAATGACCACAATCAAAAACATAGTTTTGATTTTGGCAACCCGATTAAATTTAAGATAGATAAGCTCATATCATTAATATGTAAACCAATAGGCACATATCACCAAAGGTATAAGTATAAGTAGAAAAGCTATAGCGATAGTATGAAGATTAGTGATAATGAAATGCTAAACTTAACATATTAATCATATTCAAAAACATGATACAATCATTGGGCCAACACTTGCGTGGAGAAGTTTCTCTTGTGGCAAAGAAAAAAATCAGCGTCCCTCTTCACCACGGGCATTATAGACAACTGCCTCCAACGTTCATCGACAGCATCTACTGGAATATAAATGAATTCACGAGGATATTCATTAATCTGATGTGCATAAGGGAGGCCTAGTGTATGTCGATGTACACACCCGCAAACCTCGGGATCAAATCCGACAAACTTTGACCTATCAATCTTATCAAATATTAATGCCAATGCCTTGTGAGATGCCACACGAATTAAAGCATCCAAGAGTGCTTCCTTTCTATGCTCATGATTAACTATATTTAAGCTCATCTCAAATGATGCCTTAATTTCGTTCACCGTCCGGTCTACCAATAGATGTATAGCTTGCCAAACCGAGACAAAGTTGCCGAGAGATGATCTTAGGTGTCTCTTCAATACTGAGTGTGCTCCTTCGACACGGTTGGTAGTTGTCGTGCCGTAATGCTTCACCATATTCGTCCATGCTAAGACGAATTGTTCTTTGTGCGGTTCAAGCCATGTATCTTTGATGTAAGAAATGCATGTCGGCTCCTTTGTCTCACACTTTTGCTTGAACAAGTACCATGCTGCGTCGTAACTGGCAATCGTAGATGCTCGCCATACACAATTTCAGTCATTGTAGAATTCATCAAAAATTTGCATGTCAAGTTTACTATCCACCTTCCGAAACTTCAACTTACATTGGGATTGAATATCACGATTGACATGCTAAGTGCATAGCAATGTATCCGCTTGAGGAAAAATAATACGAATAGCATTAATTAGGGCATACTCTCTGTCGATAACAAGAACAGACGGCTCTCTATGACCGGTGTAAAGTATTTTCAGTTTCTCCAACGTCCATGTGTAGTCTTCAAGTTTCTCACTTTTCATGAAGCAAAAATGTAAAACTCCTAAATTTTTACTATATTTTTTAATTTATTTTTATAAATTTGGTAATTATTTTGAAATTTATTGCATACAAGTTTGAGTACTCGTATTTGTATGTCACGCGCGAATTACGTTTTGCATTTGCTCGTCGAGTGCGAATATGTGCGAGGTACATATATTTGGAATTTATTATCTTATAGAAATATAGCCTTTAATAATATATGATAAATAATATATTTTGCTTGAAATTGTAAAAGGGCGCCACAATAGAATTTTTCAAATTCGTATAATTTCATATGTCGTAAAGGATATTTATTTTATTATACAAATATAAATGGTGGCTTTGAAAACTATGTTTTGAGGCAAATATTCTTTTGCATATGAAGTACACGAATTTAAATTTATTTTCAAAATTATTTAATATATTATTTTATTATTTGGAAAAGTTATGTTTAAATTAGTTTATTATGAATAAATCGGTATTTGGTTTTATCAAAAAAAAATTATGAGTTTTCGAATTTAATAGAAGGATTTATCTAGTTTAAATATATTGGAAAGATATTCCTTTTTGATTCAAAATGTGATTTAATTAAATGAAGTAATTATCTAATAAGGGATTTAAATCTCACAATTCTATCCAAATGGGAATTCTCACCTCCTATAAAAGGAGAGGTACTCTTCCAAAATTTTTTCCACATCCACAGATTTTGCATCGTGTCTGTGCCTCCCATCCACTATATTTTTCTCTATTACAAATACAATATTTTTTGTCCCGTCCGACAATCCCGGACGTCCATCCATGTCGTGTCGGACACTCCCGACACGATGACACGACTCAACTCTAAAACCTAACCTTAGTTCATCTTGTCAGCCGAGCTTCCCGTCCTGACTCTGTAGCCGCCTGCAGCCCCTGCTCTTCCCGCAGCGCCGACGACCCTTCCCGACGCAACCACCACCCAGCAACATCCTTCCGACAACCATCGCCACCACCACAGCCTACCACAACCACCACCGTCGACATCATCCACACAACATCGCTCCGCCACCAACCACATCCGATCCATCACCACCAGGAAAGGGGGAAATTCCTACCTGAATCTGCCGCCGCCGGCGTCATGCCCGCTCCGTGCGTCGTCCCCACACCACCGATCTCTGCTGCCTAGCCTCCGTGTATCGCAGTGAGATTTTCGAGCTGGCCGCGGGCACCTCCGCGGCCCACCGTGTCCTCCGCCGGTCGAGCCATCGGGCGAGCTCCCTCTCTCTGCCTCTCCTTCCTCCGACCCGCAGCACCGACGAGCATCGCGCGCCTGCCCCTCTGCTTCTCCCGACCTTGGGATCCATGCCAGCCGAGCCCACCTGCGGTGCGTCGCCGGTGTCCGCGAGCAGCGACTCCGCCCGCGCCGGGACATCTCCACCGAGCCCTCTTCTGTGAGCCTCCGCGCAACCCACGGTGAGACTCTCCACTCTCTCTTTCCTCCCAACTCTTTTACTCTCTTCCTCTTCGAAATTTCCTTTTCTTTGGTTTCTGAGGAGAAAACACTTAACTGACTCTTCTCTCTCCTCTTTAATTCCCTCCACCCACTCTCTTTCTTGGTTCATTTGCTCTCCCTGAATGAAGTAATGGAAATTTATTATTAAAATATTAATAGGTTAGCATGCTTTACTTTTTACTTTTACTTTGTAGGCTAGCATTAAACAGCAGGTGGAGAGAGAAATTTATAATTGTTCCTTTATCATATAGCATAGTATAAGTAGTATACTAATTAGAGTATATATAAAGTTTTATGACATTGTAATTATTGTTATTAGCTTAGTTATTTTGCTATCAATGTTAATACCGGTAGGTATTATCCATAAGTATAGTTTGATTAAATGTATATATATAATATGATTTAGTATTAATAAAAGATTATTAGTAATTATCTTGTTTTAAATTAAATGAAGGTAATCGGACAAAACATGACTTGTCGGGACATCACACCATACCAAGCGATACATCAGGCAAAATACCTTGCCATTATACTGTTTATTTTCAGTTTGCATTTTATTACATATCACTAGTCGTTTATTTCCAGTTCTTACAATTCTTGATTTACTATATGCTCGGTGATATTAGCTTACTTGTTATTATCCTTTGATTGCATATGGACCTAGAGTTAAGGGACTACCGTTTGTAGTGTATTGCATATACCTTGACACAGTTGTACCACGAGTATGAGTGAGATGAGTGTAGGGTGTGAAAAATTCTGACACGCTGACATAAGACCAAGTCAACCAAAGGCCATACGCTCAGCCAAAGGCCATATGCTCAGTACAAAAGTCATACGTTCAGTGAATATATTATTATTTCTCGACTGACAGCACAGCATACACTCAGTGGACAATGAATATGACACTTCGTCTTTCGTGCAAAGAACAGCTGTCTTAGGAGAATTAACCGTCGTATGGATTTTCGAGAGTTAATTTCGTCTTTTACGAAGACAGCTCATTAGCCATCATAAATGCACAGCCATCATTACTGTCATTTCTGACAGCCTGTCAGCCGTCATATCTGCAACACGACGCTCGAGAGATATTCGTCAGTTATTGGGAGATATGGCGTATTCGAGAAGATTGAGGACAACCACGTGTCTACTTCCCCAGTCATACGACTCCTCATCAAGGTAGCGTATGGACTTCATACGACTCCTCATCAAGGTAGCGTATGGACTTCATACGACTCCTCATCAAGGCAGCGTATGTACTTCATACGACTCCTCATCAAAGTAGCGTATGGACTTCATACGACTCCTCATCAAGGCAGCGTATGTACTTCATACGACTCCTCATCAAAGTAGCGTATGGACTTCATACGACTCCTCATCAAAGTAGCGTATGTACTCCATACGACTCCTCATCAAGTGAGCGCATATAGTCCATACGACTTCTTGTCATCCAAGACAGCGTATGGACTCCATACGACTCCTCTTCAAACAAGACAGTGTATGCTAGTCATGCTTCTCCAAAAGATAGCGTATCAAAGCAAATGCATTCAGAATTACTTCAAATGTACAGTCAACACACGTTCTCATGTGTCCTGTATTCGGTTACCCACTCACTCAGAAGTTATGCAACATGGCATTCATGCCATCAATCTCTCCTGGATATACTCCACTACTCTCAACCGCATTCCAACGTGTCTCCACCAAAATTCGCCACGCATCCCTACAGTTATGCACACGTCAAGTAACTGACTGAGCGTATGCCCATAGCAGTTATCCAGAACTCTATAAAAGAGAGTTTATCCACCTTCAACAGACACCACATTCAATTGAGAGAGAACAGAGAGATTGCCTAGTTGCTGTCCAAGTTCTTCGAGATTCGAGCCTTCTTCATCGCATCGTCCAAGGGATAAAGTGATCGTCTTCTAGATCAGATTCCTACAGTTGTAATTTTCTCATAAACACAATAAATAAATAGAATTTATTTATGGAAAACAAATTGGCGACTCTGCTGGGGAAAACTGTCTCCTATAACGAGACAGCAACAACTCAATGCGATACTTCGTCGATCGGTTCGACGAAGAAGACGATGGTCGTACAATTCGACCAATCTGCTTACGAAGAAATGCTCAAGGCGAAGGAGGGCCGAACTGCTTCCTCCGCTTCTCTCTCTGCCAAGAAGAAGGGACGTGTTGTCTATGTCCCTAAGTCTTCTCAGGCGGCCCAAGACGCTTCTGTCACTCCTCACGCTGACAAGAACACGTCTCCAACCTCAGCGAAGCACTCATCGGCTTCTCTGAATACAGCAACGGTGGCTTCTCCTAGTCACGCTGACAAAATTGGTTCTTTAGCCAAGGCAGCGTGTCCAAGGAAACCCATCTCTGGATATGTCAAAGTCTCTTCTTCTTCTACTCCTACGACAGCAGTCGGCTCTTTAGCCATTAATGACTCTGTACGTATGGCAATCATTGACCAACCATACGCTAGTCAAAAGACAGCGTATACTCTGAAGTCAGCGTATGCCAACCAATCCAGTCCTTTGACTGTCTCTCAAGGCCAGGCTGGGGGTTCTCTTCCACAGAATATACAAATGATTCCCCCACAACTTGCACATCTTGTGTCAACCAAGGAGAACGACTCTTTAGTCAACTCCTCTGCTCCTAAGGTTTTTACCTCTGGGGTTAATTTGACTAGTACTCTTACTAGATCAAATAAAGGAAAACGCCTTTTGGCTACTTTCTCTAAAGATGGATTATTACCGACTCCCAGTCGGAATAATGTTCATCTTCCTTCTCTCAAAATTTCTCGATCCGAGAAAGGCAAATTGCAAGTATCCAAGACTGATACCAAAGTTGTACCTCCTATGGACCTTCGTAACAAGCTTAACCGGAATCGTCTCGGTTCTACTTCTGACATAAAGAAGCCTTATCAAACTGGGACAAGTATAATGGACCCTGATGCACAATATGCTAATAACTATATCGCTCAGATCAATCGGTCTTTATACATTCAAGAACCAAAAAGACAGAAGAATAAAAGACAAGTTTCTACACAGAAACTATCTTCAAATACTTTCCAGTCTGTTTCCACAGATCTCCGGGAACATCTGCAAAATAAGCTGAAAATCAATACTCCATCTGTCTCTGATATTGCTCATATTCGTCATGAAGAGCATTGTTGTAACTTCCAACCCTCGTGTCGTGAACCAGTGTTGTTGTTCATCGAAAAGGCGATATGTCTTCGAACGGATTCAACATGAACCAATACCAGACGAAGACGAACCTTTTTATGCTTCCGTCAACATGACCTCTAGAAATACTGGGGGTAGAATACGATCTGATTCTGAAGACGGTGTTTACCTCGGCACCAGATCCAGAACCAGAGCTTCGATCAGTGTCTCTTCTTCTCATCCAGATGGTAATCCTGAGATCATAGAGGACTTCCTAGGAGAGTCCAACTTCCCAGTATTAACTCCCGTGAATAGCCCCGGGAAAGATACTGATTCTCATAGCGACGATTCGGAACGGACTGTTTCATCGTCGATACCTCGAATAATTACCACTTATATGGTAGATGGCAATCACGAACCTCCGACTAGTACTGAGGCTCATGAACAAAGGATTTCTTCCTTGGAACAACAGTTAAGAGCCATGGCGGATACATTGATTGCTATGCATACTCTTATGCAAGCTCAGCAACAAACTCAGCAAGTTCAACAAACAGTACCACTAGTGGTATTAAATAGTACTCCCATTGCCCCAAACCTGGAACCTTCTACTATTCTGGGGGTACAGTCTAATGTTCATGTACAGCCCACTCCAAGTCAGTCCGGAGCTGGGGGTGGTACATATGCTGCAGTCCCTCCTCCCAATTATGCTCAACAAGCAACGACACCGCAATCTTCCGGAGCAGTCACTGAAGAGTTGAAGAATCTCCGGTCTCAATTCGAAACGTTCAAGCAAAAGGACGGCTTACAAAGATTAGGTATCAAGCAGCCTTACCCTATACAATGGAAGGAGGTATCGTACCCCCCAAAATATAAGCCTCCAACCATTTCTTTCTTTGACGGGACTACCTCCCCAAGTCAGTTCATCAATCACTTTGAGGTAATGACTGATCAGCTGCAACCGAGCGATGCCCTCCTTACTCGGGTATTTGTTGGTTGTCTTAAAGGAACCGCTTATGAATGGTATCGAAGTCTCCCTGATGGGTGCATTACTTCGTTTGCCGGGTTCAAACAGATGTTCCTAGAACGATTCTATGAAGGCATTAACGACATGACCATGTCAGCTCTTATACGAATCAAACAGAAAAATAATAAAAGCACTGAGAGCTTCATTGAAAGATTCAGAAGAGAAGCTCTAAAAATGCCTCTCGGAACTCCCGATGCCGTCACTATCGACACTTGCAAGTCGAATCTCTTACCAATCATCAGCATGTGGACAGGATCCACTCAATTCCAAGATTGGCCTTCCTTCATCGTCAGTGCCAAAGCTGCCGAAGTCAGTGCCGAGACTTTCAAAGGTCTGGGGGTACACATGACTCCCAATGAATCAAGTCAAAATACTAGCAATAGTACGCGACCTAACAATCGCAAAGGAAAAGAGACTATCGAAGTCAATCTCCAAAGCAAAAATCAAGAGGTGATATCTACCCAAGCTACCCCAGCTCCAACAAATCAACAACAGAGACCTCCTCGGCCGAATGAAGAATACTCTTTCGACGACAACGATGTTCAAGGCATCTTCGAGTGTTTACTTAAAGGTAACAAGATACAACTGCCAGAGATCAAAAAGCCTGATGAAGCCAACAAAACGGATCATCCAAAATACTGTCCATATCACAGAATGCTGGGTCATACAATCCGGTCTTGCTTTGTGTTAAATGGAAAGATCCAAGAAATGATCAAATCAGGAGCTGTGACACTAACACCTAAAGACAAGACAGTCACAGCAAATGTGATTTCGATGCAGTTCGGTGACTTCCCTCCGTTATTGGTGGAAAATGGGATTGTCCCTATCCCCAAAGCAACCCTTGAAGTGGTGAATATACCACCAGCCCAGAATGAAGGACTTGTTTCCGTCACTACTAAAAAAGGAGAGATTATGTGGATCCACCCTGATTTAGTGACGGAGTTCGAGACGTCTCCCTCTTCTCCTCGGAAGGCTCCTCTGTCTAAAAAGAAACCTGGAAAGACTAAGTCATGCCATATGACTTCTAGCATCACACCCAATCTTTCTCTAACCTCTACTTTCATCCTAGCAGGAAAGTCACCTCCTACAGAGGTAGAAACTGTACCTCGATCCGAAGACAGATACAGACCTGCGTTTCATCTATACAGTTCACAATCTCATGAATTAATGGCGAAGATGGGTTATGATCTAGCCTCTGCTCCTAGTTTAAGCTCCGGCAAAGGACTCCGAGCACCTCTAGCCCTCACTTTGAGACATAATCAATCCCGTGTTGGCCTCGGTTTCTGGACTGAAGCTCTCATCAAGCACCAAAAAACCAAGAACAAGGATTGCAACATGGTCTCGATAGACCCTGAACCTGAACCTGAAGTCGGAGCTCTCTCCGGAACCCGGTCAGGAAAAACATATCTGAAAGATTATGCTGAAGCTCCTGAGGAAACTCCTGATGTCCCTCCGGTTGCAGTTCCAGCACCCATCTCTAACGAAGGATCTTCAATTGCTCCTGCTGAAACGATTCCCTCTAAACCAACAACAGCCGACAAAGGGAAACAACCTGCCCTCTTCGACAAACCAATCAAGAAGTCTTTTTCTCCCGGATTGCAGAAGCCATATAATTTTGACATTCTGGCTCAACTTGCTAACACTCCAGCCAGGTTGTCCATCTTCGAACTTTTACGTTTATCCAAGGAAACTCGGGAAACGTTAAGTGAAGCTCTACTGCAAGCAGACTCTTGCCTGACTCATCTAAAAAAGCTGGAAGCAGAGCCGGTGACTTGCCTACATTGCAACAGTGTCTTGGAATTTATTCCAAACATCACTTTTACCCAAGACGATATGCTTCTAGAGGACAATCGTCATGATCGACCTCTCTACTTCACTGGGTACATTGACACGATGAAGGTAAACCGTATTCTAATTGATCCAGGATCAGCTCTAAGTATTATACCTAAGAGTCTCTTGGATGCCTTACGGATTCCAGTTCATCATCTAGTCAAGACAGTCACTACCATTTTAGGGTTCAATCAAGGCAAGAGCGAACCTCTAGGGAAAATTTGCCTAAAAATACAAATAGGCAATTTTCGGGCGAGCGTCACATTCTACGTGATCGAGTTAGTTGGATCTTATAACTTGCTCTTGGGAAGACCTTTTCTCCATGAACACAATATCGTCCCCTCAACTCTTTACCAGTGCTTCAAATACATTGATGAAAAAGGAGAAGTTCAAAAGGAAGTCGCAGACATCAATCCTTTCAGAGGAGTCGAAGCCTACTACAGTGACTCTCGCATGTACAAAGATGAGTATTCAAAAGTCTTACAAGCTATGGATGATGATGAGACATCAAAAGTTGACACCTTTGTTATTCCTGTAAAAGGGCGTATCACTCATCCGCGGTCTACTAAATCATCTGAAGAAAGCTCATTAATAATTCCGGTCAGTGGATATACCACTTCATTGCCTTCCCAAGCTCCACAAGGTTCGCTGATAATCCCTGTCAGTGGACGTACCACTTCTCAGGCTAGACCAGATACTCTAGTCATTCCAGTCAGTGGACGCACTACTTATCCACAAACCTCTTCAAGGGAGCTCACCTCCTCTGAGCCTTTTGTTATCGATCTTAATCGAAACAAAACTCCTGCTCGCCCTTCTTCTCCCCCTTTAGTCATTAATTTGACTAAATCTACTAAGGCTCAGCCTTCTTCTGTAAATGCAGCATCTGATATTAATAAAGCATCTCCGTTACAGTATATTGATGTTTGTAATCATGTACAAAGTTATTTACATTTGCTAGATAGCTTAGAGCCACTAACTATAGGAGTTGTTCAAACTCTTCATACAGAAGTAACATTAGAGTCTGTACAAAATTCATACTTCCTTGTTCCTATTAGAAAGTCAGGAGAAACTCCAATATTCTTTTGCAAAGGGCCGCAGAGTCCTCCTAATCTGGAAGACGATGACAAAAACGATGATACCGGAAGGTTACAATTACGTCGCTACAGTCAACAGTCTAAAAATATCATCAAGAACATGGGCTATGACTTCAGAACCGGCCTCAGTAGGGGAAAAGGAAGAAGAATGCCTGTTCGAATTCCTCCCTTGAAATACGGAAGAACAAAAAGCGGATTGGGTTACATTACTCCTACCCCTTTCATCAACACAGTCCATGAAGATCCAGAATCCAACGGAGACGAACGATTTGATTCTTCTTATTCTGACACAAGTATCGGCGATTTTCATCGTTCTACTCTATCCGCCAATATGGTCTACGCCAACGGTCCGCAAGAAAATGATGAAGGTGAAGATGATTTTGAAATATCACCCGAATCGGAACAATGGGCTCAAAGATTAGACAACCAATGGGAATTCAGGTTCGAACAAAGAGAACCTCCTACCGAAGATAAATTGATCCAAATTGATGTTGGTGAGGAAGGAACCCCCAAACCAATATTCATCAGCGAAAGTCTTTTAGAAACAGATAAGCAAGACATGATCAAGCTTATTCATGATTACATCGATGTCTTCGCCTGGAGCTATGAGGATATGCCAGGGTTAGATCCGAGGATCGCAACACACAAACTTAATATCATACCGAATGCTAAACCAGTCAAACAACAACAGCGACGATTTCGTCCAGACATTATGGATGCAATTGAAGCTGAAGTCAACAAGCTTATGGCTTCCGGATTTATCCGAGAGGAACAACATCCTGAGTGGATGGCTAACATTGTTCATGTTCTCAAAAAGACTGGCAAGATCCGAGTCTGCATAGACTTTCACGATCTCAATACGGCTTGTCCTAAGGACGAGTTTCCTCTTCCAATCACCGATGTCATGATCGATAACACATGTGGTTTCGAACGAATGTCATTTATAGATGGGTATTCGGGGTACAACCAAATCAAAATATTTCCAGACGATGAGAGACATACTTCTTTCAGAACGCCGATCGGTACATACTGTTATACAGTGATGCCGTTTGGTCTCAAAAATGCAGGAGCAACATATCAGCGAGCAATGAGCACTATATTCCGCGAACATCTCCGAAAAATAGTCGAATGTTACGTTGATGATATTGCAGTCAAGAGTCGACAAAAGGAGGATCATATCCAAGATTTGAAGACTATCTTTGATTTAATGCGTCAACATCAACTTAAGATGAACCCTACTAAGTCCTTCCTGGGCGTCTCTAGTGGTAAATTTCTCGGCTTCGTCATTACCGCTAAAGGTATACACGTGGATCCCGAGAAAATCAAAGCCATCCAAGAGATGCATCTTCCACGCACCTTAAAAGAGCTACGAGGATTCCAAGGAAGAATTGCTTATATCAGGAGATTCGTCTCTAACTTATCAGGACGCTGCAGACCGTTCAACAAACTTCTGAAGAAAGGTGTGTCCTTCGTGTGGAACGAAGAATGTCAAAAAGCATTTGACGACATCAAACAGTACCTCATGAACCCTCCAGTTTTGGTACCTCCCGTCTCGGGAATACCATTCCTTCTATATGTTCGAGCCATGGATCATTCTCTCGGTGCATTGCTCGCTCAGAAAAACAAAGATGGCCATGAACATGCTATTTATTATCTCAGTCGCACAATGACAGGTGCTGAACCACGTTATTCTCCAATTGAGAAAGAATGCCTAGCATTAATGTTTTCCGTTCAGAAGACGCGACATTACATCATCGGTCAAACGATTCATGTCATTTCCAGAGTGAATCCCATCAGGATTATGATGAAGAAACCCGGTATTCTCAACTCCAGGCTGGCTAATTGGGGAATCTTGTTAGCTCAATATGACATGCATTATATTCCTCAAAAGTCAGTTAAGGGACAGGCTCTTGCTGATTTTCTGGCAGCTCATGCAGTTCCAGAGGATTCTAAATTATATGATGAGATTCTAGATGAAGTCATGGATTCAAATCATGTTTCTGAAGAAACTCCTACATGGCGTCTATTCTTTGATGGAGCATCTAGAATGGGTCCCAATGGCGATATTGTCACCGGAGTCGGGATTGTTCTTGTATCCCCAGAAGGGTTGACTATTCAAAGAGCTTATTCTCTGGATCAATCGTGTTCAAACAATGTAGCCGAATACAATGCGTTACTCATCGGTCTTCAACTTGCTAAACACCTGGACATTCAGTATTTAGAAGTTTATGGAGACTCCAAACTTATCGTCAATCAAATCAGAGGTACATATGAAGTCCGTCATCAGGATTTGATACCGTATCACCGAGCAGCACTCTCTATGGCCTCTTCCTTTGAAGGTTTCTTTATTGAACACGTTCGGCGAGCCTGTAATACAGAAGCCGATGCTTTGGCTAATCTTGCCGCTGTGCTAGCCATACCGGTCAGACGTCAACAATTAATAGTGGTTTATAACCGGGAGCTATTCTACATCGAGAATAATTTGGCTTTGGGTTTTCCCTATGATCCAAACGAAAATTCTCTCAACCCTGATGAATTTAATTCCTCCAACCTTAACACTGGATTAGGGTTTGACAGAGCATCCTCGTCTTCTTCCGATTCTACTATGGAATACGTCTTTTCCAACAAAACAGAAGCAATAACCGAAGACTGGAGACGTCCATTTCTAGATTTTGTATTGTATGACATACTTCCTGATAATCCGAGCGAAGCAGCGTCAATTCGACGTCGATCTCTCAGATTCTATTATAATCATACGACAAAGACATTATATCGTCGGGCCTATGACGGTCTTCTCCTCCGATGCATCGCTGGTGAGGAAGCGCAACAGATTATCCGTGAAGCACATGATGGTGTTTGCGGAGCCCATCAACCAGGTCCTAAACTTCAAGATCGCATCCGACGTATGAGTTATTATTGGCCCACGATGGTGGCTGACGCCATTCAATATGCCCGAAAATGTAAAGCCTGTCAAATCCATGCAGACTTTATCCATCAACCGTCAGAGTTCTTACACCCGACAGTAGCATCATGGCCCTTCGAGGCCTGGGGCATGGACATCATTGGTCCCATCAACCTACCATCATCAAAAGAACACCGGTTTATTCTAGCAATAATCGACTACTTTTCCAAATGGGCTGAAGCAATCCCGCTATCCGAAGTCAAAACTTCCAACGTTATCAACTTTGTCAAGCATCATGTCATCTATCGATTTGGTGTTCCTCGGCGTATTATCCATAATAATGGACCACAGTTCATCAGTCAGAAATTTACTCGATTCTGCGATGACCATTGAATCAATAACCTAGCTTCTACAGCATATAATCCAGCAGCTAATGGATTGGCGGAAGCTTTCAATAAAACCATAATCAAACTCCTGAAAAAGTCCGTTTCTTCTAACAAACGCAACTGGAGCGAGAAGCTTGGTGAATGTTTATGGGCCTACCGTACCACAGTTCGCAATGCAACCGGGTGTACACCTTTCTCTTTGGTATACGGGTGTGAAGCTGTCCTTCCCCTCAAGATCCAGATTCCTTCTCTGAGAATCGCAATCTCCAATGAACTTACAACAGAGAACAATGATCATCTTCGACTTCAAGAGCTAGAATCTCTAGACGAAAAACGATTGTATGCTCAACAAAATATCGAGCTGTATCAGGCCCGAATTTCAAAAGCTTTTAACCAGAAGGTGAAAGTCAGAGCATATCGGAAAGGAGAACTTGTTCTTACCGTCAAACGTCCAATGACTATGACACATATGAGCAAAGGCAAGTTCGATACGAAGTGGGAAGGCCCATTCGTCGTAAACAAATTCTTCACAAACGGAGCATATCAGCTTACCTCTATGGATGGTAAAGTCACGATGATGCCTATCAACGGCAAATTCTTAAAAAATATTATGTATAAATTTTGTTGATATATGATATTTTTAGAGTTTATTCTTCCCCACAAATGTCGTCTCGATATCATTATCCCCAGCGGAAATTGATATTCTACCACATATCATCTTCCCAGAGAATTTGATATTCTGTCTTATTAGATCCCCAGTGGATTTAATAAAGATCTCATATAGAAAATCACGTCTATATTACCTCTGAATTTTCTATCTCAGTATCATATTTTCTATTCTATAAAAATGATATCTAGTCTTTTGATTTTCGAGTCCAAAGATCATGGAAAATTGAGTTCAAAGATATCTTTATATCTGAATTCTATTTTTTCTAATCAGTATTAAACTAAAAAAAATTTAGTTTAATATCATCTGATGAAATTACAAAATTCTTTTGTATATTTCATTCCATTAAAATATGTCATGTATTATTTACCTCTGAACATATTTTCTACAAAAAAAACATCATACACAAAATCGAAATCAGGTCAAATGCTCATTTCTTCAGTTAAAATCAAAATACTGATTACAAGTGAGTATTAATCTATTTAGAAGGAGTAATAATCTCCTGAATATGAGCAAGTACATTATTCATCTTTTCTTCATGAGCTTTACGAATTCGCTCTGTTGCTTCAATCGCAACTATCTGTTGGTCAAAATTAATGATAACAGAACTGCGACGATTGGTTTTTTCTATCTGATCAGTCTGCATCTGTTCCCGCTCTTGCTGTAGAACTTGATAGCGAGTAGCTTCAGTTATACGAGCAGCGATAATATCAGATTGCTCTTTTTCTGCGGATGTAATGCGCTCCTGGAGACGAGCTAATTCTTCTTTTAGCTTCTGGAGTTCTTCAGCTCTAGACATTTCCTCAGTTTCCAGACATTGTATCTTCTGACGAGTTGATACTATTTCCTCATCCTTCGCCATTAACTTCTCAGATGACAAAGCGAGGAATTCTTTCAAAGCAGCCTGCTGGATTTGAGCCTCACGTTCCAGTTGAGCAATCTCAGCCATAGTCAAGGATTTAATATCTTCTTTCTTGATCTCCCAGTATTTGTGGATGGTTACTTCCAAATCATCTAGGAGATGCTCAAAGAAAGTACACTGAGTTTCATAACCAGCCTGTCGCAAAGCTAAGAGCGGAAAATTAATCGCTGCTCGGAGATTGGAAAAAGGCATAGTCTCGTCCTTCATAAATCGCCTGGAGAATGTATCCAGATATGAATAAATAATATCTGAATACATCGCCATGGTCCTTGCTATCCCCGTTTCAAAACTGGGAGTTGCTGCCATTATGAAAGAAGAAGTCAGAATGGACTCTATTCTGGAAACAGAAGTATGTGCTTTTGGAGAACTTGGTAAATGCGAGCTTCCCTCACCAACCTCAGTCCGAACAGGTGGAGCATGAGTCGAGCTCATCGCTGGTGTAGTTCCTACAACTTTTGGAATCAAAGAAGCTTGATCAGAATTAAAGACAATAAAAAGCAAGAAAGGACAAAACTGTACTGAATAAAATATTACCTGAAGTGGGCTCATAACTCGTTTCTCTAGGATCGTTCAGCCCTGTTCGCAGTCTATTCAAAGTGTCTTCTGACACTGGTCTTATTTTACTGCTTCCTGCCCCAGAGGTGCTCGGAACATGGATTTCTATTTCTAGAAGGTTCTCTGGCTCTGGAATCAACCCCGAATGTTGGCCGGCCGTCTTCAACTCATCGACACGGATTTCAGTTGGTGACTCATCTTCAATCTCCATATCCTCATCTTCAAAGGAATGAGACGAAGGTTCATAGTCAACCTGTTCTTCTTCAGATGGTTCGGCATGCTCATCCACTACCTTGGAAAGATCCTCGGCAGCCAGTATTATTCGATCAGGAGATGGCTTAGCTGCCGATTCTTCTAGCACATCCTCTGCAGTAGGTTCTATATTAGCGTCCTGCGTGGGTTGCGCTTCCGAGGGTGCAGGGGAAGAAACTTCAATAATCTTCTTGGCAGTAGAAGATCCTGCTTCAACTCCTTGCTGAGGAGCAAGGACAGTTTTTTCTCTCGAACCAATCGTTCAGCACGATTGGTGGGGCTTTCTGCATCAAGACAAATTACAGATTTAGTCTTTGAAACTACCACTTTTTTTTTCCTACTCTTTTCATTAGTGGAATGGTAGGATAATCTTCTTTGGGGTCACTACCTTCTTCATCAGCATCTTTTGTTTGTTGACTCGAAGCAGGAGAAGTCTCCAGGATAGTAATTCCTACGCGACTACGACCTTCTGCTCGAGTAACTCTTTTTGGAGCGAGCCCGGAAGCACCCTTGCCACGCTTTCTCTTCGGTGTACCCTCAGCAGATACACTCTTCTCGACATTTCCAAGCGGTACGTGTAGTGGCTGATGAAGTTCATCAGGAAAGAGATTCCCCATTGAGACTTCTTTATAAATCTCGTTAGTAGCGAGAGGATCCTCTCGGTCGTGACAATCTTCCGGCAGAGTTGACTTGGCTGACTTCTTAGTAACATGAATGAAGCTCTTACCCAAGATGCTGAACTTCTCATCAAATGTATTCGCAGATACATAGAACTTGGCATAAGACGCCAACATCCTAGCTCCTTTCCGATGATTCACCGGATCTGGCATTGTAAAGGTAGCTCCGGTGCCTTTGGCAATATAATATATCCAGGCTCTCGCACCGTCGATCAAGCCGCCTTGATGGTTGAAGCATGTCGTTGCATTCCCTACATGCAACTGATCATAGCCGAATTGTCGAGCAAATCTACTCGGAAGATATGGCTCCAAATAAGTGATGTCGTCATGACGACAGACCAGGTAGGATGGTCTGATCCTCTTCAGCCATTCGTGCTGAACATCATCCAGTTCATTGGCACCAGTGCCATCAATCATCTTCGCAGGCATAGTCTCATAACCGATAGACGGAGGAACACAGGTGAAACTCCATAGTTCTTCTCTATTCAGTATGGTCCTGCAGTCTATCAGGGTGTCATATTTCCACTTGGGCGTATGACAGTATCTTTCTAAGAAAGTATCATCTGGTCTAGCTAGTCCAGCACTCATAAGAGACTCAAAGTGGAGGAGAAGCCAGCCGTACAAATATGTGAAGGGCATTTCTATCCGAGGAAAAGCTGTTAGTTTCTTCTTCGCCAGGTTAAACATTCTGTCTGCATATGCCCTTAAACCAGCGTTCAGACGGCATGTCATCGCCGTTAGCAAGTCCATCTTGTACCCGAACGTCAGACGGACTGCTACAAATACGATTCCTCTGTACATCCTGTCTGCCGAACAGGTGCCGGGTACTACGAATCTTCTCAGCCAAAGGGATAGAAATTCGGCCAGATGACCTTCATTAGATAAAGACCGGCTACCTTGCTTTATATAGGTCTCTAACCTATCACCAGCTTTATAGGTGCCTTCATCTTCTTCGATGATGATATCATCATGGGTGGTCTCCCGGATTAATCTGTCAATTTCAGCTTGACTCAGAGGTTTAAAACGACCAATATATTGTTCGGTCTTCTTCTTCTTCTGAGTTTCTTTGGTACGGCCTTGGAATAAGTAGGCCATCCACTTTGAAGTATAGCAGCCTGAATCTATATCTTTTGCCTTATAAAAGGCCTTACAGATACTATAGTGGCACATTAATTCTTCAAATACATGAAGAATTAGCGGGTTGGCGTCAGAGATCTTGTTCATTTCATCAATAAACGGGATATACTCCTCATACGGTAGATCTCCTGTCGGCAGCTGAGAAATGTACGCCATTTCGTGGAGAGCGAATCCCATCTTGCCTCTCGGAGTCATAAAAGTTCCAGTGCGGTAGTTATACCTTTCTGCTAGTGCTAGGAACAAATCTGGGTTCGGCCTAAAACCATAAGCAGTGCACTTGATGGCATCATACAGGCCTATTGCTTTCAACTGTTCTCCATAATCTCTTAGAATCCATCTCACGAGAGCAGTCCATCTGGTATTCTCTGGGTTCACGAGACCAGTGAGTCTCATGGACTGTTTTGGATAGACAATATTTTCTAGCTGTGCAAATTCGTTCGCAAATATCGGGACTCTAACTGGCATCAGAAGTGCAGAATCCTCAGGTGGAATTGTGGATGGCAATAATCCTCGTAAAACTAAAACATGCGGCTCAGTACCACTGCGAAATCTTCCCTGTCTGTACCCTACCCATCCAGCTTTTGCTTGACGGGTTGGAGTAATATCCCATTTCATGTGCCTTTGGTGACTCGCATGGAATAAGCGAGCTATATTGATGCTCTTAGATAATCCAGTCAAGTACATCGGCTGGGTCGCATCACCATCCCGGTAATACGAGTATGACACTTTATCGGAGGCTGGCTGGGAGTCTTTGTCAATAGCGTCCCCGAATAGAAATGCCGGTTTTGAGTGGGTAACACTATCTACACTCTGCAATGGTTGACCACTTATCAGACTCAGTAGGGTTTTGTTGTCTTGATTTTTCAGAATGGCTATCCTCGTAGAAGGTTCATCAAACTGTGGAAAGTGGACATGGGATAGATCACTCTTATAGTTGCTCCCTGCACATCCTTCAAACTGCGCTTCTTGGGCCAGAATATCCACTACAAAGGAGAAATAAAAGGTTAAAAAATCCTTAAAATACAAAGGGATGACAAGTTCAAAGATCAACTTACGCTCAGTCCATCCTAAGCGTATGTCAAGTTCAAGGATTAACCTACGCTCAGTCTATCCTAAGCGTATGTCAAGTTCAAAGATCAACTTACGCTCAGTCCATCCTAAGCGTATGTCAAGTTCAAGGATTAACCTACGCTCAGTCTATCCTAAGCGTATGTCAAGTTCAAAGATCAACTTACGCTCAGTCCATCCTAAGCATATGTCAAGCTCAAGGATTAACCTACGCTCAGTCTATTCTAAGCGTATGACAGATTCTAAAGTTCAACATACGCTCATCCACGTGTATGTCTAACCAAAGCAAGCAGTCGTATGGAATTTTTTTAAAGAACAGTGTATGGTTAGCAAGATATTCATTAAAGATACGCTAACAAGAAAGTCAGCGTATCTCAATGAGACGTCTTGACATAGCGTATTCCTTCAGATCAGCGTATTTTGATATTTCTATCAAAGATATGCGTATCTTATAGAAATACGCTCAAAACATATTTTTCGTATAGACGAAAAACATGGAATACTACTAAACCCTAAAGAGGGAAGTGTATTTTCTGACGTATTGACCCTAAAAAGGGATACGTTTTCTGATTTTGTCCTAACCAGAGCCCTAAAAAGGGATGGCTACTGTTCATCATCCCCATCCTCACCATATAGGGGATTCAATGGAAGTTTGATCTGTGGAAGTCGCTGCTCGACGGTTCTCTTAGTGGTTGCGGCGGCGGCGACGAGTCAAGACGGCTCTGCAGGAGCCTTGCCTTTTTCCTTCGTAGCAGCGTCGAGCTTGGGTGCCATTGACGAAGATTAGGTTAGAAAAGAAGAACGATTGAGCTCTGGATTCTCTCTCAAAGACGAAGGCAAAAGTAAAGAAAAGAATTAAGTTCTTAAAGGCCTATTTATAGGAGAAAGAGAAGCCCAAACGGCAACTGTTTTCAAAATACAAAATCCTTAGAGATATGCACTGATATCGAGGAGATAACAAACTCATACCAGCGTGTCAAGACTTATTCCCACTTTGAGTTCAAAGTAATTTCGAACTTTTGAAAATCATAAAGTTCGAAAACTTTGAAGGGGGGCTTGTAGGGTGTGAAAAATTCTGACACGCTGACATAAGACCAAGTCGACCAAAGGCCATACGCTCAGCCAAAGGCCATACGCTCAGTACAAAAGTCATACGCTCAGTGAATATATTATTATTTCTCGACTGACAGCACAGCATACACTCAGTGGACAATGAATCTGACACTTCGTCTTTCGTGCAAAGAACAGCTGTCTTAGGAGAATTAACCGTCGTATGGATTTTCGAGAGTTAATTTCGTCTTTTACGAAGACAGCTCATTAGCCATCATAAATGCACAGCCATCATTACTGTCATTTCTGACAGCCTGTCAGCCGTCATATCTGCAACACGACGCTCGAGAGATATTCGTCAGTTATTAGGAGATATGGCATATTCGAGAAGATTGAGGACAGCCACGTGTCTACTTCTCCAGTCATACGACTCTTCATCAAGGTAGCGTATGGACTTCATACGACTCCTCATCAAGGCAGCGTATGGACTTCATACGACTCCTCATCAAGGCAGCGTATGTACTTCATACGACTCCTCATCAAAGTAGCGTATGGACTTCATACGACTCCTCATCAAGGCAGCGTATGTACTTCATACGACTCCTTATCAAAGTAGCATATGGACTTCATACGACTCATCATCAAAGTGGCGTATGTACTCCATACGACTCCTCATCAAGTGAGCGCAAATAGTCCATACGACTTCTTGTCATCCAAGATAGCGTATGGACTCCATACGACTCCTCTTCAAACAAGACAGTGTATGCTAGTCATGCTTCTCCAAAAGATAGCGTATCAAAGTAAATGCATTCAAAATTACTTCAAATGTACAGTCAACACACGTTCTCATGTGTCCTGTATTCGGTTACCCACTCACTCAGAAGTTATGCAACATGGCATTCATGCCATCAATCTCTCCTGGATATACTCCACTACTCTCAACCGCATTCCAACGTGTCTCCACCAAAATTCGCCACGCGTCCCTGCAGTTATGCACACGTCAAGTAACTGACTGAGCGTATGCCCAGAGCAGTTATCCAGAACTCTATAAAAGAGAGTTTCTTCACCTTCAACAGACACCACATTCAATTGAGAGAGAACAGAGAGATTGCCTAGTTGCTGTCCAAGTTCTTCGAGATTCGAGCCTTCTTCATCGCATCGTCCAAGGGATAAAGTGATCATCTTCTAGATCAGATTCCTACAGTTGTAATTTTCTCAGAAACATAATAAATAAATAGAATTTATTTATGGAAAATAATGAGTAGCATGTAGATGTCCTTGTGTGTTGGATGATCATCCGTGCGCATGCGTTAGGGCCAACTGCTAATAGAAGCGTGTTAGGAGACTTAGCAGTTAGTAGAGGTACATGGTTGCGGATGCGACTTGACAGGTACATTGGGTGGGGAGAACAATACCTGACGTATGGGCTTCTTTGCACTTCCCTGCTTACCTGTGCGCTCCTCCGGAGACGCAGGCTCCAGGTGCCCTCTGACGTTTCCCAGAGCGTTATGGACGTACCCCCTTGCATATGATGCCCTTTGACGATCTTCAGACGTTACGGACGTGGGCCCCTGGTGCCCTACATGGGGAATATGCCGATTCTATTTACAGCCAGGGATCATGCGTCGAAAGGATTGTTTCTCAACTGCATGATCACTTTAGTACGGTTAGGTTACCTTATTTATGTCTTGTCACTTTCTTTGATTGTGGCATATTTTATATTCAGTATTTATATGGCATGTTCTTCTTGTATCTTGTTACGTCCCTCTGAGGACCTGGTTATCTCGCCAGGTGTGTGCTCTTATCTTTCGCAGGTGTTCTAGCCGTGGCCATGATCGTCGCTATTCTTCGAGGATGATTGCACTTTGGTCGTTTTCGCTTCGCTTACCAAACTTTTTTTTGTTATGTATTTCTTTTCTATTAAAATTTGTTGGTATCGGATTTGTCTCCGTCCAACGATTGTATACATGACAATTTATGAGTTGATTTATAAATTCTTTCTTCTTATTTATGGATGAGATTAGTATCGTAGTTTACTGTATTTTTATAGCTTATGTATACATACGATGGTTCCATATATTGGAGTATACTTCGTATGTATGCAGCTGGCATGACAACGTACTTAGTCCTAAGTATTTTGGGACTGGGGCGTTACAAAAAAGCAACTAGAAATATTTTTCAAGTAGAGGTGAACCCGACAATATGAAAGAGAGGCATCTTGAACTTATTGGTCTTGTACGTGCAATCAAGGACTGACACTGTAGTGCCCCGTCCCACTCAGTCAATCGGAGGAATCGAAACGCCGACGGCGTTCAGACTTAGCCACACAACGGCTTGCTCGAAGACTCGTTCGGTCGAGGCGACCCCTCGCTCAGGTGGGTGGCTTCGGTGAACTTGTCTCAGCTTGGCCTCCACACTAATAAAACGAAAGTTTTCAAATGCACAAGTAGGCTTGATAATAAAAGAGATACATCCACATAGCTAAGGAAATAATCCTAACTTGGGTCAGACAATTAGAATATGGAAAGGTCCCACGGTCGGCTTAGAAGTCTGCTCAGCATGCTTTCAAAATGACACTCGGTCCTTCGTCCCGTGGCTTGGGAGAAGGAAGTTGGTCTCATTTGCTAAGTTGCCACAATGTTGAAATTAGCCTAAGTCATAGGCGTCGTCCGCCTAAATGCTTGATAAAGCATGCACGGTCCCATCGTCCAGGGCTTGGCATTGCCTTGCTTGTCCCACGGGTTAAGTTACAGTGCACGTTGCAAAGCATGGCTTGTGGCGTAAGTCTAGGCACCCAAAGAACTTGGTTGTTCAAGTCGACCGCGTGCATAGCACGTTCCCTCGATGCAAGCTGCTTGGTATAGCCTTTGCTCGTCAAGTCGTTACCCGAATAAGTTAGACAAGAGTTTTGCTGGGCTATCAAAGTCATAGCAAGTACTATCCCATGTTGTCTGCGGTTGTCAAGTCATATAGTCCCACGAGAACAAGGCTCGTCATATAAAGTATGTGACTTGAGCGATAGTACCGCCTAGAGAACAAGTTATGTCTAAGGCACGAGCCATGGTTTAGGGAAAAGCATGTCACGGACAAAGGAACACGTTCTGTTCAAGTTAAGATGGAAGACTACTTAGTAGTCGTTCCCTGGATTTCAAAGGATAGAAGTTCACGCGACTGGTTGTCGCCGAGATCGGTCCCGCTACTTGGGAGTCTCAATAAGGAAGTTCACGAGATCGGTCCCGCTACTTATACATGCCAAAACTATTTGAGGCAAGAAAGTCAAAAAACTGTTGACCTTAATTAATCTTTGCATCTTAATTATTCATACATGCCAAAACTATCCATCTACATGCCAAAAACTTGTAATTAAATGTCAAAATTGTCTATCTACATGCCAAAATTGGTAATTATTGGCCTTTAATTAATTTCTCTTTTTAAGGCTGACAAGGACACGCCATATCACTTGCTACATCAGTATGACTATAGATTATATCAATGAAAATGTATCCCCATATAATTACTCTTTAATCTTTGGGTCTTAATTACTTACACATGCCAAAACTACCAATCTACATGCCAAAAACTGGTAATTAAATGTCAATATTGTCCATCTATATGCAAAAAACTTGTACTTATTGGTCTTTAATTAATTTCTCTTTTTAAAACTGACTTGGACATACCATATCACTTGCCACATCAGTATAGCTATAGAGTATGTCAATAAAAATGTGTCCCCATAGAATTACTCGTATTAAGAGATAGTAAATTCTTCTTCAATATATCCACTACTTTTGAGATCCTTTTCATTGCATTTAATTTGGGATACATTAGATATCAATCACAAGGCAAAGTCTACAATAGGAACAATTTGACATTCTTGCCTTAAATATTACCACATAAAATTGCTATCTTCATATCAATCACAAGATTAAGCCATAATTTGTTATTCATCTCTCATGTATTTCTCGTTGAGTTTCTTAGTCGTTATGGCTGATTGTGTAGTTGAACATGGTAATTAAAGAAAAAAGTTGGGTCAAACATGTGTATATTAATTAAATAATATTTGTTCCACCAAAATATCCTTCCAAAATATCTTTCTTATGTGGAGACTTACATATCTTCCAACATGACAGCTGAAAAAATCAAATTTAAAATTAAAATTAAAATTAAAATTAAAATAAAAAATAAAAAAACTTGATAATTAATAACCCTAAAATTAAATTAAAATTAAAGTTTGCAGAAATTACGAGAAAAAGGATCTGGCACTATTGACACTGGCGTCAAACATGGTATTAGTGACACTGGTGCCAGATATTTTAAAAAATTATAAAAAATCTCGGCACCAGTGACACTGGCTCCAAACAATTAAAAAAATATTTTTGGCACCACATTAAAAAAAAAATCTTATGGCCAGTGGAATTGTTGACGCCCAAACAAAATAAAAATAAAAATATATGTTGGCGCCAGCGACACTAACACCGGGTTATGAAAAAGAAAAAAAGGGTTTGAGAAAGTGTTGGGGTTTGGGGTAGGCGGGTCTTTGTAAAAAAATAAAGACAAAGAACAAGTTGAGGGTCTTTAGGTAGTTTAATTAAATTTTTTATAAAGGCACATCAAAACTTGATCAGGGCTAGCCAATTCTTAATTTTCATTTATTTACAAGTTTGCCACTGAAAAATTTACTCAGGGCTATCCAATTTCTAGGTATAAAAGACAACTCTTTTTATTTTTTTTTTCTCTCTTCTCCTTCTTCACAACAAGAAGAACAAGAAGAAAGAAGAAGAAGAAGAAGAAGAAAAGCAAGAACAAGAAGAAATAAAACAAAAATATATATCTTTCTCCAATCCTACTTTATTTTTTTTGCTCTCTTCTAATTTCTCATATTTTTTCTCTCTAAACCCTAGTTTATGGATGAAATCCTAGTTGTAGAAGAAATTGGGTTAAAATCTATCAAATTTACTAATCTATTAATCAATTTTTCTTCATTAATAGAAGAAATTATGGATGAAACCCTAATTCTAGAAGAAATCGATTTGTTGAGCAAGTTTATATCAGGACTGCCACAATTTCTGGCAGTTCTAGAAGTATTGAGGACTGCTAGAAATTGTGGCAGTCCTGAAAGGGACTTGCTGTACAACAGGACTGCCACAATTTCTGGCAGTCCTAGAAGTATTGAGAACTGCTAGGAATTGTGGCAGTCCTAAAAGGACCTTGCTATACAACGAGACTGCCACAATTTCTAGCAGTCCTAGAAGTATTGAGGACTGTCAGGAATTGTGACAGTCCTAAAAGGGACTTGTTGTACAATAAGTACATTTTAGGACTGCCACAATTCCTGACAGTCCTAAAATCGAAATGGCCGAATGAAAAACATATGTTAGGATTTATTTCCATCTTGATAATATAATGAAATATACATTTTAGGGTTTATTTTCATGCATTTTTTGTGAGAAAGAATGAAATAAACATGTTAGGATTTATTTTCATGCATTATTTGTGAGAAATCAAAATGATGATAATAAAAATTGTGGAGAGGAAAACTAGGGTTTTGATGGAAATGAAGGAGAAGAAAACTAGGGTTTAGAGTAGGAAAATTGTGGAGAAGAAGATGAAGAAGAAGGTGTATAAATTGGGGAGTGGGAAATGGTGAAGAAGAAGAAGAGGAGGAAGAAAGTTAGGATTTTGGAAGAGAGAGAGTAAAATTTGCAAATGAGAGTGAAATTTGGGGTTTTGAGGGGAGGGGGGTGTGGGGTGGGGTGGGGTGGGGTTGGGACAGCCCCATGAGTAGAAAAATTGGATAGCCCCGGTAATTTGTTCTCAAATATGGGCTAGCCCCAATCCTGGCTAGCCCTGATCAAGTTTTGATGTGCCCTTATAAAAAATCTTTAATTAAGTGGTGAAGACAACATACAAACAATTTTGTTTGTTGCAGTTGCAAACAAAGACCCGCCCTCCCCTACACCCCAACAATTTTCCATCTCCCAATTTTTTTATTCATAACCTCGCGCCAACATATATAATTTTTATTTTTATTTTGTTTGGACGCCAGTTCCTCTAGCGCCAAGAATTTTATTTTATTTATTTGTTTAAAATGCGACGTCAGTTCCACTAACGTCGAACATTTTTTTTTTTTGAATAATGCTATGTGGACACACTTTTCTTGACACACTTCATAGCCATATTGATGTGACAATAATTGACATCCAACAATGCAGGCCACATCAGTGTGGCTATGAAGTGTGTCAACGAAAAGTGTGTCTCCATAGCATTACTCATTTTATTTGAGTAATGTTGTGGGGACAAATTTTTTTTGACACACTTCATACCCACAGTGATGTGACACTGCATTATTGGATGTCAAGGAAAGCATTAAAATGAGCTAATAATTGACATCTAATAATGCAGTGCCACATGGAAGCAGATCTGTTGTCCCATTTAATTATGTCACCTTTCTATTACATGTGGGCCACCATCTATATATCTACTCCCATGACCCACATGTAATAAGGACAGAAATGGACATGATTAAATGGGACAACATATGTACTCCCATGACACATCAGTGTGGTTATGAAGTGTGTCAAGGAAAATGTTTTCCCATAACATTACTCTTTTTTTTTTTTTTAATTGTTTGATGCTAGTCACTGGCGTCGAGATTTTTATAGTTAAAAAAAAAAAAAAAAATCTGCCACCACTGTCACTTGCACCAAATAATTTTTAATTTTTTTTTTTATGTTTGGCGCTAGTGTCACTGGCACCGAATTCCTTTTCTGGTAGTTTCCAAAAAAATCTCCTGTCGTCCACATATTTAGGAAAAAATTTCCCATTGGATGAAATTTTCTGTCGTAATAATCGTGTAGAAGAGTTGTGCAATATTCTTCCAACAAGCACACACTTTACATACACCCAATGTTCTCTGCAAACAGAAGATCATAAGCAACTGCAGACATTCTAGTTTAGTCTATAATGTGACAATTACAGTTTCAGTAAGAAAAAAAAAACTGCTCTGAAATATTCACCAGAGAAAGAAACTCAAAAATACGTTCACTTCTAATAAAAGTTTTGCAAACAAAAATCATACAACAATATTCATATTCAAGCAAACACAACATTAATGATTAAACTAGTAAAATCAATAACATTAAATAGAACATATCAAGACCACGAGAAACAATGGTTAACCACTCCTCTTCAGGGGGGCGATTCCTGTCAGACACCCTTTGAAGTCA
The DNA here is from genome assembly GCA_029216955.1 of Iris pallida. Taxonomy (NCBI): domain Eukaryota; kingdom Viridiplantae; phylum Streptophyta; class Magnoliopsida; order Asparagales; family Iridaceae; genus Iris; species Iris pallida. Next base: position 4,908,398 of record JANAVB010044219.1, on the reverse strand, counting down.
GTTTCATATCGCTACGTGCCACTAGGGGTGAGTATACGGTTTATTCGGTTTCAATCGAACCGTAAAATACAAAACCGAATAAACCAAAACTTTTAGAATCAGAACCAAAACCGAACCGAAATAGAGCACAACCAAATCCAAACCGAACCGAATAATGTATTCGTTTTTCGGTTTATTCGGTCCAAAACCGAATGCCTTATAAATTATTATTAATTAAATTTTAGGTGATCCAAAGGCCCGGTGACCCAAAGGTCAATTGCTCATACGGTGACCATTCGGTTCACCTGGTCCAAAAACGAACCAGCCCAAAGGCCCAGGTTGCATACAAGTCTTGCACCAGTGCATGAACACATAATACCAATGGACTAGCTCATCTTTCCTTGAATAATGCTAACCAAGAGTTCACACTGTGGGACTAAAATATATATTGCTGCACAAAGGAGGATTCGAACCCCAACACCTCACATAGGAAATCATCCCTCACTACCAAATGAGCTATAACAATCTTTTGTTATAACATGTAAATTGTGTATATATATATATATATATATATATATATATATATATATATATATATATATATATATATATATATATATATATATATATATATATATATATATATATATTTTCGGTTTTAAATCGAAACCGAACTCCAAAATCGAAACCGAAACCGAATAAATTTTTTTAGTATTTTCAAAACCGAAACCGAACCGAATCTCTTATTCGGTTCGGTTCGGTTCGATTTTCTGTCCAAAACCGAATGATGCTCACCCCCACGTGCCACCACATAAGCGACCAGACTGCAATAACCACCTCTCCAGTGCTACGGAGGACACATCATTAAGATCTACCATTCTTGGGAACATATGTAACTGCCAAGATTCTTCCAAATCCTCAGCTTGTATGACTCAAGTTCCCACAGTTGCAAATATTGATTCCATTATGTCTGATACACAAGTTAGGTGATGGCCTTCCTCGACAGATATCCACCATTTGTATCAATATCCACATTCCTGTGTCTCCAATGGAGTATCAACAATTCACCCTCCCTTCCTCTTCAAAGCATCTCTCTAAAACACCCTCATCAATGTCTTATCTTCTTGAGATCGATGATGTCCAATTTTTAAACTGTGGTAATATCCTCATCACCCATTCTGATATCTCCCATCCCATTATAGGACTTCCACCGTCCCCGCCGGATTCCCCAACTAATGTGAAACTCTTCTCATTATCAAAGAAACTCTCTCTCACAATCAACATTCTCAACTGGTTCTTGCTAAGCTGGGTTACCTTAATTTCTTCTCCATTCCAGCCATTGGTCGTTCTGGAGGACTTTGGTTGGCTTGGGACAATTCCATTAATGCCAATGTTGCTTTCTCATCTCCCAATCTTATACAACCCAACATTCACGCCACCCACTCATCCCCTCAATGGTCCTTGCTTTGTGTCTATGGCCATCCCAACAAATGTGAGAGACCTCATCTATGGAATATCATTAAGAACATCTCCGATGCTATCACTGTCCCTTGGGCTTGTATTGGTGATTTCAACGCCATCTCCAAAGCATATGAAAAACAAGGAGGTAATGGTTTCGATAAACATGCAACAACATTTTTCAACGAAATGATCGATCATTGTGGATTACTGGATTTGGGATTCATAGGTCCTGCCTACACTTGGTGCAATAGGAGACGACCTTCACATCACATCAGATAACATATGAATCGTGCTTTCACAAATCCATTATAGTGCACAAACTTCCCAAATGCCACTGTCTCCATCCTTCCATGCATTAACAGCGATCATGCCTCTATTCTCCTCAACACCAACAACTTACTCCCCAAGTCCAGACATTTGCTACAATTTGAATCTTAATGGCTCAAAGATGCAGATATCAAGGATATTGTGGCAGACTCTTGGCATCACTCTAGTAGCAAATCTCTGTCAGGGAAACTTAAATCTACTATGTATAAGCTACATTCATGGGGAAGGGCTACATTTGGAAAGGTGAATGAAAAAATATCTATGCTAAAAAAAGATTTGCTCAACCTCCAAAGCCTGGAACCAAGCTCAGAAGTATTGGATGAAGAAAAACATATTACTAATGAACTGAATTATCTAATGCAACTTGAGGGATCTTATTGGAGGCAAAAATCAAGGTGTCAGTGGATTAAAGAAGGCGATAGATCAACCAAATATTTCCATCTGCTTGCCTGCAATAGGAGACGAAGGAATGATATCAGATCTCTTCAGTTACATGATGGCACTTGGACTACAGATCCTGCAGTTATCAGCTCAACCATGGTTGCACACTTAAAATCTATCTTCGAGAGGGAAGAGGTGACCCAGATTACACCAAATTTTACTTTCACTGATAGCCCTATATCTGAAGAACAGAATTACAGCCTTAGTGCCTTCCCATCAATGGAGGAGGTCCAGAAAACTATCAAGAGCATGGGTGCTACTAAGGCTCCTGGACATGGTGGATATCCTGCTCTCTTCTTTCAATCATTCTGGGATACTGTTGGTAAGGACCTTACAAATACTATTCAATGTTTTTTCACCTCTGCGGTCATGCCTCCAAATTTAAATCATACTCATATTGCCCCTATTCCTAAACTTACCTATCCCTCATCCCCAAATGATTACAAACCTATATCCCTTTGTAATGTTACATACAAAACAATCACCAAAATCATCACCAATAGGTTAAAACCATTGATGTCCAAACTCATATCTCCTTTCCAATTAGCCTTTGTTCCTCACAGACAAATATCTGATAATATAGTTATTGCTCAGGAAATGTTCCAAGCAATGAAATTCTTCCCTCAGAAGAAAAATATCTTTGCTCTTAAGGTTGACATGTCCAAGGCTTATGATCGTTTAGCTTGGGATTTTATCAAGAACACCTTATATGGCCTAGGGATTAGGGGTCACTCGAATGACATTATCATGCAAACCATCACAACCACATCTTTCAACATTCTCATTAATGAACAACCTGTTGGACACTTCAATGGTGGTACGGGTGTTCGTCAGGGATGCCCATTATCTCCTTTCATCTTCATTCCTTGTACATAGGTATTGTTGCATATCTTTGACTGTTATGAGCAGATGGACCTTTATCATGGCATTCGGATAAACCGATATTGCCCATCTATCACCCATCTTATGTTTGCAGACGGTCTATTTATCTTTGGACATGCCAATTCTGAATCCATGTATCAAGTTCATAACATTCTCAACCTTTTCTTTAGTTGGTCAGGACAAAAGGTCAACTATGATAAATCTAGTGTCCATTTCAACAAGTTTGCCGTTCAACAAACCAAACAATCTTTCGCCAACTTGTTAAAATTCAAATTCATGGATGGAGATGATAAATATCTTGCCCACTTCCTTCTCAAATAAAAATCTAAACCATCTACTTTTGAGTTCTTCTATGATAAATGTCACAACAGAATAGCAGGATGGAAAAAACAATTGCTTTCACATGCTGGCAGGTCTACCTTAATTTCCTCTACACTTGCTTCCATTCCAATCTTTTAACTGTCGAGTTATTTACTTCTATCGTCTGCATTGGCAAAACTTACCAAAATCCAGGGAATTTTTTTGGTGGGGCATGACTATGAGACCAAGAGAATGCATTATCTTGCATGGGATAAATTTACTATGCCCAAGCGAGATGGAGGTCTAGGTTTCAAAAAATTGATTGGATCAATCAATCTTTAGTAGGAAAACTCACATGGTGATTTCTTTCCTCACCTCATCAATTATGGGCACGAATTCTCAGAGGAAAATATTTACAAAATGGCTCTTTCTTGAAAGCAAGAAAAACAAGAAAAACAAGGCATGTCTCGCCAGTTTGGTCCAGTATGTCGAGATGCAGAAGCACACTAGCAGCTGGTATATGTTAGAAGATTAGAGGTGGCTGGATAAATAAACATATAGGATGAACCTTGAATTCCAACTCTTCCTGGTTTTAAGGTAGAAAAACAAACTCATGCTCAACAAGAAGTACAATTAGTTCGTTACCTCATCAATCCTGTTACTAGAGAGTGGAATTCTGCACTGCTTCACCGCTTATTTAGGCCTCATGAAGTTTCTGAGATAATTAAAATCAACCTCTCTGTCGGTAATGGTGAGGTTCTTACTTTGGATCAAATATCTTTCAGGAAAATTTACAGCAAAATCCTTTTATGAATCAATCAGAATAAATTCACCCTCCTCATCAGGAACATTGGAAAGTTACTGGTCTATCTCCCAAAATCTCTGTATTCATCTAGGCTCATCAACAAGGCGCTACATATGAAAGTTTCTATCAGGAAACATCTGAAACACATTGATACTACCTGCCCTTTGTGTGGCATTTTTAAGGAGACCTATAATCATCTATTCCTGCACTGCACAGTTGTTAAAGCTCTATGGTTTCCTTCGCCATTGGGTCTACATGTTGAAGAAGGAATGCATATATTTAAACTATTAAATTCATGGTTAACTTCCTCTGAGTCTCTAAATGCTTATCGCATGGGAACTGCCATGATTTGGTCAATCTGGAAAGCTGGATGTGATCTTATTTTCAAGCATACGGAATTTCATATACCAAAAGTTTGTTTGGCTGCTTCCATCCTCTGCGACAATTCTGGCAATGGCAATCTTGATGACCTGACAAAGCTGCACGACCTCAGATGCAAAGCAACAACACATCATTCTTGGCGAGCACTTCTATCAAGTGCGATTAAAATCAATGTCGATGGTACAACCTCTTTGCTTGCAACTGCGACTACAGCCAGAGACCACAATGGGACATTCCTAGCTGCATTGGTGTGGCATTCATCTTATCATATTCTCCCCAATTTAAGTGTCAAAGCAGAAATTAAAGCTTTCAACATGGAAAAACAGCTTAAAAAATGCTAAAAGAACCTGACATTATCATCGAAGGAGATGCATTGAATGTTGTTCGCATGCTTAAGGGGAAGACGAGATTATCCCATGGCAATTCCATCATAATATCATGAGGATAAGAAGTCATGAATATTCTAATATATGCTTCTCCTTTACAAGTATAGAAGGGAATCATGTTGCGGACATCCTAGCAAAACAAATTGTCTTCATATTTGAAGGAAGTTTTACATTATCCTCCTCTTTGTATCCAGGGGCGCGAAGGATTGCATTGTCCTATCTTAGAACTAATTTTGGTTGTCCCTGGACTCTTATTGTCAGCTGGTTCTGGTGGTCATCCGTGACCTTGATCTTGGGTGGGATCATATTGAGCCTGAGAGGTTGCCATAGCAGAGGGGGTTGTCCAAGCCCCAAGTCTTGTCCGACTTACCCGAGGGCCGGCCCTGTTTGTATCCAGTAACGGCTAATGACTAAAGCTGCAAACTACTCTCCTATCAGTGGAAATAAATGAAATTATATTTTCTGTCAAAAAAAAAAAAAATCAGACCACGAGATTTTAAAATAATTTAAAAATATATACCACTCTCTATAGGCACAAGTAACTTCTTTTAAAAAAAAAAACTCAATTTAAAATAAAATCAAAATCATCAAATTTTGGTGATCAGTGTACAAATACGCTGATCAGAACCCTCTCGAAATTAATTTTACAGATGGTGATCCTCAGAAGCAATGCTTGTGGTAGTAATCACGAATGACATCAAATGAGCAGTGTATATCATGCCATCATTGGATCCACAAAAAAAACATTGAAAAAAAATTTAAATGAGAAAATAAAACCAAAAGGTTGATGAAAATGAAAATATTAGAGGAGATTTACTCGCTGCACCTCACAAAAATAGACAAATTGGAGAAGGACTAACTGCTAATTTGTTCAAGAAAAAAAATGTGAACCCACTAAAAAAATCTCAAAAGTGGGAAAAAAAAAAGTATTTTTTTTTTATCTAATTGCACGGACAAATATTTTGATCCACATCTATATATATATAATTAAAAAAATCCAATAGCCCAATAGCTAAATAATAAATAAATATTTATTCCACAACTAATATAAAATTATTTTAAAAAATTTAACTTTACTCCCAAACTCACCCTTAAGGTCACATTTGGTTAAAAAAATGAAAGAAAATCTATTTCGCTTTTTTCTTTTCTTTGAAAAATTATAATTTTAATTAATTTTCCTTCCAGTGTTTAAAATTGTGTAATAAACTGGAAGAAAATGTGATTGAAATTCTAATCATTTTTTCAGTGTTTGAATATGTTAAAATATTGGAAGAAAATGTAAATCTTTCTGAAAAAAAAATCAATGGGTTGGTGGCCTTCCTATTTTTCCTCTTAGGTATTAATTTTATTTCTGGCATCCGAACATAAGAAATAAGAAAGGAATAAACTAAACATGGCATACGACTCTGCAACAAGAATAACTTGATTCTATTTTCTAGTTAGAATAGAATGCCTGCTTGGACACTACTATTCGTAACAATCGTGTACAAGAGCTGTCCATTATTCTAGTTTGTCTATAATGTGACAATTACATTTTAGTAAGAAAAAAATTGCTCTGTAATATTCACCAGAGTATTAGTTAGTGATGCTTCGCTAGAGAAAGAAACTCAAAAATACGCTCACTTCCAACAAAAATCTTGCAAACAAAAATCATACAACAATATTCATATTCAAGCAAACACAACATTACACTCGTAAAATCAATAACATTAAATAGAACAGACCACAAGAGTTAAAATAAAAATTACAAATATATACCACTCACTAAAGGCCAAAGTAACTTTTTTAAAAATTAAAATAAAATCAAAATCAACAAATTTTAGTATGGTCAGACAATGCTTTCTAGACAAACGCATTTCTTCAGATCAGTGTACAAAGACGCTGATCAGAGCCCAGTGCATATCATCATCCACATTATCATTATTATTCACAATAAAAATAGTCTCGAAATTAATTTTCCAGATGGAGATCCTCAGAAGATATGCTTATACTTGTAATCACGAATGATATCAAATGCAGGGTACTGTCATGCCATCATTGTATCCACAAATCTAAGAAAAAAATTAAAAGAGAAAAGAAAAAAAATTGATGAAAAATAAAAATATTAGAGGAGATTTACTCGCTGCACTTCACAAAAATAGATAGATTGGAGAAGCGACTCAACAAAAGCTATAAAAAAACTCAACAAAGGATCGATCCAAAAGGTAGGGCAATTTTTTCAACAGTGGAAAAGAAGAAGAAGAAGTAAAGTCTTAGGCTGTGGCTTACCCCAATTTCTCGGTTGGGAAGTATATATAGATGGAGAAAAAGCACTAGAATTAGGTTTCGCTCGGTTGGGAGAAAACCCTTAGGTTAAACATTTATTTACGGTCATTGCCACCACCAGAAGCTTCGGTTCCGCCACATCTTTCTGAATCGAACGGTTGATATTGATTGGCCGCTGTTAAACAAAGACAATCGATAAAGGCACTGCCTTTTTTGATCGGGGTTAGTCCGGATTAGGACTACCCAATTTTTTTGGGGGTTTTACTCAGGACAGCCTATTTTTTTTATCTAGGGCTGTCCCAAAGTAAAATTTCTCCAAACCCAAATTTTTTCTCTCATTTGCAAAAATTTTTCTCTCTCTTCCTAAACGCTAACTCCTCTCTTCTTCTTCTTCCTCTTCTCCTCCACCATTTCTCCATCTCCAAGCAAGAAGTTAATTTGAAAATTCCTAGAAATTTCTTCCACCCTAGAAATTTTCTCTTCTTCTTCCCCTTCTCTTCCAAATTTTTTTCTCAAGAAGATCGATGGCACCCAAATTCTTTCTCTATTTGTTTCCAAAATCCTAGAAATTAAATTGAAAAATTCAAGCATCCATTACATTATTTATTTCAATTGTTTGTAGCCCATTTGAATTAAACTACATTCGGAGTAGAAAATTATCCATTTAAATTAAACACAAGTATGCACGAACGAAAAAACTGTGCGTCGACCAGGACTGTCCAATTTTTTGGCAGTCCTACAAACTGAATGGACTGCCAGAAAACTGGGCAGTCCTAAGTCACGACATGTGAAACAAAGGACTGCCCAATTTTCTGGCAGTCCTACAAACTGACTGGACTGCCAGAAAACTGGGCAGTCCTAAGTCACAGCATGTGAAACAAAGGACTGCCCATTTTTCTGGCAGTCCTTACTGTATTCAGGACTGCCAGAAAACTGGACAGTCCTACATACTGTAAGGACTGCCAGAAAAATGGACAGTCCTTTGTTTCACATGCTGTGACTTAGGACTGCCCAGTTTTCTGGCAGTCCAGTCAGTTTGTAGGACTGCCAGAAAATTGGACAGTGCTTGTTTGCAATAGTTGAACAGCAATATTGGGGTTTCCTCCCATATTATGGTTCGTATATTATGAGGAGCCTTTGGGTGCCATCGAAATTGGAAATGAGAAAAAAATTAGGGATAACAATATTAGGATTTCCACCAATATTAGGGTTTAACATTTTTGTTGTTGTTGTTGTTGTTGTTCTTCTTCTTCTTCTTCTTCTTCCTTTTCTTCTTCTTCTTCTTCTTCTTGGATGGGTTAAGGAAGAAGAAGAGGAAAAAAATAGGAAAAAAAAGTGACTTTTATACTAAAGAGTGGGCTAGCCCTAATAAATAGTTTCAATGGCAAACTTGTAAATAACACAAACTTACAAATGGGCTAGTCCCGATCAAATTATGCAGTGCCTTTATCAATTGCCTAAACAAATAGATTCGTGTTTAACATGTGTTTAGAAATTTTGGTGGGGGGAAGGAAAGAAAAATTTGAAGGAAAAATAAAATTAAAAAAATGGAGGGGAGTAAAATTGAAATAAAGTCAATGTTTTTTCTGTTTGTATGGATGGATAAAAAGTAAAAAAAAAAAGGTTTAAAAATACCTTTTTTTTATTTTTGTGTGGATAGAGATATAAAATTACTATTTAATCTTTGTATTCTAAAACAATAATTTACCGATAGTATAGACGATCTCTTTCTCTCCCCCTATTCAATCAACGGTGAGTGGTTTCATCTTTCTTTCCTTGACCTCTTGTTCTCCAATCAATCAACGATACCGATAAAATAAAATTTTAGATGTATATGCATAGACACAACACTGAAATGCTTATTTTCATAGAATTGTGAATCATAGAACTGTTGCATGTTACTATATCATGAAACTACTACATGTTTATTTATGTTATGCCTACTATAGAACCGCGTTAAAAAAAGTATGAATCGGTGAATGAATGTTGCAATGATAAGGCGAAACATAATGAAAATGGTTAAGTTTCTTATGAATTCGTAGACCATACTTGAGCACTACTAAAATATGATCTATTAGCGACGTAATTTAGCGACGACATAAAATGCCGTCGCCAAATATGGAATATAGCGACTCCTTTATATAAACATCGCAAAACGTCGCTGACTTGCGACGTTCAGCGACAGGAGTTAAATTACGTCGCTGAATAGCGACGTTCAGCGACATATTATTAAAATATGTCGCCATCTATTAAAATTTTGCGACGCTTAGCGACGACGTTTCTTGACGTCGCTAACATTTTTACTTAGGGCCATCGTTTTATTTTTTCCCCCTCACTCGAAAATTCTAATTTTCACTCGAGCTCCCCTTCCCCCCCTCCCCCCCCCGGCGACTCCCTATTTGGACACATGTGGAATTATTGGTATATTGATTTATTGTTGTTCTAATATTTATTCCAGATTTTAGGAGTGTTTAGGAATGTGTTTTCCTATGTATCTTAATGTATCATATTATCTATATCAATATATATATATATATATGTGGTGATATATATATTAATCTCTATATATATATATATGTATATATATAATATGGTTTATATATATATATGGATATATATCATGGTGTGTGTTGTGTGATTTTGTGTTGGTATAGTGGTCGGCCAAGGGAGGAGTCCTTTGAGTGTGTGTTGGAGTGGAAGAGAGGTGTGTATAGCAGGTGTTTGAGAGATTGGTTGAGAGGAAGAATGAGAGAATGGGATTAGTATTGGAGAGTGGGTGTTTGTGTATAGAGAAATTGGTGTTGGTAGAGTGTTGATAGTGCGAGAGATGGAGAGGGGGAATGCCACCTGAATTTAGCAGCAGTAGCAGGACAAAATAGGTCCCCTTCCACCCTTTGACAGCCCCTTCACCTGTCTAAAAACAGCCCCTTAAACACCATGGGCTGTCCCCTTCTTGATGTCCCAAAAAAAACCTGTCCTTATAGCTGTCACAACCACCCACAAATCAGCCCATTAGTATCCAGCAAATGACATGTTGGCCCAATGATTACATCGTGTTTTTGAATATGGCTAATCAGTTAAGTTTAACATAATGATGTCACTAATATTCATATACTCACTTTCATGTTGCTACTTAAACTTAGCATTGTCCTAATTGTCCTATATTATATTGCTATGCTTATATCGTACTGCAACATATTTTGCTGGCCTAACATGTATTTGTAGACATGCAGTAAGCATGATCAAACATGATCAAATAGGATATAGGCAATGAAGAATTAATGATGGAGCAAAGACGGCGTCATACAAAAAGATTTCTTCGAACCGCCTAGCGACCTATCTGGGGCCTCGCATCGGGGGTTCCGCTGCCCGATCAGCGAACAGGGGTCGAGGGGGCAGCGTCCCCCGTCGGGGGTTCGGGGGCGAAGCCCCCGAAAGGTATTCAGATTTTCAGATCTGTTTATCTTCGGACGACTGCTGTCAAGGAAAAAGACGTCTTCAGGACTGCTCAAATATCAGAAGAAAGGCGTCATCAAAAGGGCTCTTGGTTTTCCTAATTGTTCTAAGTCTGTAATCTTTAATTTATTGAGTCTAGGAGAATGTGTACGTTGAGTCGCACTGAGTCATCTCAACCCCTAGACATATCTCTCCAAGCTCTACCATTACAACAGACCAATTCCTGAACCAAGCACAAGCTCCACAAAGCCAAAAAGCCCAATGGACCAATTCTGTCTTCTGGAGACAGAGTTCGGGCCGAACTCTGCCTCCACACAGAGTTCGGGCCGAACTCTGTCCCCTGATTTTTAGCACCCTGATTTTTAGGGCCTGCTTGCTACAAGCTGTCCAACGTTCAAAAATTTGAATTCTTGGGGCAAAATTCTGGCCGAATTCTGCCTCCTCAGAGTAGTATAAATAGAGCTTGAATTCTTTCATTTCAAATCATCTCTTACCTTCAAATATTCAAGCTTTCTAAGCTCTACTACTCCAAGCCTCATTCTTCCATATCTCAACTCTCCTTAGCCCAAGGTGCTCAGTGCGATATCAGCTAGAAGTTGTGTGCAAGAGGGAAAGAAAAGTCACTTGGACAATTCCAAGTTTTGCCACTGCGAATCTGTAAGAAGTTGACGTGCTCTTCTGAAGAAAAGGCACGGGGTGTAACTACTATTTCACAAATAGTGGATTTAATCCTGAGCTAGAGTTCTCAGGCCTGGACTAGTCCTCCACGAGGGAAACCAGGTTAAAACTGCTGTGTTTGCGTATGCTCTTCTTGATCTTTATTTACTTCCGCATTTCTCTCTGATTTATTTACTATCTTGATAGTTGTTTGTGGAGGTGATATAGAGTTAACCTTTTATTTGGTGATTATCGACACAAACTCTATTCACCCCCCTCTAGAGTTGCCTACACGTTATTTCAATTGGTATCAGAGCAAGGTCTCTATTGTTAGGCTAAACATCCTTAGAGTAGATCCTTGTTTATTTGTGTATGGCATCGTATTCTTCCTCCTCCGATGAAGAGGGTTTTACTTCTAGTAGCATAGACAATCATGTTTCTTCTAAATGCAATAAGTGCTCTAAGTGGAAAGCCATGGCTAACCAATCCTTAAAGTTTGCTAAGGCTTTTCATTCTACAAATGAAGAACTTGTAGAAAAGGTTATTCATTTAGAAGAAGCTAATGAGTTTTTGAGAAATGAAAACAATGATTTATTATCTAGACTTGACTCTCAAAACTCATCTTGTGTTTCTTTAAAGAGTTTGAATGATTCTTTAATTTTGAAAATCAAATCTCTTTCCTCATCAATAGAAGATCTTAAGAAGCAAGCACATGAGCTAAATCATTTGCATGATTCTTCTATTGACTCTTTAAAGAAACAAAATGATGATTTTATTTATAGAATTGCTTTATTTGAAAAAGTGAATTATGCTTTAAATGCTAAATTTGATTCTCTTACTTGTTTGCATAATGATTTGCTATTAGAACATGATATTCTTAAGACCAAATCCATGCATAGTGATTCTCTTACTTGTGTGCATAATGATTTGCTATTAGAACATGATAGTCTTAAGACCAAATCCATACATGCTCACTCTAGAGATATTCATCATTCTGGTATGTCACATGTTCATAATCATGCTCATTCCGATACATGTGCACACACTAGTATTAGGTGCTTCTATTGCTCTCGCATTGGACACATGAGTGTAACTTGTCCTATTCGTAGGAGTTTTTCTACCAATGCTAGAGTAAATAGTATATGGGTCCCTAAAGCTAACAAATGTGGATCCAAATTTATTTGGATACCAAAGACTTCGCCTAATATTATAGGTGGAGCTACTTGTATCAGGACTTAGTACCGAGGAAGCATGTTGGTGGTTGCAAAGCTCAAAGGTCATCTAACAAGCAATTGCACCAACACAAGTGTGGCCACTAGAGCCACTTTGGTAACATGCTGAACGATTCTCTTTAAATGGTTTATATTTGTAGAATCTAGCATATTTCTCTTGATGTCTTGCTACTATCTTACATTGATATCCTTTGGTTGCTTATTATATAAATCAATGTGAGATATAATACTAGCATGCTTAGTTAATGTTTTATTTCTTTTATCTAGCATGACTAATTACTTAGCTTTAATGACTAGTTCACACTATATAGTTTATCACTCATTTTCTAGTAGTGTGACACATCTATATATGCATGCTCGTTTTTTAATCCGTATTTATAAAGCATGCATATCACTCTAGTCCATATGACCTTGGTTTTATTTTTAACTCTTCATCTTTAAAAGTTTTGAGATAGTTACTTTTTGCCAATTTGTATTTAGTATATCATTGGTATTTGTGAATATAAGTGTTTAGCACAAGCTTCTTATCACTTTATAAGTATATACTTATACTTCTTTTTAACCTTGTGCTCACATAATATATTCATTATTGATTCTCATATTTTATTTTGATTATCCTCTTGAGAATCTATTAAGTCTCTGCCCAATAAAGTTTATTTATACATTTTATTTAATTTTTGATGGTTTTCAATATTTATTAATGATACATGAATATATTTATTTTTCTATGCAGTTCATGTATTTATTATATTGACATCTATTTTTGTATAAATATCTTTATGTGGGCATATGAGATGAGCTCAAGTTTCATATTATTTTGAAGAGTATTTATTCATACTTGTGCTTACCTTATAATTTAGCTATTGATTCTTTTGACTAAATTTGTGTTATCTCTACTTGAATCAATTAGCTTATTCCTTAAAGTCTTCTTTTTGATGATATCTTATTGGCTTTTATTTGTTGACTTTATGGATACATGTCTTTCACTCTTATTTTGATCTTTTTCGCTTAACCAATTTTTAGCCTGATTCCAGTTCTGTCACCAGAATCTGGAATTCGGGCCGAACTCTGCCCTTACCAGAGTTCGGGCCGAATTCGGCCTGGCTGTTCCAGAACCGGAAACAGCCTCAGCCGTTGATCAAATTATAGATCCAATGGCCATTATTGATTCCAAATGTTGATATTTATTTATTCAAATGCCTTTAAGTTGGAATGTTGAGAGAAAATATTTATTAGTGTCTTGTTCATGACTTTTATGGAAGTTCTTTTAAGAATTGCTTGGTTTTGTGCTTTACCTTACTTGTTGAGATCATCATACTTATTTTGAGTATGAATCTTCTATATATTTATTTTCATAAAGTGTATTATGAAAATATTTGTTTTGAAAATATTCTTAGCAAATTTTGATGATCATTCTTTCATTATTATTTGGGTATTTACCTCTTATTCATAGGGATTTTTATACTTTGATGTTGTTTGATGATATTGCATATATTCCTTTAAATCTAATTTCTTAAAAGTAAAGAACATTTTGGGAACAAGCCGAAAGGGTCCTTCTGTCATACAGGTGTAAATAGCCTGAAGCGACACGGTGCACTAGTCTTTGGACTACCGCTAGCTGGGAACCGGCCCCTACAGCTAACCCAAAGTGATCAACACTTTATAGACTTAAGATTTATTAAGGTCTACATGCAACCATTATCTAGTTCTGGATCCACCCCTAAGTTCCAGAATACTTCATCATATCTAGCCCTATATTTTGAGCTATAAATATTTTATTATTATTGCCCAATGATGTTCTTATAGCACATGAGAATATATGTAATTGATATATCATACTTCTCATGTCTTTAGCTACTATGGGTTAAACTTTTACGTTGAGATTTTCCATTTCTAGAGAATACACTTTCATAATGGTTATAATTTTGCATTCTCTAGATTAATCTATTATTTTATTATCTTGGGTTAATCTCAATATTTGACAAAAAGATTTGCTCTATTGTGTTTTCATGAACATCTCTTTTGTCCTTTACTTGATGAGAGTCTAATTCATTTACTTGCTATCTTATACTCTCATCCTTGCTAAACAAAGAGTATATAAATCATTTTGATCATTCAAAATGTATTGTCCTTATTGTGAACTTTATGCTTAAGCATGTATCTTTAGTGTTAGTGACTTAAGATTTAATGAGCACATTTATCCTGTTAATGGACTACCTCATTAATCTTAATTAGTTATGTAGCTTGCTTATTTACGATGTATTGATTAAGCTACATAATTTTTTTGTTCACTTTCACTCATCTAGCTATCTTCTTGAATTTTAATCTATATGTGATATGGTAGTTTACAAAAACAAGATTTATGAATTTTTTTTTGAGATTTGTATTCTATTTTAGATACATATGTTTGGTCTCTAAAATTAGTTTGACAATTTTTTTATTTAATCTTGTTTCCATTAAGGTTTGTGATTCATCGCTTTAACTTCCTTCCATACTAGTCATTGGAAAGCATCTCTTAAATTTCTCTCATCTTTTGAGTCATGATTTTATTATATTATCATTTCTTTGTAATAAATTTGCAATGATTTAAATAAGATTGACTCTTTTCTATATTTTCTATTGGTTTGTTTATATGATTTTTAGATGGAATTTATGACGGATCATAATTATTTATTGGTTTACTTTATGAATGATCCTATTGATAGAGTAGTCCTATATTATCTAATTATGTGGTTATCAAGTTAATTTATTACTCTACTTTGACTACTCATGGATTATCACATATGCTCTTTGCTATTTGAACTTTATTGGTTTCTTATTTAGTATTAGCAAGGTTGGATTATTATCCGTTGATGGGTACATATGTGGTAAAACATACATAGTCTATGCAAAGCAATAAATTGGTTGATCATTTCTTAATTAGATAATCATGTTTTATTTTTTTAGCTTTCATCATGATTGATTTAATTGACTTTATTCATGATGATATTTTTCTTTAGTTTTATTTTTATCTTTTGAGCTATATTGTGATTCTCATCATGATTGTTTTTAATGGACCTTATTTCTTTTCATGATGATCTTTTTCTCAAAAGGTAACATGCATTGATCTATCATATTTAAATATGAGATTCTTCTACATAGGCTAATGTATGTCATCTTTTGATTAAATGTGCTTAATTAAGATATTATTTTGATCGTTCATCTTTAGTGACTATTTATTGGATATCTCTTCTAAAGATGATATTTTTCGTTCTATGACATTTTTATAGCCTTATATCATTTCTTATGTCATAAGTTATCATTTTATAGATTTTTTTATAGCATTGAGCAAGGGGGAGAAATCAATAGTTGATTTACCCCTAGATCTTGAAGTTATCATTTTTTGCTATAAGTGCTTTGGAACTAGATACGCATATTTTAAGGGGGAGTAAATAAATTGGTTCAACTCATTTATACCCTTTAATATGTCGTATACGTAGTTCATCATTGACCCATTTTTTTTATTAGGATACTGATATTTTGTGAAAGGTTTATGAGAGTATATGCAATTGTTTTCATCATATTATCTCTCTTTTATATGGGTTATCTCGTTAATATTTACTTTCGTATTTTATCTTTATGACTATTGTGTTTTCTTTGATTTAGCTTTCTTTGTATGTTTAATTTGGCTTTCCTTGTTGAGGACTTACCCAAAATTTATGATTTTATATTGGTAATAGTTTGAGGGGGAGCATTCAAGTCGACTGAATTTCTCTTTCTCAAACATTTTTCTCCTTTACCTTCATGTTTATCTAAAGGGTATTCATATAGCATGATAAGGTAATTGAGTTCAAATGCATGAATTTTGGATAAGCAAATAGATTTGCAAATAATGAGATCATTTTATATCAATTGCTCTATTTTACATTGATCATTCCTTTATTGTGTTTCACTATTTATTTGTGGACAATTGTGACTATCATAGTTTCATTGATCAATGTTTCAAGTTTTTATATTTCAATTGATATCAAGTTTGTCTATTTCAATATCTCAATTGGTTTCTTTCTTCTTTGATATCTATTATTTGCAATTATCTAATTCTTATGGTTTTTGACTGAAATCTTTTATTTCATATTTCTCTTCCAAAACTAGAGCAATATTTCATATCATACTATGTTTTTGGATGTCTTTCTTGGATTTCATGTTGGTAAACTATCTATTGATTATTTTCAAATTCTTTTAGTTTTACCAACTATTTGTGTTTTGACAAGCTATTTTCTATTTGGCACTCTACATTTGGTATGTAGTTTCTATACTTGTCTTTACACACTTCTCCCATTGTTCCTTATTTTGTATATCTTGATCATGATTGTCTATGCCTTCCTCCTTCACTTATGCTTAAGTTTATTTTATCGCTTATTACGGGGGAGCTTATTTTTTTGATCATGTCAAAGGGGGAGAAATAAGTTTAAGTTAGCACACAATATGTGTTTATTAGTGATACATGCATCTATCGTATCTGTCTTAAACTTAACCAATTTGCCATAATCAAAAAGGGGGAGATTGTTGGCCCAATGATTACATCGTGTTTTTGAATATGGCTAATCAGTTAAGTTTAACATAATGATGTCACTAATATTCATATACTCACTTTCATGTTGCTACTTAAACTTAGCATTGTCCTAATTGTCCTATATTATATTGCTATGCTTATATCGTACTGCAACATATTTTGCTGGCCTAACATGTATTTGTAGACATGCAGTAAGCATGATCAAACATGATCAAACAGGACATAGGCAATGAAGAATTAATGATGGAGCAAAGACGGCGTCATACAAAAAGATTTCTCCGAACCGCCTAGCGACCTATCTGGGGCCTCGCATCGGGGGTTCCGCTGCCCGGTCAGCGGACAGGGGTCGAGGGGGCAGCGCCCCCCGTCGGGGGTTCGGGGGCGAAGCCCCCGAAAGGTATTCAGATTTTCAGATCTGTTTATCTTCGGACGACTGCTGTCAAGGAAAAAGACGTCTTCAGGACTGCTCAAATATCAGAAGAAAGGCGTCATCAAAAGGGCTCTTGGTTTTCCTAATTGTTCTAAGTCTGTAATCTTCAATTTATTGAGTCTAGGAGAATGTGTACGTTGAGTCGCACTGAGTCATCTCAACCCCTAGACATATCTCTCCAAGCTCTACCATTACAACAGACCAATTCCTGAACCAAGCACAAGCTCCACAAAGCCAAAAAGCCCAATGGACCAATTCTGTCTTCTGGAGACAGAGTTCGGGCCGAACTCTGCCTCCACACAGAGTTCGGGCCGAACTCTGTCCCCTGATTTTTAGCACCCTGATTTTTAGGGCCTGCTTGCTTCAAGCTGTCCAACGTTCAAAAATTTGAATTCTTGGGGCAGAATTCTGGCCGAATTCTGCCTCCCCAGAGTAGTATAAATAGAGCTTGAATTCTTTCATTTCAAATCATCTCTTACCTTCAAATATTCAAGCTTTCTAAGCTCTACTACTCCAAGCCTCATTCTTCCATATCTCAACTCTCCTTAGCCCAAGGTGCTCAGTGCGATATCAGCTAGAAGTTGTGTGCAAGAGGGAAAGAAAAGTCACTTGGACAATTCCAAGTTTTGCCACTGCGAATCTGTAAGAAGTTGACGTGCTCTTCTGAAGAAAAGGCACGGGGTGTAACTACTATTTCATAAATAGTGGATTTAATCCTGAGCTAGAGTTCTCAGGCCTGGACTAGTCCTCCACGAGGGAAACCAGGTTAAAACTGCTGTGTTTGCGTATGCTCTTCTTGATCTTTATTTACTTCCGCATTTCTCTCTGATTTACTTACTATCTTGATAGTTGTTTGTGGAGGTGATATAGAGTTAACCTTTTATTTGGTGATTATCGACACAAACTCTATTCACCCCCCTCTAGAGTTGCCTACACGTTATTTCATGACAGTCCCTAAACCCCCTATTTTCAGCCTCAAACCACCCTTTGTACAGTCCCATATCAGTCCAGATTTCAGCCTTGGCATGCCCCCATTGACAGCCTCCAACTGTCCTTGTATCAGCCCATGGATCAGCCTTAAATGCAGTCCATACACCCCCAAAAACCGTTCCATAGCAGCCTGTGTACATAGGCTTGTAGATGTCTCATTTCACCACTTAACCTGCCTCCTTAACTATCCCTAAATAGCTCATATGTAGCTGTCCTAAACCTGTCATTAGAGCCCTTGTAGCAGTTCCACATTAGCCCCAAAAACCTGTCCTAATTTCAGTCCTAAGCCTGTGCAAAACCAGTCCTAAACACCCACCAAATCAGTCCTACAAACCACCAAAAATCAGCCATTAACCTGTCCCCCATAGCTCCTAAAACCAGTCCACATGGCTGTCCCAATCCTGCCTCAGAACAGCCCCAGCCCAGCCCTGTTTCAGTCCCAAACCTGTCCTTGTTAGCCCTTGAAATCAGCCACTTAGTTGAGCCATTTCAGCCCTTAAATTGCAGTCCCAAATCAGCCATTAACCTGTCCATACTAGCCACTAAACTTGACACCCAAACCAGCCTAGTAACTGTAATGCCCCGCTCCGCATGGCGCATTACGCTGAAGCGTTGACTCAACGAGTCGCGTGGACCGAAAGAATGTATCGATGCAAAACGATACGAGAGCTAAGTTGTCCCGAGCAACGCATCGAACTAAGTCGATGCGAAGAGTTGTCTTGTCCCTAAGAATGCATCGAGTGAATCGATGCGAAGCGCCACGTTGCCCCGAAGGATGAGTGCATTGAATCGGCTCGAAGATTCTAAGAAATCGAATCGACCAAGGCGCAAGTCCGAATCGAAGCAAGTATTGATTTTAGTTGGTTTCGTGTGCAGGTCATACTTTGACGGGAAAATATTAGAGGTCGATCTTTTGCAATATTTAGTAAGGGGTCCGCGAAATCAAATCGTCGCCTTGCGACGGGCCGAGACTTGGGCACGCTAAGGCAAATCGGGCGTATGATTCAATGAAAGCACGAAGTGCTCGAATGGCTAAGTCAGGAGAGTGGCCGTGCAACAAAGTTAGGGAATCGAGCCGCATCGGCTCGGCGAAACGACGAAGGCATATCGACTCAAGGTGGGAGGATTGACTTCTTTTTACTCCTTCATTCGATAAGTCAAATATATCATTTGTATGCTAAAAGTTAATCTATCGACGCCACGGGCGTGGCCGATCGGAGATAAAATCATAGTGTGAGTCGAACACTAAGTTAGAACAATTGAAATGATACGTGCATCCTATGCACGAGTCGCTATGGAACATTGGATATCGCAAAGGCGAGCGCCTCGGAGCGCAAGCCGTAAGAACATGGGATAACTGTAATCGGCGAGTGCCTTAGTGCACGAACCATACCGTGCCTTTGATGCACGAGTTAGACGGCTAGAACATTGAAAGACAATAGGCGAGCGCCCTAGCGCGCAAGCCCCGAACCTTGAATGCTAAGTTATAGAACATGGGAATATGGTCGGAACGTGCCTACGTGCACGGGATAATAAAAGATGGCTTCGTTGCGAGAGAATACAGTTGCGGTATGAATGTGGCGGAACTGTCGGATATGACATGTTGTCTCGAAAGGTGTTCGAGACCCTCGGGTCGTTCGGTTGACGAGCATTGAGTTGAGGCACGATGCCATTGAATCATCGAAACGAAGTGCGAAACGAAAGAACATAGAAAGCTAAATGGAAGAAATGCGAGACGATAAGTCTGAGTCTCGGACTCAAGACTATATTTGGTTGTTTGAAATTGATACTTGAATGATAGGGCGTTGCATGGTCGATTGGAATGGGCTCGAGATAAAATGTGATACCGCCCGTGCACGGATGTTTTCCCCAATCGGATAGATACCGGATGCGCCCCGAAACCGATTGGCCGCGGAGGGATTCGAATAATCTTTGTAGGCGCACATCAAAACTAGATGGGAAAAGCCGCAAATGATGGTATACAACGGGAACATTTTGATTGTTTTGGGATTGTAACCCAACCCGTGAAACGCCGGGCAGCCCAACCAAATAGTGAGAAAAGAAGGAGAGAAAAGAAAGGAACTCCTTTAGTCCATTCCGGCGCGGATACGCCAACGGCCCTCATATAGTTAAGGAACGATGGGTTGAAAGTGTAGGCGCGAATGCGTCCCGCATATAGATCCTACTTAGAGTTGCACTTATAACATGACAGGGAAGAAATGGGGCGTATTCACCTTGCGTCAGTGCAAGGGACGTAAGGGCGAGTGCGTCGACTTGGTAAGCCACGAATCAAACACGAGAATGCTTGTTTGCTTGCCTATTCAATTCGATAACATGCTGCTACGATAACATGCTTTACGCTTTCAAAGAAATCATGAAATTGACCCTAAGGAGAACATAGCAAGATCATAAGCTAAGTTGCATGATTCAACGTAAATATTAAAGATGTTGGTTTGGAAAGATGATCTTTGATATCAGTACATGCGAGGACGAACGTACTGATCCCCCACCAGCTTCATGTAGGGTGCAGGGAATGGATTGCTCGCGGCGAAGCGTTGCTTGAACGTGTTAAGGCTTGGAATGCCGAAGCGCATTGAAGCGTGCTATCACATTGACGCTCGAACTACGCAGCTGGATTGATGCGGCCGAGATATAGAAGGCATGATGTATGGAACGGAGAAATCCTTTGTGGGCAAGAGAGAACCTGAGTGTTGTAGCCAATCTGGCATATATTGTTAGGCTATCGAAAGCCATTGTAACCTCAGTTTCGGATATCAATAAAGAGAATTGTTTTGTATACTCTGTTTCCTTTCGTTGTTAATATCGAATCAAAAGATAACCATTTGAGAACTTGTCATCTTGCCTTGCACGAGCGCAACTTCAGGCTCGTGCGGCATCACGCCCCCTGCGAGGACGATGATTCGGGTGATTCCGGGTCGGGGCGTGACAAATTGGTATCAGAGCTCTAGGCTCAATTTCCTCTGGACACTCGCTTCATCACAAATTCGAAAAGTTGCCCACCACCACTTGATATCACTCTTGACTCTACTCGATGCCGCACTGGATGTTCCATACAATAAGTCTAATACAAATCATAAAATTTTACCGCGTGTGTTTTGGAAATTTCATGATGTTTGCTAAGAAAGTCGCGAGGGGTATATTGCATTGAATACAAACGAGCCGTAAAAATGTTAGTTGCTGCAAGCGCAACGAATTGTGAAATACGATTTGAGATATTGTGGCAATGTAACATGTTGAATGAGAAATAAAATGATGCACGATGTGCAGCGAGTTAATGTGAATATGCGTTAAAATGAAAGTGAGAAGTGATAGCCAATACCGATGTGTTAAACGGATTGTGCATTGACTTGTAAAGTCGAGAGTAATTCGTTGCACGAGGTGCGGTAAATGTCGAAAATGATCGTTGCACGATGTGCAACACGTATTGGAAAGTAAAAATCATTGCACGTGGTGCAACGCATATCAGATTAATCGTTGCACGAAGTGCAAAGGAAATTGGAAATAAATCGTTGTACAAAGTGAAATGAAATGTCAAAAATAAATCGTAGCACGATGTGCAACGCGAGTCGAAAGTAAAATTTGTTGCACGGGGTGCAACGTATATCAAGATAAATTGTTGCACGAGATACAACGTAAGGAAAGAATTGAAAATCGTAAATCGATAGAACAAATCGTTCGGTTGCGCACCAAACTTATGTTGGCAAACGAGAACATTGATCGAGTTGTGTCGAATTTTGATAGAATCAAAGTTACGGTTGTGATCAAGCACGATCACTGCGGAAATTGTGAGTCGAAAGAGAACGTTGGCCTATACTAAGTATAATGCGAGGGAAATGGCTTGATTCCGAGTGGTATATGCCATACCACATAGGCGATGAATGACTCGATTTCGAGTGGTATATGGTATAGCACTTGTGCGATAAATTGCATCGACGCTTTGTGAGAATTGCGAAAAGTTTGTCCGCAACGGACGGGGGAGTACCGAGACTCGATTGAAAATTTGTATGACGGTATGTTGATGCAAGTGTTCTTCGAAATTCGGTTGGGACGATAAGGCGAGACTCGTATCGATGAACGATACGTCGGACGGAAGTTATAGTTGGTCGGACGACCGAGACTAGCGAAACGATTCTGCCTTGACGCAATAATCGGATCGACGGGAAAGAAATACTCGAGCTTACAAATGAGTTGCACGACTTACGATCTCGGTAGAAACGTTGGGCGAGACGAATCGAATCGTACGACTTGCGATCTCGATAGAAATGTTGGGCGATGTGAATTGTAATCGTATCGCACGATGTGCGACTTCGGTAAGAAAGTTGGTTGACGCGAGAAACTGTGCCTATGAAATAGTTGGTTAAGTTACGACGACAATCATTTGAGTACGATTGAAAACACGCGAAACTTAGAGGGCGAGATCGTATAACTCGAGGGCACGATGTTGGATAATCGGTAACTCAGTTACGCGATCAAAGTATAGCGGGATGCGGTGAATCGGAAAACAAGTTGATGCATATGGAAAAGCTCGTTGTGAACTTGGATGTATGTGATGCGAATTAAGTTGACGTCGAAACGGATTCGAAGTCGACCCAATTGCTATCGAAATTGATATGAACAATCAAGATCGATACGCAAGAAAACGTAAGCGAAGTGAGAGTACAAAATGGAATGCGCTTTGCGCTATCAAAATTTTGTAAGTAAGGATACGAGAATGAACGAACTTGGTTGATCGTGAATTTTGTGATTGATCAAAGACGAGACTATAAGTCATCGACGATTGCTCGATGCGTATAGCATCTCGTGTGTCGACCCGTGAATAAGATAGACTCGAACTTGATGCGAGTAGATATTTCGTAAATTGCGGAATCATCGACGTCTGTGCATGACTTGACTCGGAGGATAGTTGCGCATCAGTTGCGTCGATAGAAATGGTTGTGTCCGAAATTGGATATTCGCATAGAATCGTCGGAACGTGATTTGGCTCCGAAATAAGATATAGCATGGTTCGTATTAAACTGTCCTTCGTTAATAATCCACAATTATCGAGCGTAGCTTCGGGGCAGCTGACCCTAGAAGACTTGACCGCCAAATCAAATTGAATACTGCAGACCGTAAGATGAACCATACGATATCGCATATGGGATTGCACCGATAACAAATATAATACGGTGCATATTGATGATAAGTCTAGGCGATTGCGAGGAACGTGCTATGCACGAGAGGGAACGATAAGGGAATGGCTTACGAGTCATGTCGTTAGATTCGGATTCACCTTGCAATTGAGCTTGCGTGAATCAAAATTATGTTCGATGTTGCAAGACGGATAAGTTGGGAATTTGGCTAGTGAATTCCTACTCATTAGGAAATTGAATGTAAGATGCGTCGTTAAGACATTCGTATCAAGACGATCGTTGCCTTGAGCACCATCGCCTTGATGTAAACTTTCGTGTCGGATAGATTGTGGCCTTTGTGCAATGTCAATTTAAACTTGCGTCAGGAGAATCTAAGCACGGTGCCTTGGAAAGTAACCTAGCGGGCGTAGCCCTGAATGTTGATACATTTGCAAGTCAACAAAGAAAAATCGTATCGAGACAAGTCGCAAGCGAGACTTCGGAAATAGTTGGACAGCGACGTCGAACGCAAGGCATTGCGGAGACTCGTTGTGATTGGATGCGCGACGGCTTGACGCGACGCATAGAGTTGGTAGTCCATATGAAACATACGAAAGGAGAAATGCGATTTTGAATCGCATAGCGTTATGCAATAAAATTTTGAGAACAAGTACTATGGATGAGTCCGATCGAGAGTACGAGATGGCAAGCATAGGATTGAAATTTACCTGTCAGCTTTGTTCTAATTTGCTACGACTGGACTTGGTCGAAATACACATATCTTCGGGACGCCTTGAATATAGGTACGAATCCAAATCGAGTTGTATCCAAATTTAAATCGAGCTGCAGGGATGACTTGAAATGTTAGTGAAAAGCTTGCGAGATATTATGAAATCGAACAACATTGGTGGGACGAGATCGTGAAACGATCTATAAAACACTTATTCAGAGTGTTGGTTTTGGTTCGAGGACGAACCTTGTTTTGAGTGTGTTTGCCATTAAAATTGTTTTGAATGAAATTTTAATACAAACAGAACAGTAATACAATATAGGACTTAGATGTAGTCCTAGGAGTACACTTTTGTTTAAGCTGGGTCCTTAGTGCCAATGGAGCGAGTGGTAATGTGTTGACTCCGTTGACCGGCTGACGACGGTTATCGGTTCTCTGAAGGTGTTGATTGCTCTGGGTGCTGGAGCTTGCTGAGAGTAGAAAGACGTTGAGTGTCTAGAACTGCCTCTCCGGGGATTCTCTGTTGTGGATTCTCTCTGTGTTGTGAGTCTCTTCCGTGTGAAGGAGATGATCCTTCTATTTATAGTTTTGCAGGCTGGCTGCTCATGCGCGCATGCAGGATGCGCCGGTGTGGGGACGCCACGTGGAGGTTGCTGATGGAGGCGCACGGATGCTGCGCCCTGATCGAGGGGGAGAACTCTTCATACTGCTGTTGTGAGCCGGCACGTAGCAGAGAAAAGATCTTTCTGTTGCTGAAATCTTGGACGAGTTGAGTCAAAAGACACGTGTCGTCGACTCATGGTTCGAAGATCTCAGATTTGGTGGAGAGGAGTGATCTGGTGAGCTGCGCCTTGGATTGGGCGTAGGAGGAGGCTGCGGCTCATAACCTTTAGGAGTTACAAACCATTTGGGGCGCATGGCTTTTGAGGCGCATGCAGGCGACTTTCCTTCTGTCTTTCGGGATCAGAGAGCAGTCTGGGGCGCATGGCTTTTGAGGCGCATGCTGATTTGGACGCATGGCCGTAGAGGCGCATGCGGTTGTTTGAGTGGCCACGTGGCAGTAGCCGTCGAAATAAAGTCATGATGATGTTGACGTTGCCGACGCTTCGTTTTCTGAAAAAGCTGTCAACTGTTCAGACTTTAGGAGGCGTGCTGCCAACTCTGTCAGTTCAGCATTTAATGTTTGTGACGTTCGATGGACAGCTGAGTGGGCGCGTCGGTTGGCGTTCCACTCTGTATGGGGATGTGTGGGGGCGCATCCTCTGTGATGCGCCTGGTACTGAAAGGCGCGTCTGTGTGATGCACTGTCTGACCGGCGCGTCTGTTGCATGGCGCATCTCCATTGGTCCGGCTATTGAGTTCTTCGGAGCTTTGATGGCTCTCCGACATAGCGAGTTCATTCATCATAAATACAAGTTCATTGCACCGACTTCGAGAAGGTTGCCACTTGGCGCATGGGTTTGATTTGCCCTGGCCTATGAATAGCAACAGTTTGAGAGAGTTTTGTTGTCTCTCCCTTTGACTTCTCGATGAAGATGGATTCGACTGATCCTCCTCCTTGGCAAGACGTTGTACTGTGGATGATGATTCTCTTTGTTCGAAGAAGCTTTGATGGTGAACTCCTTCATAAGACTGAGATTCGCCGAGTTGGAATGGACATAGATGCGCCTAAGCCTCATTATGATGGAAGAGCCCCAGGAAGTGGTTTACTCTGACGGGACGGAGTGATGCGCTAGAAGACAGGTACAGCATGTTGCAACTGTTTGAACACAGACTGTCTTGGTGGTGGAGCCACTGTCTTGCGGTAGCAGCAGTTGATGGCGACCGTAGCACAAGTGTGCCCTGTGAGGGGCGCATTATGCTTGTTGGTCGGCTCTCCTGATCGACGTTTGTGAGTGATCACGTTGCACAGATCGTTGGAGGAGAGTGCCACCTTTGCACCCCCTTCAGGCGCATGGCAAGGCCAAGCGTCGGGGTGGTCAAGTGAGAGTGCCACCTTTACACCCCCATCAGGCACATGGCAAGGCCAAGCGTCGGGGTGGTCAAGTGAGTGCTGCGCCCCCTGATCTAATACCAAGCAGGCATCACGATCAGTAGTGGGGGAACCACAGCATTTGAAGTGACTTGAACGGACCTCAGACGCACAACCAGAGGAGGCGCGGGAGTTCAAGACCACTGGATTTGCCTTGCTCGACTTGGTTGTGAACGTAATAGATGCGCCCAAGTGAGATAAGGACTTTGAAGGTCGGCTCGTTTCTGGCGCCGCAGCACCCGAGTCGACCTTATACAGCTTACCATCAGCAGCGCGCATGATTGTGAGCGCATGCTTCTGGTTTGCCATTGGCATAGCACGTTTGCGGCGCATGGCCCGTGCCGCCTTGGACTTCTTCGTACCAGCCCGTGGGGCGCATAGTACTCAGAGTCCAAATTATCCTTGCCATGACAGCGAGTGAAGAGCTTGCAGCCGACCCAGAAGAAGAGAAGAACAACTGCAACTTGTGGCTCGAATGGGCTCCCTGGATAACGGGCTCCCTTTTCTTTATTTATTTTTGGTGCCCTTTTCAAAGGAGGCAAGAGGTCTCTATATATAGAGTGGAATGAGGCCTCCCTTCTTCTCCTTTCCGATGTGGGATTAAAAGAAAGATCCCTTCTTTTTTATGCTTCTACAAGACCCCCTTCAAAGTTTTTAAAACTTTTGGACAAGTTTTGAAATACTTTGAACAAGAAGCATGAATGGTTGAGCTGTTTAGGTGTGACAATCCTATCAGAGGTAGTATGGACGTGATAGGTTTGGGTACTTCCACTGGGGAATTTATGTGGACTTATCATCCATGGCGCACCTTGGTTTTAGGTGCAGATAATAAGTTAAGAGAGAGAGAGAGAACCAACATATTTACTCAGAGGTAATATGGACGTGGTAAATATGGAATTGATGGTAGAGCTTTCCTACTCAGAGGTGATATGAACGTGGTAGGAATGACTCTGGAGGGAGATACGCGGAACTACTCAGAGGTAATATGGACATGGAAATTCCGCTGGGGATGTTTAGGGATTGTAGTCTCTGCTTTTTTTTGTAACTCTTGCTGGGGGGGATAGCGTATTTCTGTACTCTCTCTTTTCTAGAAAATAAAGAAATACACAACCTTTTTGTGATGTGTTCATTTTTTGTTATCATGAACTTGATAATTTGTGTGGACCTATTATCTTTTGCGCACCTTGGTTTTTAGGTACAGATAATAAGTTTGACGGAACCAATATGTTTGCTCAGAGGTAATGTGGACATGGCAATCATTGGGTTCGAATGATAGAATCTCCCTACTCAGAGGTATTATGGACGTGGTAGGAATGATCCTGAAGGATACGCTGAACAACTCAGAGGTGATGTGGACGTGGAAGTTCTGCGATCAATGTACAACAACGCATGGGTTGTTTGTACGAGATGTTTACTCAGAGGTAATGTGGACGTGGTAAACATGAAGGATAGCGTAAGCTCACGAAGTATAAGATTCCGCTTTGTAGGGTGTAGAGAGACAACTCAGAGGTAATGTGGACGTGGTTATCTTTCTACGGAAGGATGCCACGGAACAGCTGGGTTCCGGAAGTGTTTGAGTTTGTGGAAAGAGGTTGTTTGGAGAAATACATGTCTTGGAGGATGTCAAGAATAGTACTTCTTTAGGAACTTGCCGTTGATGGGCATCATGAACAAGTCCCCATTGGGTTTGGCGAGGCGGTAAGCACCGTTTGAGTATACCGTCTCAATGATGAAGGGTCCTTCCCATTTGGGCTCGAACTTCCCTGGTGTCTTGTGAGTTAACACCATTGGCCTTCTGACTGCTAAAACCAGGTCGCCAACTTGGAAAGTTCTTTGCTTGACCTTCTTGTTGAAAGCCTGTGATATACGGGCTTGGTAAAGTTCGATGCGTTGTTGAGCTAGGAGACGCTTTTCGTCAAGTGCCTCCAGTTCCCGCAGACAACGACGTTGATTGTCTTCTTCTGTGAGTTTGTTTATGATTGCTACTCGGAGTGAGGGGATCTGGATCTCGAGAGGCAGTACCGCTTTGCTCCAGTAGACCAGGAAGAATGGTGTGTTGCCTATTGGGGTCCGTACCGTTGTGCGGTAGGCCCAAAGACATTCGCCGAGCTTTTTGTTCCAGTCGCGTTTGTTGGATGACATGACCTTTTTGAGCAGCCTGACGATAGTTTTGTTGAACGCCTCGGCCAATCCGTTTGCTGCCGGATTGTAGGCGGTTGAGGCCACGTTTTGAATGCGATTCTTGTCACAGAACCTGCTGAAAATGTGGCTGATGAACTGGGGACCATTGTCATGAATAATTCGCCTGGGTACTCCAAAACGGTAAATAACATGGTGTTTGATAAAGCTGACCACCCTGGAGCTTTTTACTTCCGCTAGTGGGACTGCTTCCGCCCATTTGGAGAAGTAATCGGTGATGGCCAGGATGAAACGATGTCCTCTTGATGAAGGAGGGGTGATTGGTCCTACAATGTCTATGCCCCAGGCTTCGAATGGCCAGGAGACGACTGTAGGATATAGAGGTTCAGACGGTGTATGTACGAAGTCCGCATGAAGTTGGCATGCATGGCACTTCTTAGCATATTCCACTGCGTCGGCGGCCATGGTTGGCCAGTAATAGCCCATACGTCGCAGTCGATCTTGTAACTTAGGACCTGGTTGGTGAGCTCCACATTCCGTCATGAGCTTCTCAAAGAGCTTCGGCCGCTTCTTCGTTAGACATGCATCGAAGGAGAAGCCCGTCGAAGGAGCGTCGGTACAGCGTTTTAGTGGATGTATCATAGTAGAATCGAAGAGAGCGTCTCCTGACTGAGACAGCTTCCTTCGGGTCTTCCGGAAGGATTCCGTAGACGGCGAAGTCGATGAACGGGAATCTCCAGTCTCGGACATTAACATCGGTGTTTGTCGGCACGGCGTGAGCCATTTGCAAACATAGGTTGTTTCTGGGACAAATCAAGTCTCGGCCAGTTACCGTGACATAGTGTTGAGTCCCAAGGGGCGCGGCCAATGAGGCTGCGAGGCCAGCCAGAGCGTCAGCCTCCAAGTTTTGTAGACGGGGTACATGTTCGATGAAGAACCCAGTGAAGGTTGAAATGATGTTCAATGCAACTTCATGGTAAGGGATCAAATCTTCATGGCGAACCTCGTATTGCCCCCGAATCTGGTTTACGACGAGTTTCGAGTCGCCGTAGGCTTCCAGATGATCCACCCCCAGCTGTTGTGCTAGCTGGAGTCCCATGACGAGTGCGTTGTACTCAGCAACATTGTTGGAGCACGGCTTCGAAAGATAGTATGCGCGCTGGATGACCAGCTGATCGGAGGAGACCAAGACTACCCCCACTCCTGCGATGATTTGGCCGTTGGGGCCCGTTCTTGAAGCGCCATCGAAGAACATCCGCCAAACGGGGCTTCCTTCAGTGACGTTTGATTCTTGGACTTCATCCGGGATGTCTTCATAGAGTTTTGAAGATTCTGGGATGGGGTGTGCAGCTAAAAAGTCAGCCAGAGCCTGACCCTTGACCGCCTTCTGCGGGACAAACACCATGTTGTATGGCGTTAGTAGGATCGCCCATGTAGCCAGCCGGGAGTTTAATGACCCTGGCTTCGTCATAAGAACTCTGAGTGGATTGACTCGGGAGATGACGTGAATTGTCTGGCCCGAGACATAATGACGAGTCTTCTGAATGGCAAACACCAAAGCCAAGCACTCCTTTTCAACGGGGTTGTACCGGTGTTCGGCCCCGATGAGTGTTCGACTGAGGTAGTAGATTGCTTGCTCGTAGCCTGCATCGCTGTTTTGAGCCAGTAAAGCGCCGAGGAAATGATCCATGGCACGGACGTAGAGGAGGAATGGTTTGCCGGCGACAGGTGCCACTAGGACTGGCGGGCTTGTCAAGTAAGCCTTGATGTCGTCGAAAGCCTTTTGGCACTCCTCTGTCCAGACGTAAGAGACTCCCTTCTTCATGAGCTGAGTAAAGGGTTGACATTTATCGGAGAGGTTTGCTATGAACCTCCGGATGTATGCCAGACGTCCCTGTAAGCCCCGAAGTTCTCGAAGGTTCTTCGGAGGGTCCATGTTGAGGATGGCTTTAGTCTTCTCGGGATCGACATGAATGCCTTTTGCCGTGATGACAAAGCCCAAGAATTTGCCGCTAGAAACCCCCAGAAAGGATTTAGCGGGGTTCATTTTGAGTTGATGTGCCCGCATGAGATCAAAGACCGTCCTCAGGTCCTGTAGGTGATCTCTTTTGAGGCGGCTCTTGACTGCGATGTCGTCAACATAACACTCAACTGTCTTGCGAAGATGTTGACGGAAGATGGTACTCATCGCTCGTTGGTATGTTGCACCGACATTCTTCAAGCCGAAGGGCATTACTGTGTAGCAGAAAACACCTTTCGGAGTCCTGAATGACGTGTGTTTTGCGTTATCGGGGAACATCTTGATTTGATTGTAGCCTGAATACCCGTCCATGAAGGACATGTGTTCAAAGCCACATGTGTTGTCGATCATTACATCTGTGATTGGGAGTGGGAATTAATCCTTCGGGCAAGCAGAGTTGAGATCCCTGAAGTCGATACAGACTCGTATCTTCCCGTTTTTCTTGGTGACAGGGACGACGTTGGCTACCCAGTCCGGGTGTTGTTCCTCACGGATGAAGCCACTGGTCAAGAGCTTGTCCACCTCCTGATCGATGGCATTCATGATGTCCGGGCGGAAGCGTCGCTGTTGTTGTTTGATAGGTTTGGCATCTGGTAAGATGTTCAACCTATGCATCACGATCTGTGGATCGAGACCCGGCATGTCTTCGTAGCTCCAGGCGAAGACGTCAATATACTCTTTAGCCAGTTGGACTAAAGATTCTCGGTCTTCTCCTTCCAAGCTTTTGCTGATAAAGATGGGTTTAGAAGAAGACCCATCCCCGAGGTCGATCTGCTCGACTTCGTCTTTGGTGGGAGGTTCTCGTAACTCAAAACGAGACTCCCATTGTTCTCCTAGGCGTTGAGCCCAGGGTTCCTCTTCGAAGGGTTCCGGCGGTTGGTCTTCGCCTTCATCTTTCTGAGGTTGCGCCGATGTCATGTTAGCTGACAGCACTTTCCTAAAGACTGATCCGATAGTGGTATCGGAATCCCACGTCGATGCTTCAGACGAGTGGGAATGTTCTATGTCTTCTGCGTCTGAACTCTCTGGAGTTGATGGCGGCGTGACATAGCCTAACCCCCATCGAGTCCGATTATAGTAATCCTGTGGCTTTCCATTGGGCATCGAAAGCCGGACAGGGAGATGCCGACCCTTGCCGTAGTTTAGGCCTTTATTGCTTTTCAGGTCGTAGCCCATCTTTTGGATGATGCGCTTTGCTGTATCCGTGTACCGATAGACTTGTACTCTGCCGGTATCAGGTTCGGACTCGATTGACGGGAGGTCCTGATGACGCTCGACTTTGCCCGAGATGATGGTGCCTTCGTCTCGGCTTCGTGGGGGGATTATGAAGACTCCTTGAGACGGGGCCACTCGATTATGGTGGACGGTCGTTATTTGTGTTTGCAACGACCGTAGAGCGTTGTCTAATGTATACATGGCATTCCAGTGTGGAAGACAAGAATAATTGAAAGACAC
Organism: Iris pallida; assembly: GCA_029216955.1. NCBI lineage: Eukaryota > Viridiplantae > Streptophyta > Magnoliopsida > Asparagales > Iridaceae > Iris > Iris pallida. The sequence goes on along the minus strand of JANAVB010044219.1, from coordinate 4,876,346 downwards.
TCTATTATTGATAAAGTGCGAGATTTTATCCCTTGGGATTACATTGTCTAAGGAGGGTGCGTCTACATCAGCAGAGATATATTCGCCAAGCTCCTCATCTGTAAGCACTGGGGCCGGATCAGGAGAGTCCTCCACCGCTCTGACTTTGGGGTCTAAGAGGGTTATGTGAGCCCTCTCCGGCATTTTGGATGACTGCGGCGGCTTGCCTTTAAGACGCACCTTGAGAGGTGCCTCGGTTGCGCCTCCGATGAGTGGCGCCTTCCCTTGTAATTTTACCACCAGGGGAGCCGCTGTTTGAGGTGGGTTTCCCTTGAGGCGTATCTTCAGGGGAGCTTCGTGAGTCGGTGCTTTCCCTGATAGCTTGATGCTCATTGGAGGCGCCTTCTGGGGAGGCTTGCCCTTCAATCGGATTTTCAAGGGGGCGTCGGGAGTCATTTCGGGCTCCAAGTCCGGCTCTGTTGCCGTCTCTGCTTCATCATCGGCGTCGTTGGCTTCCTCCTCGTCAAGTGGCTTGTACAAGTCGGAATCGGTGAAGTAGGCCTCAATCCCTTTGAAGGGATCGATATCTGCAAACTCCGTCCGGATGACGCCGTTGGTGGATACATATTTCATGCATTGGTGGAGCGTGGAGGGCACCACCATGTACTCATGTAACCATGGTCGTCCGAGTAAGATGTTGTAGTTGACCTCGGCATCCACCACATAACAAGTCACCTCAGTTTTGAGGCTGCCGATGTGACACTTCAACCGGATCTTGCCCAGTGGTTCGCTCTTGCTAGCGTTGAAGCCACTGATGGTCGTATTGGAGGGCGCCAGCCGGTACATTGGGATCCCCAGCTTTGATAGCAGCGCCTTTAGAATGATGCTTAGGGAAGACCCCGGATCGATCTGAATCCTGCTCACCTTTACCGAACCGATGTACCCTGTGTAATACAACGGTCGATTATGTCGGTGATGCTTGAGCAGCATGTCTTGTTGGGTGAAAGTTATGTTTGGGATAACTTCATCCGCACAATGACAGTGTGCACAAGTAGTTGGGAGGTCTTCAGGCTGCTTGATTTGACTGAGAAAGGATTCGGCATCCTTCAGAGCTTCGCAGAGAGCTTCTCGGGAGTCCTTGGAGAGACGCAGGAGCTCGAACAAAGACAAGCGTGCAGGAGTACTGGCCAGTTGTGCCAGAATGTCAAAATTGTGGGGCTTGGCTAGCCCCGAAGTATTTTCTTTTCGCAGAGGTCTGTCGAAACGGGCCTCCACTTGCTTTTGTTTATTGGCTGCTGAGGGTTTGGATGGACCCTCCTCAGGGATGGTGCCAGGAGGCACCACTTCGGCGGCAGCTTCACCGGGCTGGGAGTTCTGTTGTGCACGCGTCTGCACAGGAAGCGCCTCTTCCGTTGAAGAAGAGACCGTGCGGCAAGACTTGATCTTCCTGCCTTTTGCTTTGGAGGTAGGGCATACCTCCGGTTGAGTTACCTCGGGGACGAGGTCGGGGTGAACCCAGAGGACCTCTCCTCGAGATGTGGTGAGTGGGACAAGTCCACTCACATTGTCACGGGTGGGTGGCAAGTTCACCGCCTCCATTGTCGCCTTAGGGATGGGGACGACGCCATCTTGTGTGGTAGTCGGCGGCAAGGTGCCGAACTGAAGTGACACCACATTAGCTGACACCGTCTTCTCTTCGTAGTCGACGGAGATTACATCCGCATTGATCATGCGCTGGATGTAATTTTTGAGGACGTAGCAGTCCTTGGTCGGATGTCCGACAAACCGATGGTAGTGACAGTACCTCGGGTTGTCCACTTTCCCGACTTCATCGGGCCGCTTCGGGTCTGGAAGCTTGATCTTGTCACCCTGCTTCAGTATCTCAAAGAGTTGCAGGGTGTCGTCACCATTGAATGAATAAACCTCCTTGGGTCTCGGTGTCAGTGGAGGCTTTTGAGTAGGCGCAGATGCGCCCTTCGAGGCATTAACAGTCAATGCATGTTTCCCCTTTGTTTCTCGTCCGGAGTTGTTGATTGCGGACTTTTTCCCCTTATCGTCAAAGGCGGGGAAGCTAACACCCAGAAGACGTGCATTGGCCGCCTTCTTCTCTGCAGCTTCAGCTTCGATGATTAGGGAGCTCCAGTCGGGAGGGGGAGTAGAGTTAAGCCAGAGCTTTACTGCAGGCAGCATGTTCATACTGCAAGCGGAGAGAAGCGCATGCTCTGGCATGCCTGGAGGTCGCCTGAAGCAGGCCTGACGGAAGCGTTCGATGAATGCCCGAACCGTTTCCTTGTCCTTCTGGCGTATCTCAATGAGAGACGCCATCGTCATGTCCTTCCCACCGTCGTAGAAGCGATCGAGGAAGAGGCATGTCAGGTCATCGAAGGACGATATGAAATTATCGGGGAGGCTGCAGTACCAGTCATACGCCACCCCTTTCAGGGCCCCAACAAAGATGCTGGTGAGGAGCGCGTCCTCCTTCGGAAGATGCCCTGTCTGCGACTGGAAGTACGTCAGGTACCGTCGTGGAGAGTCCTTCCCGTCATACGGCGTGAGTGTTTGTGGTTTATACTTTGGGGGATAAACCACCTTGTTCCACTCAAGGGGATAAGGCTGGGGAATGCCCATCTTCTGGTGCTCCTCCTGCCTGTTCTTGGACTCAAAGCGCTCCCGCAGATCTTTGATCATTTCGACCACGTCCTCCGTGGAGCTAGGAGTCGGGGAAGGAGGTACCACCCGGAGTGGAGCGTTTGAGGGCTCCGACGTCCGGGGTGCTTCTGTGTCTGAGGGTGTCCGTTGGAGGGGCACACTCGACTCTCCATTGGCTCCTGGGTCGGGACCATTTGAAGGTGTCCTGATCAAGGCCGACCGCATCTCAAACACTGCTTGAGTCAGTGCTTGCATTGAGGCAGAGAGGGTTTTGAGTCCTCCCTCTAGCGAGTCTATGCGCTGGACAATGTCCTATGGCGGCGCATCAGTCTCAAGATCACCCCCAGTCATGTATACTATCATGACACAGCCGGAAGTGGATGGATTAGTTGAGGCTTCACTCTCAGCCTCGCTCTCATGTGGGGGAGTCACTTCTCCTGGTGTTTGGCCACCCCCAGCCACATTCTGGAGTTCGTCTTCGACAGGCGCATCTGCAAGGGCCTGACTGCCCTCAGCTCTATCTTGAAGGGCCTCTTCGTTTCCAGCACTACCCCCGGCGGTGTCCTGGAGGACATCGTCATTTTGAGGGGCTTCAGGGAGGCCATCTTCGCCTTGATGAAGATCCGCCGCAGCTGTGCTTTGGACATCTTCGTCTTCGGAAGGAGGCTCGACAAGGGTCTGGCTACCCCCAGCTTCCTCCAAGAACTTCTTCCTCGACCAAGTACCTTCGAACACTCCAGAGGTCGAGACAGCTGCCTTGGTTTTTCTCGGCTGGCTTTTGGATGAAGACGAGGAATTGGCAGTCGTCTTCCGGACAGATGAGGAGTTGGAGATCACGTTGCATGAAGCAACCTTTAGCTCCTCTTCTGCTGACACCTTCGTCCCAAGGCGATGTCGGAGGGGTGTCGATGATTGTAGCCGTTGGAAGACCGACTGCTTTGGTGGTACTGCCGTCTTGTAACAACAGTTGATGGTGACCACTACACAAGTGTGCCCCGTGAGAGGCGCATCGTGCTTGTTGGTCAACTCTCCTGACCGGCGCTTGTGAGTGATCACGTTGCGCAGGTCATTGGAGGAGAGTGCTACCCTCACACCCCTCTCAGGTGCATGGCAGGGCCAAGCGCCGGGGTGGTTGGGTGAGTGCTGCGCCCCCTGATCTAATACCAAGCAGGCATCACGATCAGTAGTGGGGGAACCACAGCATTTGAAGTGACTTGAACGGACCTCAAACGCACAACCAGAGGAGGCGCGGGAGTTCAAGACCACTGAGTTTGCCTCTCTCGGCTTGGTTGTGCACGCAGTGAATGCGCCCAAGCGAGATGAGGACTTTGAAGGTTGACTCGTTGTTGGTGCAGAAGCACTTGAGTCAACCTTGTACAGCTTGCCATCGGCAGCACGCGTGATTGTAAGCGCGTGCCTCTGGCCGGCTGCTGGCATAGCACGTTTGTGGCGCATGGCCCGTGCCGTCTTGGATTTCTTCGTACCAGCCCGCTAGGGCGCATAGTACTCAGCATCCAAATTCTCCTCGCCGTTACAGCGAGTGAGTCTGTCAAAGACAGAGGCTCTTTGTGGCGCATCAGAAGTAATGCGCGGGGCATTGGCTGCGTCCCTGCTCCGTCGACGTATCTTCCTCGCCTGAGAGGAAGATGGCTGTGGAACATGGTCAGCCACACGCTTTCCCGAGAGATGCGCTGCATCAGCGGGCGCACCTTGACTGCTGAGGACGTCAGCAGGAAGGGAAGGCTGGACAGGCGCATCCCCTTCAACGGTGGTGCCCAAGGCATCGACTTTGCGCACCCAGACTGCGCGGGTCTTCTTCGGCTTCGACAGCCGCTTCGAAGGACTCGCACTTCCTTCAGAAATGAACTCCTCGTACGCCTGTTGATTGAGGCGTACTACCAGCGTCTTGTGGGAGGAGCCCACCTTCACGTCGTCGGCCTGTGACACAACCTTCTCGGTAGAGGAGAAAGAAGTCCCCAGCAGAGTCGCCAGCTTGTTTGCCATTAAAATTGTTTTGATTGAAATTTTAATACAAACAGAACAGTGATACAATATAGGACTTAGACGTAGTCCTAGGAGTACACTTTTGTTTAAGCTGGGTCCTTTGTGCCAATGGAGCGAGTGGTAATGCGTTGACTCCGTTGACCGGCTGACGACGGTTATCGGTTCTCTGAAGGTGTTGATTGCTCTGGGGGCTGGAGCTTGCTGAGAGTAGAAAGACGTTGAGTGTCTAGAACTGCCTCTCCGGTGATTCTCTGTTGTGGATTCTCTCTGTGTTGTGAGTCTCTTCCGTGTGAAGGAGATGATCCTTCTATTTATAGTTTTGCAGGCTGGCTGCTCATGCGCGCATGCAGGATGCGCCGGTGTGGGGACGCCACGTGGAGGTTGCTGATGGAGGCGCACGGATGCTGCGCCCTGATCGAGGGGGAGAACTCTTCATACTGCTGTTGTGAGCCGGCACGTAGCAGAAAGAAGATCTTTCTGTTGCTGAAATCTTGGACGAGTTGAGTCAAAAGACACGTGTCGTCGACTCATGGTTCGAAGATCTCGAATTTGGTGGAGAGGAGTGATCTGGTGAGCTGCGCCTTGGATTGGGCGCAGGAGGAGGCTGCGGCTCATAACCTTTAGGAGTTACAAACCATTTGGGGCGCATGCAGGCGACTTTCCTTCTGTCTTTCGGGATCAGAGAGCAGTCTGGGGCGCATGGCTTTTGAGGCGCATGTTGATTTGGACGCATGGCCGTAGAGGCGCATACGGTTGTTTGAGTGGCCACGTGGCAGTAGCCGTCGAAATAAAGTCATGATGATGCTGACGTTGCCGACGCTTCGTTTTCTGAAAAAGCTGTCAACTGTTCAGACTTTGGGAGGCGTGCTGCCAACTCTGTCAGTTCAGCATTTAATATTTGTGACGTTCGATGGACAGCTGAGTGGGCGCGTCGGTTGGCGTTCCACTCTGTATGGGGATATGTGGGGGCGTATCCTCTGTGATGCGCCTGGTACTGAAAGGCGCGTCTGTGTGATGCGCTGTCTGACCGGCGCGTCTGTTGCATGGCGCATCTCCATTGGTCCGGCTATTGAGTTCTTCGGAGCTTTGATGGCTCTCCGACTTAGCGAGTTCATTCATCATAAATACAAGTTCATTGCACCGACTTCGGAAAGGTTGCCACTTGGCGCATGGGTTTGATTTGCCCTGGCCTATGAATAGCAACAGTTTGAGAGAGTTTTGTTGTCTCTCCCTTTGACTTCTCGACGAAGATGGATTCGACAGATCCTCCTCCTTGGCAAGACGTTGTACTGTGGATGATGATTCTCTTTGTTCGAAGAAGCTTTGATGGTGAACTCCTTCATAAGACTGAGATTCGCCGAGTTAGAATGGACATAGATGCGCCTAAGCCTCATTATGATGGAAGAGCCCCAGGAAGTGGTTCACTCTGACGGGGCGGAGTGATGCGCTAGAAGACAGGTACAGCATGTTGCAACTGTTTGAACACAGACTGTCTTGGTGGTGGAGCCACTGTCTTGCGGTAGCAGCAGTTGATGGCGACCGTAGCACAAGTGTGCCCTGTGAGGGGCGTATTATGCTTGTTGGTCGGCTCTCCTGATCGACGTTTGTGAGTGATCACGTTGCGCAGATCGTTGGAGGAGAGTGCCACCTTCGCACCCCCTTCAGGCGCATGGCAAGGCCAAGCGTCGGGGTGGTCAAGTGAGAGTGCCACCTTTACACCCCCATCAGGCGCATGGCAAGGCCAAGCGTCGGGGTGGTCAAGTGAGTGCTGCGTCCCCTGATCTAATACCAAGCAGGCATCACGATCAGTAGTGGGGGAACCACAGCATTTGAAGTGACTTGAACGGACCTCAGACGCACAACCAGAGGAGGCACGGGAGTTCAAGACCACTGGGTTTGCCTTGCTCGACTTGGTTGTGAACGTAATAGATGCGCCCAAGTGAGATAAGGACTTTGAAGGTCGGCTCGTTTCTGGCACCGCAGCACCCGAGTCGACCTTATACAGCTTACCATCAGCAGCGCGCATGATTGTGAGCGCATGCTTCTGGTTTGCCATTGGCATAGCACGTTTGTGGCGCATGGCCCGTGCCGCCTTGGACTTCTTCGTACCAGCCCGTAGGGTGCATAGTACTCAGAGTCCAAATTATCCTCGCCATGACAGCGAGTGAAGAGCTTGCAGCCGACCCAGAAGAAGAGAAGAACAACTGCAACTTGTGGCTCGAACGGGCTCCCTGGATAACGGGCTCCCTTTTCTTTATTTATTTTTGGTGCCCTTTTCAAAGGAGGCAAGAGGTCTCTATATATAGAGTGGAATGAGGCCTCCCTTCTTCTCCTTTCCGATGTGGGATTAAAAGAAAGATCCCTTCTTTTTTATGCTTCTACAGAGTGGTATATTCTGTAATGCCCCGCTCCGTATGGCGCATTACGCTGAAGCGTTGACTCAACGAGTCGCATGGACCGAAAGAATGTATCGATGCAAAACGATACGAGAGCTAAGTTATCCCGAGCAACGTATCGAACTAAGTCGATGCAAAGAGTTGCCTTGTCCCTAAGAATGCATCGAGTGAATCGATGCGAAGCGCCGCGTTGCCCCGAAGGATGAGTGCATTGAATCGGCTCGAAGATTCTAAGAAATCGAATCGACCAAGGCGCAAGTTCGAATCGAAGCAAGTATTGATTTTAGTTGGTTTCGTGTGCAGGTCATACTTTGACGGGAAAATATTAGAGGTCGATCTTTTGTAATATTTAGTAAGGGGTCCGCGAAATCAAATCGTCGTCTTGTGACGGGCCGAGACTTGGGCACGCTAAGGCAAATCGGGCGTATGATTCAATGAAAGCACGAAATGCTCGAATGGCTAAGTCAGGAGAGTGGCCGTGCAACAAAGTTAGGGAATCGAGCCGCATCGGCTCGGCGAAACGACGAAGGCATATCGACTCAAGGTGGGAGGATTGACTTCTTTTTACTCCTTCATTCGATAAGTCAAATATATCATTTGTATGCTAAAAGTTAACCTATCGACGCCACGGGCGTGGCCGATCGGAGATAAAATTATAGTGTGAGTCGAACACTAAGTTAGAACAATTGAAATGATACGTGCATCCTATGCACGAGTCGCTATGGAACATTGGATATCGCAAAGGCGAGCGCCTCGGAGCGCAAGCCGTAAGAACATGGGATAACTGTAATCGGCGAGTGCCTTAGTGCACGAACCATACCGTGCCTTTGATGCACGAGTTAGACGGCTAGAACATTGAAAGACAATAGGCGAGTGCCCTAGCGCGCAAGTCCCGAACCTTGAATGCTAAGTTATAGAACATGGGAATATGGTCGGAACGTGCCTACGTGCACGGGATAATAAAAGATGGCTTTATTGCGAGAGAATACAGTTGCGGTATGAATGTGGCGGAACTGTCGGATATGACATGTTGCCTTGAAAGGTGTTTGAGACCCTCAGGTCGTTCGGTTGACGAGCATTGAGTTGAGGCACGATGCCATTGAATCATCGAAATGAAGTGCGAAACGAAAGAACATAGAAAGCTAAATGGAAAAAATGCGAGACGATAAGTCTGAGTCTCGGACCCAAGACTATGTTTGGTTGTTTGAAATTGATACTTGAATGATAGGGCATTGCATGGTCGATTGGAATGGGCTCGAGATAAAATGTGATACCGCCCGTGCACGGGTGTTTCCCCCAATCGGATAGATACCGGATGCGCCCCGGAACCGATTGGCCGCGAAGGGATTCGAATAATCTTTGTAGGCGCACATCAAAACTAGATGGGAAAAGCCGCAAATGATGGTATGCAACGGGAACGTTTCGGTTGTTTTGGGATTGTAACCCAACCCGTGAAACGCCGGGCAGCCCAACCAAATAGTGAGAAAAGAAGGAGAGAAAAGAAAGGAACTCCTTTAGTCCATTCCGGCGCGGATACGCCAACGGCCCTCATATAGTTAAGGAACGATGGGTTGAAAGTGTAGGCGCAAATGCGTCCCGCATATAGATCCTACTTAGAGTTGCACTTATAACATGACAGGGAAGAAATGGGGCGTATTCACCTTGCGTCAGTGCAAGGGACGCAAGGGCGAGTGCGTCGACTTGGTAAGCCACGAATCAAATACGAGAATGCTTGTTTGCTTGCCTATTCAATTCGATAACATGCTGCTACGATAACATGCTTTACGCTTTCAAAGAAATCATAAAATTGACCCTAAGGAGAACATAGCAAGATCGTAAGCAAAGTTGCATGATTCAACGTAAATATTAAAGATGTTGGTTTGGAAAGATGATCTTTGATATCAGTACATGCGAGAACGAACGTACTGATCCCCCACCAGCTTCATGTAGGGTGCAGGGATTGGATTGCTCGCGGCGAAGCGTTGCTTGAACGTGTTAAGGCTTGGAATGCCGAAGCGCATTGAAGCGTGCTATCATATTGACTCTCGAACTACGCAGCTGGATTGATGCGGCCGAGATATAGAAGGCATGATGTATGGAACGGAGAAATCCTTTGTGGGCAAGAGAGAACCTGAGTGTTGTAGCCAATCTGGCATATATTGTTAGGCTATCGAAAGCCATTGTAACCTCAGTTTCAGATATCAATAAAGAGAATTGTTTTGTATACTCTGTTTCCTTTCGTTGTTAATATCGAATCAAAAGATAACCATTTGAGAACTTGTCATCTTGCCTTGCACGAGCGCAACTTCAGGCTCGTGCGGCATCACGCCCCCTGCGAGGACGATGATTCGGGTGATTCTGGGTCGGGGCGTGACAGTAGCAGCCCTTAACCAGCCTATTTTAGCCCCATAAAACCACTCCAAAACAGTCCCTAATGGACAGCCTATAGAAGTCCTAAACCAGTCCATGATTGCCCCTTTGTTCAGCCTATAACATGTCCTAGAACAGCCCATTGTTGGCAGCTACACACCAGCCTAAAGCAGTCCATATTGGACAGGTCCTATGGGTCCCAAATAGCCCAATCCAGGTCCCATATCAGCCCTTGTATTGCCCTGAAATCAGCCCCCAAAATCAGTCCCTACATTGAGCCTATTGTGTGTGTGTGTGTGAGTTCATATGTAAGAACCTATAGGTGAGTCTAAGGTAGCTATTTGTATGTGTGATGGCCTAGAAGTGTGGTATTATGGGTGTAGTGAGTGAGTTTAGATATGTATATATATATATATATATATATATATATATATATATATATATATATATATATATATATATATATATATATATATATATATATATATATAAGTTATATATGTATTTGTGGGTGTGAGGTTATATATATATTTGTGTGTATGGGTGTAAGATTATATGTGTATTTGTGTGTGTGTGTCTAGATATGGGAATATAGGTGAGTATATATATTTGTAGCTATATACCATGGTATGTGAGGTAATGTAATAGGTAAATGATTAACATGTGTCATAAGATGATTTAGATGACCTAGATACTAGGATTTCTTGGTAGGTAATGTTAGTATAGGATAGTATCTAGCTATCCTAGGAAACCTAGGCTAGTATTCCTAGGTTAGAGTGGTATGTGCAAGGTATAGGTATTTACCTTGGTAAGGGTAATGTAGGTAATGCCTAGAACTAAGGTATTTGAGTTTAGAGCCTAAGATATGGTTAGAACTTGGTTCCCTTGGTTGGTAATGATCAAATATAATGCTCCTAGACTAGTTTTGACGTCGGTTGACCATTTTGACTGAAAGTCAACAAAAGTCAACCGAGAGTCAACTTCGCCTTTAAGCGACTAGATTTGACCGAAACCAAACCAGAGTTGACCAGTTGACTGAAAGTCAACAGTTGGTCAACATGTGACTTGTTTGACCTAGGGTTGACTCCGTGTTGACCATAGTTGACCAGAGTTGGCTTTTTGACCAAAAGTCAACTATAAGTCAACCCTTGACCCAAATTGACCTAGTTTGACTTGGATTGATTTCCTGTGACCTTGTTTGACCTTGGTTGTCCTAGTGTGACCCAGTTTGGCTTAGTATGACCTAGTATAACCTAGTTTAGCTTGGTGTGACTTAGGTTTGACCTAGATTGACCTAGATTCATTTAGAATGCATTGTAATGCATCTTATTATCATTTTTAGACTCATAGTGACTTGTACTGTTCTATAGGAGATAGACACCACTCTTCGGACAGTATATTCTCTTCAGACACTCAGGATATCAGGCGAGTACATTCTCTGACCGTTTCATACTTGTCTGAATTTACATTCTTGCTCTAGATTACTATACTTGATGTTGATACGATTGTTATCACGGATTGGTACTATATGGATCTTCTTTTGAGATGTTATTCCTTTGTATTCACTAAATACATATTGTGATATGCGTTTCACTTATATATTGTATTTATTGAATACCCATATCCTTGTATACTCATTGTGCATATTGTACTCTCATTATCACATGAGTTCCAGGGATAGACTATTGTACACTATTGTATAACATTATACAACTATTGTATAACATTGTACATCTATTGTATAATATTATACATCCATTGTATAACATTGTACACTATTGTATAAGATAACGTAACTGGAGTGGATCCTTGTGTATTGATTGGGGAGGGGGAGTAGAATTGGTTATGTACTCAAATCCTGTTGTACAATATTGTATAACTATTGTATATGTCTATTGTACACCCACGTACAATGGAGTTACCATTGCATTGTTCTAGATCGTTTATATAACCATATTGTACTCTAAATCACAGTTGGCTTACAGTTCTTACTTATCATATATAGATATTTCCTGTTATCAAATCTCTACTGTTTTTCATATACATTCTTCTTTCAGCATTTCATGTACCTTACTCTATTGCATGCTTTATATTTCCTAACTTGATATGAACTGCATGAGATATTTTATGCTCGCTTCTGTCCTGACTGGACCTGTTGAAAATATTACAGAGAATGAGGCCTGCGTAGACACCTTCTATGGGACAGCTGTAGATGGCTCTTGTGACCCAGATTTCCAGTCGGATCTACTAGCTATAGAGACTGAGGCTCCCTAGTTTAGGTTTACTATTTCTGTCATTTGAGGTCTGGATTATATATATTCTTTCATATTCAGTATTAGAGACTTGTATTGAGCTGGATGTTCTGATTTGTTATGTCAGTAGACACTTAGACTCTCTGGTTGTATTTATGTGGATTTTCTCATTTCAGTATTTATTTCTCTATCTATCTTTCTATTTTTTATCATTCTGTCTTAGATGTGATTGAGACTGTATATTGCTATGTCACCTCCATTCGGAGTGTATATACTGTACAGGTACCTTTATATTATTAGATGATTGACCTAGGACAGCGTTCTACCGCCGACACTGCGGCGTAGGCTGGACGTTGTTACGTTCTCGTACCCTCACAGTGGGTGCGGGTCGTGACACGTTTTTAGTGGTGGTCCATGCAGGTCGAGTTTATGTAGTGGTATTCGAACTAGAGTATCACTACAGCCTGCAGTAGGATTAGGATATTTTTGAAGGTACTCAATCACATTAGGAAAAACTCTTAATCAGATTCCTTTTAACTAAATTGTTGCTTATTGACTTCCCTTGAATATAAACTATCCTCCTTTGAATTTTTGCTTCATTCTCAGAAATTGCTTCTTGTTTTGATCTATCTTCATGATGGTTATGAAGACACGATCTCATCGCTCTGGTCCGGAGAATACTATCGAGAGGCTGGCCACCTCTCGTCCTGTTCATCAGGGCCTCGAGATCGCAGCTCCTATTGTGCCGACTCAGGTTGGCATTTCTGCTACATTGGAGGTGCACCTCCGTCTGTACAGAGACCTTTTTCCGTCATTCCCGATTTCTCTTAGCAGCAGCGGTTCATGCAGCATCAGCAGGAGACTAGGGAAACCAGCAGGGCGAGCTATCGTCAGGACAGTCGAGGATGCACAGACCATTAGAGATCTTGCTGCAAGTTCCGTTCTTCTCTGTTCCATTCCCACAATTGTCTTTTATAACTACCTTGAAATCCGATTCCATCTGTCCTTGTTGATTGATTAAGTTTGTAATGTTGCTCTTTTGTTATGTTTGTTTTTCTTCTGAGGAAATCATATGGGCTAGGTCACCTCAGTTATGGGATCTGGAATCTTTGATAGTCGTGTTAGCTGGCATAGTGAGGACATATAGTCAGATTTTGGGATGTATTTCTCGGGCGTGGGAATTTAAGGTTTTCGTCGTCGCATGTGTAATGCCCCGCTCCGTATCGGTACATTATGATGAGTCGTTGACTCGAAGAGTTGCGTTGACCCGATGAGGTATCGATGCGAATCGATACAAGAGTTACGTTGGCCAAAGGTGAGCTTTGAGTCGGTTGGAATATATGAATCGAATCGATGCAAAGGATAAGTTCCGTTTGAGCAAGTGCTAATGTTAGTTGATCTGGTGTGCAGGCTATGCCTTTATGCTGGATTACGAATCGTGGTATGGGTGCGATAGGCCAAGTCAACCGAGTAGTTCAAAGGAATGGCTAAGTCCGGGAGTTAGCTATACGATCGAGTTATGGAAGCGAGACGCTTCAATCGACGAGACGATAAGGCGTATCGGCTTAAGGTGGGCGGGTTCTTGACCCTCTCTCCCTATTCCTTCACGTCTAATATTATGTATTATGGTATACGTAAGATGTTATCGAGTTAACGAGCGTGGCTCGGCGACGGATTACGGGTCTAAATATGCGTTGAATACTAAGGTAGAACATTAAACAATCGAACAATTGAAGCGACGTGCATCAAGTGTACGAGTCGCGGTAGGGCAATGATGGTAGAACATTGAAAGACGATATTGAGATGTGCATCATGTGCACGGCTCCGAGAATATTGAACGCTAGGCGTAGAATATTGATTACGGCGCTGAGCGTGTCCTCGGGCACTTATGTTACAAAAAGACTAAGTAATACGGAATTATGCTGTGAGAATAACTTACGAATGGTACGCGTTGAATACGAGTATGAGATGACTAAGCCGTTGGGCGTCGTGCATCAATATGGATGTGTTGGGGCATAACGCCGACGGAGCTCCCCATATGAATGGTGGATTATGTTTATGGCACGGGAAACCGTTTATGGAACGAGACTATGTTTATGCAATGGAGGATTTGGTTGGATTGTTATGTGTGTTTGCTATGGCACATATTGCATGGTCAATGGACTCGGATAGCCCGTGCACGGGTACGGCTTCCCTCGAACGGTTACGCCGGGGCGCTGGGACCGTTCGACCTAGGAGGGAATTATGTCTGGTATTTATGGTGCACATCATTCGGACAGATTGCGACCGTCCAGTGCTGTGATAAGCTATGATATCCGTAAGTTTAGGATCCTTCGGATACTGGGCTAGCAACCCGTATCGAAGCGATTGTAGGCTTACACATATGAGATGCCACGTCCATTACGGTACGAAACACCGTGACCTTCATATTGATAGGGCCGGTAGGCTGAGATGAGAGCTGGGTGCAGGCGCAGGGCCTGCCACCTATTATGCATATATTTACGTTTATGATTGGTCGGTTGTACGAATCTTATGTTTGCTTATGCTAAGTTCTAACCACTGCAGGCTAAGGGAAACGGGACGGAGATGAGCACGAACACTATTTTTATGTTTCATATTATGTCTAACTGTATCTGCTGCAGGAACACGGTGAGGGACACATTTATGATAATGTGCTATGTTTAAGTGTTGCCATGAAACCGATCCTAAGGCTAAATAGAAAGATCACAAATAAGTTGCATGCTCACTAAATGATTAATGGTTTGGTTTGGGTGCGAGCGGGTCTTGATCAGTGCGAAGCGAGGACGAAAGCACTAATCCCCCACTAATTTATGTGCAGGCTCAGGTTATGATCGGCTCGGGGCGGAGCTTGGCTTGGACGTGCCTAGGCATGGAGTCCTTGGAGTTCAAGAGGAGCTTCCGCATATACGTTCGGACTTGCGACATGGAGATGTTCGGCCGAAGACTACTTGGTGGCTATAAAGGGGCATAATGTATGGAACAATGTAATCCTTTGTGAGCTAGAGAGATCATGAGCGTTGTAGCCAATTGGCATTCTATGTTGGGCTATTCAGAGCCTATGTAATCTTCAGTTCATTATGAATAAAAGATATTCTTGTGTTATACTTTGTTTTCTTCCGCTGCTTATGTTACGAATTTGAGATAATCACTATGTGAACTGTTATCTTGCCTTGCACGAGCGCAACTCCAGGCTCGTACGGCATCACGCCCCAGCGAGGACGATGATTCGGGTAAAATCTAGCGAGGACGAGCGATTTCCCGGATCGGGGCGTGACAATTTGGTATCAGAGCGGTTCCATCCTTTGGACCGTGCATGAATCTCTTTGACCCTCAATGGCTTCATTATCGAATTCAGTTAACTCTAAGTTGTTTTCGCAACCGCATAGCTCATGGATCTACTCGACGCTGCATTGGATGTTCCATACAATATGTCTATACTAAGTGGGTGCGTCTGCCTCAAGTATGTCGTGACTATTACGCTATCTCCGGGTGCCATCGGAGAGTGTTGGTTGAACGAAGTGCAACGGGTTATGAGATTATGGTTCCCAAAGTGCAAGAAAGTTGTGAATGCTGGTCGCACGAAGTGCAACGAATATGGTGATGTTGGTTGCATGAAGTGCAACGATATGTGTGGTCGGTCGCACGAAGTGCGAGGAGCTATGTGTTGTCGGTCGCACGAAGTGCGAGGAGTTATGTGTTATCGGTCGTACGGGGTGCGAGAAGATATGTGTTGTTGGTTGCACGAAGTGCAACGGATCGATATGTGAGACGATACGTGTTATGTGACTACGAGAATGGTTATGTGTCGTTGGTTGCACGGAGTGCAGCAAGGTGTGGATCGTTCGTTGCATCAGTGCAACGAGTCGATATGGTATGATGCGTGTTGTATGGTTATACGGATGGATAGCGATATGTTGTACGGGATTGAGCAAGGACCTTAAGTATCGAGAATGAGTTGTTGCACGAATTGCAACGAGCGAGATTCAGAAAGATCGCGGATGCGATAGTAACGAATCGAGTTGGTTGCGGAGTCGAGTTGAGTAGGCGAACATGTATGTTGGCCGCATGTCGCGTTGAGCTTTTGAATAAGCAAATGTTGCGGGTGTGATCGAAATGATCGCCATGGTACGGTTAGATGGAATGTGTGCCAAACTTGAGCTAACGCTAGAGCTGGGATCGAAAGGATCGCCATACGGGATAGTGGATTGAAGGATAGTCGTCGGACCTATGCGGAGTGTAAAGTCGAGTAATGACTCGATTCCGAGTGGTATATGCAATACCAATTATGCGGGCAAGTATAGCGAAGTATTGTGTCGATAACGATAGGCTCGATCCTGAGTGGTATATGGAATACCACTTAGCGATAGCTATGTTAAGCCGTTGGTGACTTGCGATAGACTTCGTCGAGACGATTATGTTGTTACGATAGGTTTGTCCGCAACGGACGGAGTAATACCGAGACTTGAGTGGGAATGACTTGAGAGAAGTCGATGCTAGTATGCTTCGATGAATTGAGTTGAACGATTATGCGTGAAGTCGTGCCTATGGATGATACGTCGAACGAGGATTCGTTAAGTGTAAGTCGAACGATAAGTTGAGCTTAACGAAAGAAATGTTACGTTGAGGAAAGTCGACCCGGTCGAATGTACGTGAGTTAGTACGAAGAGTTGTTCGGAACGTATTGAGTAAGTACAGAGAAATCGTACGAACGAAATTGGGTTAGCACGAGGAGTCAGTAGCACGATTGAAAGTGCGAGTTAGGGATATGAGAATGGATATGTAAAATTGAAATTGTGTCGCGACGATGTTAAGTAGTTACAACTGAATGGATCTTGATAAGTACGAGACTTGATTCGTATTCGAGTTCGGATAATGGCAATGATTACAACGGGTTTGAGCTTATGAGAAAGGAAGATGTTCAAGTTATGCATATCGACGATGGTATTGAGGCGTATCAAAGACGATATACAATAACTCGGGGATACTCTGATTGAATGAACGAAAATTATGTTGAGCATTGTTGTTGGATGAATAAGATGCAAGTTAAGTTGATGGCCGTTTGATGGTAACGGTAGGAACGCTTCGGAGAATTTGAGAGTGAACGGATGTACTCGGATGAAATCGAAAGTGCTTGATTGATTCGTGGATAACCACTATGTTGACATTCTTGTCTTATGCGATTGCAACTCCAGCATCGCACATGCGTCATGCCAAATTGGGGCAATCATTCCGCGTGAGCGCTGGTATGGTGATTCATCCAGCGGGGATGATCGAACTTGCGAGGCATGGCAAATTTGATATGGACTTGTGGTTTGATGTGAAAGTTGTTCGAGGATGGTTTTGATGAGTATGGAATGTGTTGGACTGTGATTACGGATAGGTAAACTCGAATCTGAGGCGAGTAGATGTCATACGGCTAGCGAAGATGGTCGACGGTAATACATGAGTGATTTGAGTAGTTATCGGCGCATCAGTTGCGCGGGGGATAGATAAATTGCAGATTGGTAAAGTATGTCGGATTGGGTAAAGTCCCATAGGAATTGTCGGGAATTGATTTGGCTCCGCGATAGGATGTAGCATGGTTCGTTGTAACTGTCCCTCGTTGATGATCTTCAATTATCGAGCGTAGTATCGGAGCAGATGACCCTAGAAGACTTGACCGCCAAATCAAGTAAATGTCGAAGTCCCATAGGATGACCCTAAAGAAGTCGTATAAGAAATTTTGTCGAGGATGAGGAATGATGTAGTGCATGTTCATGATAAGTCTAAGCGAGTGAGTATCGTGTCTCGAAAGTTAGCGAGTACTGGAATCGATATGGTCAAGAAAAGATATGTTGGATCGAATGGATGTTGAGGAACGTGCCTAGTACGGTGATGCGGTAAGGCGATTGCAAGGATTTTTGCAACGCGCGAGAGCGACGGATAATAGAATGCCCCTAAGAGTTATGTCGTAGATCGGTTTGAGTAACAGTCAGGCCATGTGTGTTGAGCGCACCGTCAATATTACGAAACGAACTAGTCGAGATTGATTCGAGAATTGAGTAAGGGATTCGTACTTGGTCGAGAATAGGAGATGGATGTATCGTAAGGGACATTGGGTCGGAAAGATTGTTGCCTTTGAGCATCGTAGACTCAAGTTGACCTCTCGTGTCGGAAGAGATTAAGCATGATGTCTGGATAAGTTACCTAGTGGGGGTAGCCCCAGATGCGATGCGTAGACAGTTCGAAAACGTAGATCGTGTTGGGATAGTTGTGTGCGAGACTTAGTACGGATTGTAGGCAAAGGAATTTGATACATGTGGACGTAGTCCATGTCGTAGAGGCCAAGTGTTATGAATGATTGGATGAAAGACTTGAGTTATGTGAGAGATAGGCAAACGGTTGGGCGAACAGGCATTGCATAGAATTATTGTGATCGGATGCGCAATGACTCAATGCAATACGAGTGTTAGGTGGCCGGCGAGAAACTTACGAGATCGAAGTTATGGTTGAATTAAGTTATGTGCAAGATGTTGGAAGATGATCGCATGTTATGGGATGATGCATATGAAGAGTATTTTGGGAATAGGCGCTAAGATATGACTAAGTCGAGTACGGACCGATGGATGCTTGAGGATTTAAGTTGAGCTTGTTAGTTGTCCCGATATCCTACAACTGAGCTTGGCTGAAATGCATATATTGGTGGGACGCCTAAAATATGTGTATGATCCAAACTAAGTTGTATGATTCCAATGATAGTAGCACGAGATCGTGAAGCGATCTATGCGAGGCACTTGGATTAAGTGTTGGTTTCGGTTCGAGGACGAACCTGATTTTGAGTGGTATATTATGTAATGCCCCGCTCCGCATCGGTGCATTATGATGAGTCGTTGACTCGAAAAGTTGAGTTGACCCGATGAGGTATCGATGCGAATCGATGCAAGAGTTACGTTGGCCAAAGGTGAGCTTTGAGTCGGTTGGAATATATGAATCGAATCGATGCAAAGGATAAGTTCCGTTTGAACAAGTGCTAATGTTAGTTGATCTGGTGTGCAGGCTATGCCTTTATGCTGGATTACGGATCGTAGTATGGGCGCGATAGGCCAAGTCAACCGAGTAGTTCAAAGGAATGGCTAAGTCTGGGAGTTAGCTATGCGATCGAGTTATGGAAGCGAGACGCTTCAATCGGCGAGACGACAAGGCGTATCGGCTTAAGGTGGGCGGGTTCTTGACTCTCTCTCCCTATTCCTTCACGTCTAATAATATGTATTATGGTATGCGTAAGATGTTATCGAGTTAACGAGCGTGGCTCGGCGACGGATTACGGGTCTAAATATGCGTTGAACACTAAGGTAGAACATTGAACAATTGAAGCGACGTACATCAAGTGTACGAGTCGCGATAGGGCAATGATGGTAGAACATTGAAAGACGATATTGAGATGTGCATCATGTGCACGGCTCCGAGAACATTGAACACTAGGCGTAGAACATTGATTACGGCGCTGAGCGTGCCCTCGGGCACTTATGTTACAAAAAGACTAAGTAATACAGAATTATGCTGTGAGAATAACTTACGAATGGCACGCATTGAATACGAGTATGAGATGACTAAGCCGTTAGGCGTCGTGCATCAATATGGATGTGTTGGGGCATAACGCCGACGGAGCTCCCCATATGAATGGTGGAATATTTATGGCACGGGAAACCGTTTATGGAACGAGACTATGTTTATGCAACGGAGGATTTGGTTGGATTGTTATGTGTGTTTGCTATAGCATGTATTGTGTCACGCCCCAGTACCGAAATACTGGGACGGACTAGGCCAGCTACTCCGTATGAGGTATAAAATGTCATACGGCGATCGTGGCTGTCAATCTTGCTGGGTATCCTAGCATGCAAGCAGTCTATGGCCTAAATCTGATCTCATATCCACAGGCAATAATCGATGAAATAACGACGAGAGAGATAATCATATGAAAAACAGGAAATACTCATATGATAATCAGAGTCTACAATAAGAAATAATGTAGACAAGAATACCTACCCACACAGTTCCCTCATGGTCAGGAACTGAAGCACGACCTCCAAGTCAAGTCTGGAAGATCCACATGGTCGGTCACAGGCAACCTGGGAGCAATCCAGGGTTGGTCAGGCCAACCGTAGCAAGTACCAGAAAGGAAGGCTCAAGGACGGGCGAAGAAAACCAACATGATATAATTTGACAGGAATAGCATCTAAAAACAGTAAATAAGGTAAGGGATCGTGCGGTACCAACGCACGATTACAGAATATAAGGCAGCAATCCAACTACTAATACGTAAGTAACCAACAATCATCACAATCATCCTAACATCCACTAATGCTTGCATTGCCAACTGGAACTCGTAGTCTGTCATCGGAACAGTAACCCATCCCTACATCAAACAAGAACAAGGGAATGAATTACTGCACCGGGACAGCGTTACGTGCCAGCCAGCTTAGCAAGCAACAAGCCAAACAATTATATAAATAAGCGGCCACTCAAATGCCTACGGCTGTCTATGTGGAGGTTGGGTTACCCCAACAATACAATATAGGAATCCTCAGATCGTGCCATATCCCGCAAGGGCTAGCGAGGCCAAATAACGCATAGTAGGTAGGTATGCATCGGTCCCTCGGAAGGCCACCGTGCTAAGCAGGAGTACATATAGTAGTCGGATACTGCCATATCCGTGGCGGCCAACCCCGACGCGCCAGGACGAGCCTGTGGCGGCCGGTAATGTACGATCTCGGGATTCCGTTCCCTCCCAATGCTTCTACCATTTTTTGTTGCCTAGATTAACCCTACATTTATCCGGAATCACATGCCGTGGTCACACGCTCATCCTCCTAGATGTCGTACCTCAGTACGAGAACGCTAAGTAAGAATCAGCCTCGGCACCTATAGTCCCAGTTGTGATCCATCCTTAGTGTTATGCAACAAGCAAGCAAGCAATCCTAACCACGCTAAGACTATAGGCCAACTACCAGATACCCGTGCAGGTAATCATATAATATAGCCAGAATATCAAGATGGCATCGCAATGCCATATAATTATGGAAGTAGCACCTCAAAGTGCCAATAGACAAAGGGCACCGCAGTGCAAGGTCAGGACCAGTACCTCACAGGGTAAGCTGGACTTATAGCACGGATACAGGTAGTCAGGTCTGGGACAAGGACAACTCTGTCAGTCACAAGAAGTCATCTGCCCACATCGTGGCATGGATATCAGGTCAAGTACAAGACCAGAACCTCTACTATAATAACATCTCAAGCATATATGGGAGCCTACAGCTCCAATCATCAAGTCGATCTATCCACTAAATCAATCTATCAAGTGTCTCCCATCTATGAGGGAGTGAATATCACGTCAATAAAGACAACCACCAAATACCAATCTCATTCCCCCTAACAATGCTAGGCCCTCAGACTCACAAGAATCCTCCTAGTCAATGATCACAAGCCACTAGAAAACAAGCCCCCTCAACTACCAAGACACAGCAATCAACCAGGTTCTCTAACTACCGAAATACACAAAGGCACCAGATTTGGGCGTTTGGGAAGTCGAGTAAAAATCATATAATAATACCCTCGATATTCTTCTCGTTCCGCGAGACACTCGCACCAGTATCAAAATCCAAAAGTCCTCAAAGACATATATGATCAAATTAGACATCACCAAAGAACTAGCAACACTATCTAAGAATCCACTTAGTCTACCATAATCACTATCTCAATATCCTATCTCCTCATAGTCAATCCTCGAATAAGATCATAATCCCAATACCCGGGTCAACACTAATCAACGCCGTCGGAAGATGGCAAGGATTGTGTGAACCACTCTGGATCAGATCTACAACCCTTAAACCAAATAAGGACCAGGGTTGCAGACCCTCACCCGAGTAGAACCACTCTCCTTACACAATCCGGCGGACAGGACAGACAATGGGATAACAGACTAAACTAGAACACCTTCAAAAGGAAGCGTCACGAGTCAATAGTCCAATGGGTGATACCGTCGAAAAGGCAAGGATTGCGTGAACCACTCTGGATCAGATCCACAACCCTTAAACCAAACAAGGACCATGGTTCCAGACCCTCACCCGAGTAGAACCACTCTCCTTACACAATCCGACGGGCAGGACGGATCAAGACGCTAGGCGACTAATCTAGTCGGGAGTCTACCTAGCAGGCAATGAGATCAGGGATACTATACCAAGAAGAATATGCATGAGTTCAGTCCCGCAAACCAAAGGAATGGCACTACCCAATCCTTCGAACCAAATTCCCAACCGGGAATTCTGAAAAAATTCGGCAGAGTCTCCTTTGTATTCTGGACGGGAGCACCCTACGAATTGGGGCTAAAATCCACTCGGCGCAACCCGCCGCAGAATCGCAATTCGAAAACACTAAGTCTCGGCCTCCAGTAGCACTACGATACGTACTGGGCACCAACCCTAGCCGAGAACACTAAGTCTCGGCCTCCAGCAGCACTACAATGCGTACTGGGCGCCAAACCAACACATGCAGCAAGAATCGCCACGCAGGGCGCACCAAGACCCACAGTCATATCCAAGCCACAAACAAAGTCATAAAAACAGTTAGCCAAAGCCGTTATCCGACCGCGAGTCGGACACGGGGCATATGGGGACGATCCATACATGTGAGTCGTGCTCGTGTCCTCGGAGGTGTGGATGATCCATCCGAGTTGTCCGATACGGTCTATCCCGGTATCGGACCGAGCTATCCTAAGTTATCATCATGGCAGTTCTACTACTAGGCTACACTAATCATGGTTATACAGTTTACAAGTATAAATTAATTAAATACAATAAAAATCCAGGAGAGAGGGCAAGAGCCGTCGATGAGCAAGAGATACTAGCCAAGAGGGCTCGGCTAGGTAAGCAAGTCTTCGGCGATCTGGATCCAAGCTAGCACGTCCATCGAGGTCCTCAGAACACATAATAACAATCATTAGAATTAAATAATAAAATAATAACAGGAAGCACGGAGGATGGCAAGAGGCTATACCGTACGGGTCCCGCAAGCAGCGCAGGGATCTGGCACGGAAACTGAGGTACGCAGACCGATACGGGCACGCAACCCGAGACGTACACGTAAATCGAGACGTGCACGAGAGTCGAGATGACTCGAAGATCGAGATGAACAGGAGATAACGTGTACGTAAATCGAGACGCGCACGAGAATCGAGGAAATCACGAATATCGGGATGGCACACGAATCAATGCGACACGCAAATCGAGGCGTGCACGCGAATCGAGACGGAGCGAGATTCAAGGAAGCACGCAAATCAATGCGGCATACAAGTCGACGTATGCACGCAAATCGATGCGATGCGGAGTCCAAAGTGATACACAAACCAAGGCGGCACGCAAATTGGTGCGTGCACGGGTCACGAGGTAGGCACAAAGGCTGAGACACGAGGATCGAGGCAACACACAAACCGAGGTGGCACGGTGCTCGAGACAGCGCGGGGCTCGAGTCGTCCCGCTGCCCAAGGCAGCACGTGGATCGGGGTGCACGAAAACTGGGACAGCACGCACATCAAGGTATGCGCAACCCGAGACGACACAAAATTAAGGGGCACGGAGTACGGGGCGACACGAACACCGAGGTGCACGCATCCCGAGGGGTTCGTACCCTAAGGCAGCACATAAACCGAAGAAGCGCACGCTGTACGAGTGCACACTGCTCGAGGCAGCACACTGCACAAAGCAGCGCGCTGCTCGAGACAACACGTGCCCCGAGGCACGGAGATCGAGGAAGAGAGGCAGGCGGAGGGGCTCACCGGGGTGCTCGGCCAGACGGGGCTGGTCGTCGCCGGCGGAGAAGACAGGGAGAGGGGGAGATCGGGGCTCACCGGGGTTGGTCGGGCTTCGGCGGAGGGGACAGCAGCAGCAGCAGTGGTGGTGCTGGTGGTGACGGAGGAGGCCGGCCGAGAGGAAGACGGCGACGGCAACGATGATGGTGGCGCTGGTCGCGGCGGAGGAGGCCGGCTGTGGGGGAGACGGCGACGATGATGAGGGCGGTGGCGGTGGAGACGAGGGCACCGGCGACGCTCAGGGGGCCGGAGGAGAAAGGGGGCGGCTGCGGTGGAGATGGGGGTGGCCGCGGTGGTGGCGGGCGCCGGGAACAGCAAGAGAGGGAGAGACGGAGGTGGCGACGGTGGCGGCGGTGGGAAGTGGTGCTGGCGGTGGTAGGAAGTGCTGGGGGTGATGGTGGCGGTGGTGGCCGGAGCTGGCCGGGGAAGAGCGGGAGAGAAGAGAGTGAGCTCGAGAGAGATAGCTGAGGGAAAAAGGAAAGGGGGAGGGGGCTGGTCCAGTGAGGAGTCGGGAGAGAGAGAAAGAGTGAAGAGAGGGGGTGGTGGCGGCTGAGAGAGAGAGGGGAGTGAGGGTTTGGGTTAGGGTTTTCTTTTGGGGTAGATATAGGAATCAAGGAATTTAATTAATAACAAATAATTATGAGGGTAAAATTACCTCCAATAAAATAATAAAAAAATTTCAAATACACCCCAAAATTAAAATCCTCCAAAATACGAAATACAGTCGAAATACAGTCATATACCTATTTCTAAAATAGGAATGTGACATCCTACCCACCTTACAAAAATTTCGTCCTCGAAATTTCAAAACCATGTAATATAGGATTTTCAAAACTAGTATATACATATCATGGAAACTCTACCCACCTTACAGGAATCAAGTAATAAAATTAGAAAAGAACAAAATCTCAATATGAAAACATCAAAGAGAACAGTGTGTGGCTACATAAATCAACTCGTAAGGTAAATCCAAACAATGAAGTAATCCCGAAAAGTCAAAATCTCACATGCACGAAATAACTCCATAAATCAAAAACAAGTACAAAATATCGAAAACAGTATCAGAAAACCTGAAAGCCCCACTGCATGAAAATTCGCTTAAAATCATAAATCACAGGATATCTGTCTCGAGCCGACGACTGTAGTTTCCCAATATTCGAAAAATGTGTGTCATGGTCATTCCTTGCCACGCCACCTGGAATGGCTGCAAAAGATTCACCATGACACTATAATCGATCGGCTGCAACTTTCGTTACCACGCCGTCAAGGTATACTAGGGTCACCCGGTACTCTCGACAAATACCCAAAATGAGTCAAATCCATAACCCAAATATCCAATTCACTAAAATCACAAAATCTCTAACAATATAACGAGTCCTAGAAAACCATCAAAATCTAAAATCCTGGTGAATCGTATCACACATCCGAAAATATCTTCAATAATAACCACAAGATAGCTTTTCTAGGAAAATACTCCATATCCGTAGAAAAATACTCCAAATCAAGAATCCATATCAAAATATAATGTATAGCAAGTATATCTATAAAATAATATCTGAAACAGATAATCATGAGTGCAGAACTGTCCGGAATCAAGGAAGCCGAATCGATACAAGAATATCCCTCGGATACTCAACAAATGTTAAAATATCCAATCTCAGAGTCCTGATAAAATCTTTATTCTGCAGCAATCTAGCCAACGCTCGAAGAGGGCGATAATGATACTAAGTCAATATGAGGTCAACGCACGAAATGGATAATAGGATAATCAACCAAGACGAATTACCGATAGAGAGTACAGAACCCAAGACAGATAATCAAGTAACCCAATGATGGAGATAAGATGACATCTCATCGGATAAAACGATCGACATGACCAACTATAGGATCATATATATCAAACAAGGATCAGGGGTAGATAACAACAAATGAGACAGGACAAAGCAAAGCAGGTCCAGGTAGAGATGAGGACCAATTCACAAGTTCAAGAGAGCGAAGGACAAGTGTAGCAAGTTAGAATCCCAAGAAATAGTGGACTGATATCAACAATCATGTGATACCCAACAATGTCTCAAAACGAGACCTGTATGGGCCACCACTAAAACCTTGTCACGCCCCAGTACCGAAATACTGAGACGGACTAGGCCAGCTACTCCGTATGAGGTATAAAACGTCATACGGCGATCGTGGCTGTCAATCTTGCTGGGTATCCTAGCATGCAAGCAGTCTATGGCCTAAATCTGATCTCATATCCACAGGCAATAATCGATGAAATAACGACGAGAGAGATAATCATATGAAAAACAGGAAATACTCATATGATAATCAGAGTCTACAATAAGAAATAATGTAGACAAGAATACCTTCCTACACAGTTCCCTCATGGTCAGGAACTGAAGCACGACCTCCAAGTCAAGTCTGAAAGATCCACATGGTCGGTCACAGGCAATCTGGAAACAATCCAGGATTGGTCAGGCCAACTAGCAAGTACCAGAAAGGAAGGCTCAAGGACGGGCGAAGAAAACCAGCTGGATATAATATGACAAGAATAGCATCTAAAAACAGTAAATAAGGTAAGGGATCGTGCGGTACCAACGCACGATTACAGAATATAAGGCAGCAATCCAACTACTAATACGTAAGTAACCAACAATCATCATAATCATCCTAACATCCACTAATGCTTGCATTGCCAACTGGAACTCGTAGTCTGTCATCGGAACAGTAACCCATCCCTACATCAAATAAGAATAAGGGAATGAATTACTGTACCGGGACAGCGTTACGTGCCAGCCAGCTTAGCAAGAAACAAGCCAAACAATTATATAAATAAGTGGCCACTCAAATGCCTACGGCTGTCTATGTGGAGGTTGGGTTACCCTAACAATGCAATATAGGAATCCTCAGATCGTGCCATATCCCGCAAGGGCTAGCGAGGCCAAATCACGCATAGTAGGTAGGTATGCATCGGTCCCTCGGAAGGCCACCGTGCTAAGCAGGAGTACATATAGTAGTCGGATACTGCCATATCCGTGGCGGCCAACCCCGACGTGCCAGGACGAGCCTGTGGCGGCCGGTAATGCACGATCTCGGGATTCCGTTCCCTCCCAATGCTTCTACCATTTTTTGTTGCCTAGATTAATCCTATATTTATCCGGAATCACATGCCGTGGTCACACGCTCATCCTCCTAGATGTCGTACCTCAGTACGAGAACGCTAAGTAAGAATCAGCCTCGGCATCTATAGTCCCAGTTGTGATCCATCCTTAGTGTTATGCAACAAGCAAGCAAGCAATCCTAACCACGCTAAGACTATAGGCCAACTACCAGATACCCGTGCAGGTAATCATATAATATAGCCAGAATATCAAGATGGCATCGCAATGCCATATAATCATGGAAGTAGCACCTCAAAGTGCCAATAGACAAAGGGTACCGCAGTGCAAGGTCAGGACCAGTACCTCACAGGGTAAGCTGGACTTATAGCACGGATACAGGTAGTCAGGTCTGGGACAAGGACAACTCTGTCAGTCACAAGAAGTCATCTGCCCACATCGTGGCATGGATATCAGGTCAAGTACAAGACCAGAACCTCTACTATAATAACATCTTAAGCATATATGGGAGCCTACAGCTCCAATCATCAAGTCGGTCTATCCACCAAATCAATCTATCAAGTGTCTCCCATCCATGAGGGAGTGAATATCACGTCAATAAAGACAACCACCAAATACCAATCTCATTCCCCCTAACAATGCTAGGCCCTCAGACTCACAAGAATCCTCCTAGTCAATGATCACAAGCCACTAGAAAACAAGCCCCCTCAACTACCAAGACACAGCAATCAACCAGGTTCTCTAACTACCGGAATACACAAAGGCACCGGATTTGGGCGTTTGGGAAGTCGAGTGAAAATCATATAATAATACCCTCGATATTCTCCTCGTTCCGTGAGACACTCGTACCAGTATCAAAATCCAAAAGTCCTCAAAGACATATCTGATCAAATTAGACATCACCAAAGAACTAGCAACACTATCTAAGAATACACTTAGTCTACCATAATCACTATCTCAATATCCTATCTCCTCATAGTCAATCCTCGAATAAGATCATAATCCCAACACACGGGTCAACACTAATCAATGCCGTCGGAAGATGGCAAGGATTGTGTGAACCACTCTGGATCAGATCTACAACCCTTAAACCAAACAAGGACCAAGGTTGCAGACCCTTACCCGAGTAGAACCACTCTTCTAACACAATCCGACGGACAGGACAGACAATGGAATAACAAACTAAACTAGAACACCATCTAAAGGAAGAGTCACGAGTCAAGAGTCAAAAGTCCAATGGGTGATACCGTCGAAAAGGCAAGGATTGCGTGAACCACTCTGGATCAGATCCACAACCCTTAAACCAAACAAGGACCAGGGTTGCAGACCCTCATCCGAGTAGAACCACTCTCCTTACACAATCCGGCGGGCAGGACGGATCAAGACGCTAGGCGACTAATCTAGTCGGGAGTCTACCTAGCAGGCAATGAGATCATGGATACTATACTAAGAAGAATATGTATGAGTTCAGTCCCGCAAACCAAAGGAATGGCACTGCCCAATCCTTCGAACCAAATTCCCAACCGGGAATTCTAGAAAAATCTGGCAGAGTCTCCTTTGTATTCTGGACGGGAGCACCCTACGAATTGGGGCTAAAATCCACTCGACGCAACCCGCCGCAGAATTGCAATTCGAGAACACTAAGTCTCGGCCTCCAGTAGCACTACGATGCATACTGGGCACCAACCCTAGCCGAGAACACTAAGTCTCGGCCTCCAGCAGTACTACAATGCGTACTGGGCGCCAAACCAACACATGCAGCAAGAATCGCCACGCAGGGCGCACCAAGACCCACAGTCATATCCAAGCCACAAACAAAGTCATAAAAACAGTTAGCCAAAGCCGTTACCCGACCGCGAGTCGGACACGGGGCATATGGGGACGATCCATACATGTGAGTCGTGCTCGTGTCCTCGGAGGTGTCGATGACCCATCCGAGTTGTCCGATACGGTCTATCCCGGTATCGGACCGAGCTATCCTAAGTTATCATCATGGCAGTTCTACTACTAGGCTACACTAATCATGGTTATACAGTTTACAAGTACAAATTAATTAAATACAATAAAAATCCAGGAGAGAGGGCAAGAGCCGTCGATGAGCAAGATATACTTGCCTAGAGGGCTCGACTAGGTAAGCAAGTCTTCGGCGATCTGGATCCAAGCTAGCACATCCATCGAGGTCCTCAGAACACATAATAACAATCATTAGAATTAAATAATAAAATAATAACAGGAAGCACGGAGGATGGCAAGAGGCTATACCGTACGGGTCCCGCAAGCAGCGCAGGGATCTGGCACGAAAACTGAGGCACGCAAACCGATACGGGCATGCAACCCGAGACGTACACGTAAATCGAGACGCACACAAGAGTTGAGATGACTCGAAGATCGAGATGAACAGGAGACAACGTGCACGTAAATTGAGACGCACACGAGAATCGAGGAAATCACGAATATCGGGATGGCACACGAATCAACGCGACACGCAAATCGAGGCGTGCACGCGAATCGAGACGGAGCGAGATTCAAGGAAGCACGCAAATCAATGCGGCATACAAGTCGACGTATACACGCAAATCGATGCGGTGCAGAGTCCAAAGTGATACACAAACCAAGGCGGTACGTAAATCCATACGTACACGCAAATCGAGATGGCACAAAGTCCAAGGTAGCACATATACTAAGGCGGTATGCAAATCGGTGCGTGCACGGGTCACGAGGTAGGCACAAAGGCCGAGACATAAGGATCGAGGCGACACACAAACCGAGGTGGCACGGTGCCCGAGACAGCGCGGGGATCGAGTCGTCCCGCTGCCCAAGGCAGCACGTGGATCGAGGTGCACGAAATCTGGGACAGCACGCACACTAAGGTACGTGCAACCCGAGATGACACAAAATCAAGGGGCACGGAGTACGGGTCGACACAGATACCGAGGTGCACGCATCCCGAGGGGTTCGCATCCCAAGGCAGCACATAAACCGAAGAAGCGCACGCTGTACGAGTACACACTGCTCGAGGCAGCATACTGCATAAAGCAGCGCACTGCTCGAGATAATACGTGCCCCGAGGCACGGAGATCGAGGAAGAGAGGCAGGCGAAGGGGCTTACCGGGGTGCTCGGCCAGACGGGGCTGGTCGCCGCCGGCGGAGAAGACAGGGAGAGGGGGAGATCGGGGCTCACCGGGGTCGGTCGGGCTCCGACGGAGGGGACAGCAGCAGCAGCGGTGGTGGTGCTGGTGGCGACGGAGGAGGCCGGCCGAGAGGGAGACAGCGACGGCGACGGCGACGATGATGGTGGCGCTGGTCGCGGCGGAGGAGGCCGGCTGTGGGGGAGACGGCAACGATGATGAGGGCGGTGGCGGTGGAGACGAGGGCGCCGGCGGTGCTCAGGGGGTCGGAGGAGAAAGGGGGCGGCTGCGGTGGAGATGGGGGCAGCCGCGGTGGTGGCGGGCGCCGGGAACAGCAAGAGAGGGAGAGACGGAGGTGGCGGCGGTGGGAAGTGGTGCTGGCGGCGGTGGGAAGTGCTAGGGGTGATGGTGGCGGTGGTGGCCAAAGCTGGCCGGAAAAGAGCGGGAGAGAAGAGAGTGAGCTCGAGAGAGAGAGCTGAGGGAAAAAGGAAAGGGGGAGGGGGCTGGTCCAGTGAGGAGTCGAGAGAGAGAAAAAGAGTGAAGAGAGGGGGTGGTGGCGGCTGAGAGAGAGAGGGGAGTGAGGGTTTGGGTTAGGGTTTTCTTTTGGGGTAGATATAGGAATCAAGGAATTTAATTAATAACAAATAATTATGAGGGTAAAATTACCTCCAATAAAATAATAAAAAAATTCAAATACACCCCAAAATTAAAATCCTCCAAAATATGAAATACAGTCGAAATACAGTCATATACCTATTTCTAAAATAGGAATGTGACATATTGCATGGTCAATGGACTCGGATGGCCCGTGCACGGGTACGGTTTCCCTCGAACGGTTATGCCGGGGCGCCGGGACCGTTCGGCCTAGGAGGGAATTATGTGTGGTATTTATGGTGCACAATATTCGGACGGATTACGACCGTCCAGTGCTGTGATAAGCTATGATATCCGTAAGTTTGGGATCCTTCGGATACTGGGCTAGCAACAGGTATCGAAGCGATTGTAGGCTTACACATATGAGATGCCAAGTCCATTACGGTGCGAAACACCGTGACCTTCATATAGATAGGGCCGGTGGGCTGAGATGAGAGCTGGGTGCAGGCGCAGGGCCTGCCACCCATTATACATATGTTTACGTTTATGATTGGTCGGTTGTACGAATCTTATGTTTGCTTACGCTAAGTTCTAACCACTGCAGGCTAAGGGAAACGGGACGGAGATGAGCACGAACACTATGTTTGTGTTTCAGATTATGTCTAACTGTATCTGCTGCAGGAACACGGTGAGGGACACATTTATGATAATGTGCTATGTTTAAGTGTTGCCATGAAACCGATCATAAGGCTAAATAGAAAGATCACAAATAAGTTGCATGCTCACTAAATGATTAAGTGTTTGGTTTGGGTGCGAGCGGGTCTTAATCAGTACGAAGCGAGGACGAAAGCACTAATCCTCCACTAGTTTATGTGCAGGCTCAGGTTATGATCGGCTCGGGGCGGAGCTTGGCTTGGACGTGCCGAGGCATGGAGTCCTTGGCGTTCAAGAGGAGCTTCCGCATATACGTTCGGACTTGCGACATGGAGATGTTCGGCCGAAGACTACTTGGTGGCTATAAAGGGGCATAATGTATGGAACAATGTAATCCTTTGTGAGCTAGAGAGATCATGAGCATTGTATCCAATTGGCATTCTATGTTGGGCTATTCATAGCCTATGTAATCTTCAGTTCATTATGAATAAAAGAGATTCTTGTGTTATACTTTGTTTTCTTCCGCTGCTTATGTTACGAATTTGAGATAATTACTATGTGAACTGTTATCTTGCCTTGCACGAGCGCAACTTCAGGCTCGTGCGGCATCACGCCTCAGCGAGGACGATGATTCGGGTAAAATCTAGCGAGGACGAGCGATTTCCCGGATCGGGGCGTGACAGCATGCGGCAATGCGAAAATTTAAATACCATGAACTTAGGGGTATGTACCTTAGTCACGGACTCTGTGATTATCGTAGCCTTGCTCACTAGCATGACGAAGACTCCGAGTAACATGATTTTGGACAGACGCATATGATTATCAGATTGTATCTTGAAGGTTTTTGAACATCATACCCTTCTGTTGTTGTAAATAACTTAGGAGTAGGGATATTTAGTTTGTAGAGCTTATTCATTGGTAGTTTCTTCATAGTTTAATGATATGATGACTTGTAGAGTGTCTGTACGCTAGAGGTGATAGTTAGCATTGGTGTTAGAATAGTAACCCATTGCAGATAATTCTCCTGTTATCTATAATACCAACCAGTTACATATAGGATGTTAGTATGCCTTACAGCCTTGAAGATTATTATTACCTTCTCTTACCTTTTCCAGTGAGGCACCCATGACCAGAGCCTGTCCTTGAGTATAGCTGTAGTTTCATCTAAGACTAAGAGGTCTATATATATAGATGATACACTTAGATTATATGTAATGGGTTGTTGTTCTTGAGCTTATGTATATATGGTATTTGGGATTTGTGTGCTTAGATTATGGGTATTTAGTTATGGGTGGCTTGATAAGATTGAGAAGTTAAGAGTTAGTCTATTATAGAGCTTTTCTTTTGCTAATCTCTAGTTGTCAACACCTAGATAGCTAGCATAGGTAAAACCCTAAGAAATTGACCAGTTGATAACCAAGTACTTGGATGTTGAGAAATTGACTAGTGATTGACCCTTGACTATGTTTGACCTAGAAGGGGGTGCGATCATCTTAATTTCGAGGACAAAATTTTTATAAGGTGGGTAGGATTGTAACACCCAATTTTCCAGATGAGGGTAATTTTAAAATTTTGTAATTATAATTATTATTTATTGATAATTATTTTATATTATGATTTTTGGTAATTTTTAATTATTTTTAAACTATTTAAAATTATGACTTGTGATTTTGATATTTTACTATTGTTTGGTTTTAATTTCGAGGAATTTGTCACCCCCAGTTTTCAGGAACAGGGGTATTTTTGTCATTTTGTATTTTTGAAATATTCTTGAAATTTATTTTATTATTTATGATATTGTTTTGGGATTATTTAAGTCGGGTTCGAATTTCAGCTCAATCCGACTTGAAACGGGGACCCGGAATAGTTTTGACTTTAGTGGGCCCACACACTAGTTAGCCATGGACCACATGCTAATTATTTTAGTTAGTGACTAGGCTAATTTATTTTGGTTAGGATTATTTGGATTAGTGTTTTAAGAATGACCAAACTAGCCCAGACTTAAACCCTTTTCCTAATACTAATAGAATAGGCTAGAGGGGAGTATTTTAGACATTGTAAATAGGTCTATTTCAGTCCATTAGGGCCGACCAAGTAAAGGAGGAGGGGATAGGCTTGAGTTCATTTCATTATCCACTCTAATTTCTCTCTCCTTTGTTCTTCCCCAAATTTAGAGAGGAACCCCCATTGATTTTATCTCCAAATCCTTCATTTTCTCCACCAAATCTTCTTCTTTCCTTCTCCATTCTAGCCAAGGAAGGAGCTACCCAAGTTTGAAGAGATTCGGAGCTCGTTCGTGTCCGTTTGGAATCTCTACGTGTCGGTATCGTGTCGGGGAACTTTTTCTTCGATCCGAGTCACCGGGAGGTATAAATCCCTTCTTCTTCTCATTTCTCTCATGCATTAGGATAGTTTTGACCCATAGGAATGACCTCCATGATTTTGTGCCTATTGGTGTCCATTTCGTGTCCATTTGGACACTTGTAGAGGTGTCCTATGAGTAGGATCGTGTCCTAATGGGGAAAACCCTATTTGGACACATATGGAATTATTGGTATATTGATTTATTGTTGTTCTAATATTTATTCCAGATTTTAGGAGTGTTTAGGAATGTGTTTTCCTATGTATCTTAATGTATCATATTATCTAAATCAATATATATTTTATATATATATATATATATATATATATATATATATATATATATATATATTATATATATATATATATATATATATATATATATATATATATATATATATAAAATGGTTTATATATATATATGGATATATATCATGGTGTGTGTTGTGTGATTTTGTGTTGGTATAGTGGTCGGCCAAGGGAGGAGTCCTTTGAGTGTGTGTTGGAGTGGAAGAGAGGTGTGTATAGCAGGTGTTTGAGAGATTGGTTGAGAGGAAGAATGAGAGATATATGTATATATATATAATATGGTTTATATATATATGGATATATATCATGGTGTGTGTTGTGTGATTTTGTGTTGGTATAGTGGTCGGCCAAGGGAGGAGTCCTTTGAGTGTGTGTTGGAGTGGAAGAGAGGTGTGTATAGCAGGTGTTTGAGAGATTGGTTGAGAGGAAGAATGAGAGAATGGGATTAGTATTGGAGAGTGGGTGTTTGTGTATAGAGAAATTGGTGTTGGTAGAGTGTTGATAGTATGAGAGATGGAGAGGGGGAATGCCACCTGAATTCAGCAGCAGTAGCAGGACAAAATAGGTCCCCTTCCACCCTTTGACAGCCCCTTCACCTGTCTAAAAATAGCCCCTTAAACACCATGGGTTGTCCCCTTCTTGATGTCCCAAAAAAAACCTATCCTTGTAGCTGTCACAACCACCCACAAATCAGCCCATTAGTATCCAGCAAATGACAGTCCCTAAACCCCCTGTTTTTTGCCTCAAACCACCCTTTGCACAGTCCCATATCAGTCCAGATTTCAGCCATGGCATGCCCCCATTGACAGCCTCCAACTGTCCTTGTATCAGCCTATGGATCAGCCTTAAAGGGCAGTCCATACACCCCCAAAAACTGTCCCATAGCAGCCTGTGTACACAGCCTTGTAGCTGTCCCATTTCACCCCTTAACCTGCCTCCTTAACCATCCCTAAACAGCTCATATGTAGCTGTCCTAAACCTGTCATTAGAGCCCTTGTAGCAGTTCCACATTAGCCCCAAAAACCTGTCCTAATTTCAGTCCTAAGCCTGTGCAAAACCAGTCCTAAACACCCACCAAATCAGCCCTACAAACCACCAAAAATTAGCCATTAACCTGTCCCCCATAGCTCCTAAAACCAGTCCACATGGCTGTCCCAATCCAGCCTCAGAACAGCCCCAACCCAGCCCTGTTTCAGTCCCAAACCTGTCCTTGTTAGCCCTTGAAATCAGCCACTTAGTTGAGCCATTTTAGCCCTTAAATTGTAGTCCCAAATCAGCCATTAACCTGTCCATACTAGCCCCTAAACTTGACACCCAAACCAGCCTAGTAGCAGCCCTTAATAAGCCTATTTCAGCCCCATAAAACCACTCCAAAATAGTCCCTAATGGACAACCTATAGAAGTCCTAAACCAGTCCATGATTGCCTCTTTGTTCAGCCTATAACAAGTCCTAGAACAGCCCATTGTTGGCAGCTACACACCAGCCTAAAGCAGTCCATATTGGACAGGTCCTATGGGTCCCAAATAGCCCAATCCAGGTCCCATATCAGCCCTTGTATTGCCCTGAAATCAGCCCCCAAAATTAGTCCCTACATTGAGCCTATTGTGTGTGTGTGTGAGTTCATATGTAAGAACCTATAGGTGAGTCTAAGGTAGCTATTTGTATATGTGTGTGAGGGCCTAGAAGTGTGGTATCATGGGTGTAGTGAGTGAGTTTAGATATGTATTTATATATATGAGTTATATATGTATTTGTGGGTGTGAGGTTATATATATATTTGTGTGTATGGGTGTAAGATTATATGTGTATTTGTGTGTATGTGTCTAGATATGGGAATATAGGTGAGTATATATATTTGTAGCTATATACCATGGTATGTGAGGTAAGGTAATGGGTAAATGATTAACATGTGTCATAAGATGATTTAGATGACCTAGATACTAGGATTTCTTGGTAGGTAATGTTAGTATAGGATAGTATCTAGCTATCCTAGGAAACCTAGGCTAGTATTCCTAGGTTAGAGTGGTATGTGCAAGGTATAGGTATTTACCTTGGTAAGGGTAATGTAGGTAATGCCTAGAACTAAGGTATTTGAGTTTAGAGCCTAAGATATGGTTAGAACTTGGTTCCCTTGGTTGGTAATGATCAAATATAGTGCTCCTAGACTAGTTTTGACGTCGGTTGACCATTTTGACCGAAAGTCAACAAAAGTCAACCGAGAGTCAAACTTAGCCTTTAAGCGACTAGATTTGACCGAAACCAAACCAGAGTTGACAAGTTGACTAAAAGTCAATAGTTGGTCAACATGTGACTTGTTTGACCTAGGGTTGACTCCGTGTTGACCTGAGTTGACCAGAGTTGACTTTTTGACCAAAAGTCAACTGTAAGTCAACCCTTGACCCAAATTGACCTAGTTTGACTTGGATTGATTTTCTGTGACCTTGTTTGACCTTGGTTGTCCTAGTGTGACCCAGTTTGGCTTAGTATGACCTAGTATGACCTATTTTAGCTTGGTGTGACTTAGGTTTGACCTAGATTGACCTAGATTCATTTAGAATGCATTATAATACATCTTATTATCATTTTTAGACTTATAGTGACTTGTACTGTTCTATAGGAGACAGACACCACTCCTCGGACAGTATATTCTCTTCAGACACTCAGGATATCAGGCGAGTACATTCTCTGACCGTTTCATACTTGTCTGGATTTACATTCTTGCTCTAGATTACTGTACTTGATGCTGACACGATTGTTATCACGGATTGGTACTATATGGATCTTCTTTTGAGATGTTATCCCCTTGTATTCACTAAATATATATTGTGATGTGCGTTTTACTTACATATTGTATTTATTGAATACCCATATCCTTGTATACTCATTGTGCATATTGTACTCTCATTATCACATGAGTTCCAGGGATAGACCATTGTACACTATTGTATAACATTGTACAACTATTGTATAATATTGTACATCTATTGTATAATATTATACATCCATTGTATAACATTGTACACTATTGTATAAGATAACGTAACTGGAGTGGATCCTTGTGTATTGATTGGAAAGGGGGAGTAGAATTGGTTATGTACTCAAATCCTATTGTACAACATTGTATAACTATTATATATGTCTATTGTACACCCACGTACAATGGAGTTACCATTGCATTATTCTAGACCGTTTACATAACCATATTGTACTCTAAATCACAGTTGGCTTACAGTTCTTACTTATCATATATAGATATTTCCTGTAATCAAATCTCTACTGTTTTTTATATACATTCTTCTTTCAGCGTTTCATGTACCTTACTCTATTACATGCTTTATATTTCCTAACTTGATATGAACTGCGTGAGATGTTTTGTGCTCGCTCCTGTCCTGACTGGACCTGTTGAAAATATTACAGAGGATGAGGCCTGCGTAGACACCTTCTATGGGACAGCTGTAGATGGCTCTTGTGACCCAGATTTCTAGTCGAATCTACTAGCTATAGAGACTGAGGCTCCCTAGTTTAGGTCTACTATTTCTGTCATTTGAGGTCTGGATTGTATATATTCTTTCATATTCAGTATTAGAGACTTGTATTGAGCTGGATGTTCTGATTTATTATGTCAGTAGACACTTAGACTCTCTGGTTGTATTTATGTGGATTTTCTCATTTCAGTATTTATTTCTCTATCTATCTTTCTATTTTTTATCATTCTGTCTTAGATGTGATTGAGACTGTATATTGCTATGTCACCTTCATTCGGAGTGTATATACTGTACAGGTACCTTTATATTATTAGATGATTGACCTAGGACAGCGTTCTACCGCCGACATTGCGGCGTAGGCTGGGCGTTGTTACGTTCTCGTACCCTCACAGTGGGTGCGGGTCGTGACACGTTCCATACTTCTGTCTTTGAGATCCCTCGACGACCCACAGTCGCGAGCCTTCTCCCTTGATACTCATTGAGATCCCTCGACGACCCACGGTCGCGAGCCTTCTCCCTTGATGCAATATCCTTTTTACTCAACTTAGAAATGACTACTTGATGGCCCCCTTTTTCTAAACTCACTTGAATTAAGTGTGGTCCTTGCCTTAAACACTAAGTCCATGCATCGTGCCTTAGGCCAACCGTGTTCTACGCAACACTACCGTCCAAGTCATACCTCATATGACGGGCCTTGGGATCGTGGAACTATTTAACTTGACAACCACAGAATGAGCGGGACAGCACTTGGAATGACTTAGGTCGACCGGCATAACTTTTTCTAACTTACTCAAGCCTACAACTTAACCCGAGGGACGAGCAAAGGCTATGCCAAGCCTTGCGCAGTGGAAGCGTGCATGCTTTATCGAGCATTTACGCAGGCGACGCCTATGACTTAGGCTAATTCACAGATTTGTGTCGAAGACCAACTTTCCTTCTCCCAAGCCACGGGATGAAGGATCGAGTGTCATTTTCAAAGCACGCCGTACACCGACTCTATGCCGACCGTTGGACCTTTCCATATTCTAACTCCATTCGATCCGTCGGGATTATTTCCTTTAGCTTTGTGGATTCCTCTCTTTTATTATTAAGCCTACCTGTACAAGTTGAAAACATGCGTTTTATTATGTGAAGGCAAAGATGAGGCAAGTTCACCGAAACTACCCCACCCAAGTGAGCGGTCGCCTCGACCGAGCGATGTCTCCGAGTAGCCGTTGCAAGGCTAAGTCCGAACGCCGTTGGCGTTTCGATTCCTCTGATTGACTGAGCGGGACGGGGCACTACATCATACAACACTCAGAAAAAGTTTCGTCCTCGAAAGTAACTGAGTATTTACTCATTGACTTATCACTCGAACGTTCAACGACTCTCGCACACATTTCTCCTATGCATTTCCCAAATGCGAGCCACGTTCGTGCTACTATCAATCTTTCCTTCAATACGATTTCAAAATCCTCGACACTTTTCTATTCCTTAAGTCTCACTTGATTCAATGTATCACTTAGTTGGATCGTGCACACATTCCAGCGTCTTCGAAATATATGCATTTCAACCAAGCCTCGTGATAGAGAATCTCCCATCACCACCCGAGTCGGATCGTACATATATTCGGGCGTCCCTGATATACGTGCATGTCAACCGAGCCTCATGAGTGGTGCCTCCACAATCCTACCACTTCGCACTCGGACGCCTGCCTAACCGCTAGGCTATGTCTTTCCGTCAGTATTGGAATCATAGTTCCCAAACAACAATATCAACACTGACCCCATCCTAAGGTCAAACCAAATTGATAGTACGGGGTTTTCTACCCAAGCTCGCATCACTCCGATTTCTAAACATCGAGCATCGATTTCCTACTCACATTCCAACTTTTGTCGTACGGGGTCCGAGTTATTCAGCAAAGCCATCCTACGATAACTCACGTTTCAACCAATTCCTTGACATATCAATATTACTTCGTTCATCAAACCAATTCGATAGTCTACTTCTTCGAACACATTCGACGTAATACGCCTATCAATCCTTCTCAAGTCAAACTCGCTACAACACGATTCATTTCTAAACCATAATTCACAATTCATATTTCCTAAGTCATTCATCCCAATTCACGCAATCGATCATGAGGTCGTCTAGCTTAATAATAAGTTGTGCCCCAATCTCATGCGAGTCAGATTATCCACGGTGGGCATGAATCACCATGCACGCTCCCGCAGGATAATTATCCTCATTGGGACGTAACTCTTATTTTGCGTCTAGACTAATTCATTCTTGATGCGCGGATTGGACCTACTCAATCCTCAAATTTATTTAATTCATCAATCGCAAGTCCTCACATCCTCAAATCTTCCTTCGCATCAAACCGACAAGTCGAGACAATCAAAGTTGCCGCATCCTGACTTTTCGAGTTCGATCATTCCCGCAACATGAATCACCATGTCAGCGCTCACACGGAACGATCGCCCCAAATCCGACGCAACGCATAGGCGAGGCTGGAGTTACGCTCGCACAAGACAAGATTGTCGACGTTGTGGTTATTCGCGTAACCATTCAAGACACAATCATTTTCATCCAACATTCCTTTCAATCAAAATCCTAAGTATTGCCTCCAACCGAATAATAACACTTGTACGATCGTCATTCGTCGAGTCAGAGTACCCCCGAGTTATCGCATATCGATCTTTGATACGCCTTAATACCATCGACGATATGCGTAACCTGACAATCTTCCTTTGTAACTAATTTCGAGTCGTACGAATGATGCTATCGTCCGACTGGATAATCTCCTCAATTTACATCATCCCTTTGCTAACTCAATTCATCGAGCAACATTCAATCCAATCCTTAGAGTCATTGCGTAACTTCAAAATTTAACTTTTCATGCACACGATCTTTCCATCGTGCTAACTTTTTCTATACGATCCACCTACTGACTTTCTTTATCAAGTCATCCATTCGCTACACCTTAACTTTTTCTCGATTCAATTTCACCTACTCAATCATCTTCAGGTTTCATACTCGTGCAATCTCAATCCCGTGCACGTTCCGTGTGTGTAAATTCCAGGTTTTTCAAATCGACTCGTCAAATCTCAAGACTACAATTTATTCAACGATACTCACCCTAAGGCTTTGCATAACGCGACGCTTGCTGATAGACTCACCGAATTCTGAATCCTCAATCGATCGATTGACATCCCTGAGGCTATTGCATACACCACTCAGGGATGAATTCATTCAACAAATCCTCAAAACTATCATTCGATTCACTATTTACTTCCTCGAATTTCTGTCTGAACGATTCCTTAAATTTCAAGCACGCTCACCTTATATCGTACCGACGATATCATCGTCGTTCGATAGCACCCCTATCGATAGTCAACCTAATTTACTCAATCGAGTTCAACTCATTCTTGCTCGATACTATTCA
Source organism: Iris pallida (assembly GCA_029216955.1). Classification (NCBI taxonomy): domain Eukaryota; kingdom Viridiplantae; phylum Streptophyta; class Magnoliopsida; order Asparagales; family Iridaceae; genus Iris; species Iris pallida. The sequence continues at coordinate 4,835,761 of JANAVB010044219.1, read as the reverse complement.
ATTCCTGTACTCGACTTTTCTAAGGTCGACGCAACTTTGGTGTATATGCCCAGCCCGACTTAGCCAACCGTGCTTACGCGAACCACCTTTTTATTTCTTTTCAAAAACTGTTCTCCAATATTTTTTAAAATAGCTAAACTTGTTGTATGGACATCCGTGGGATATTTGAGAGAGAGTGCACCAACGATATCAACTTTGCGGAAGCAACAGAGTTTACGGAAACAACGAAGTTAAAGAATTCAATCGATAGTCCAAGGACGTAAAGTCGTGCTCTGATACCATTATGTTACACCCCGCTCCCATAGGAGCGATCGTCCTCGCTAAGGCGTGATGTCGCACGAGCCTATATTGCGCTCGTGCAAGGCGGGTTCCATAACGGCCGATTTCAGCGGCTGCGACGGGGTCGTCGCACAGAAGTCCCAAGCAGAGACATTGAACACACATCGAAAATTTAGAACAAACACAAGTTATTCAAAGAAGCTCTTTTATTGATATTGAAACAATGGTTACATTGGGGGCGTAAGGCCAAGATTACAATCACTCAAGCTCATTCTTCTCATATTTTATAAGTTCACTCAGCTCTCTCTCATCTCTCAATACATGTCTGAGCCAGCGGATGCTTTGGAAGGCGACGTCCATACATTATATCCCGTATAAGTCTTGACTCCATGCAGCCACACGCTTCGAATCGCCAAGGAACTCCGTGCCTCAACACATCCAAGCGAGCTCCGTGCTACGAGCTTCTACCTGTGCCTGCACATGAAAACTATGTGGGTGTCAGTACTCAACTGTACTGGTGGAATGAGCTCCTCGCCCACCCATACAAAACCGACACGTTCATTTTCTTTTGTGCAATATAGTCCCCTTTTGATTGTCTTTCTACTCCTGCCTTAGGATCAGTTTTAGGACCGACGCCTTGGCCTATTCTGTGTCTCTAGACCATCTCGTGCTTACAACGACAATGTTAACTCATACCTTGCCTCAAGACCCTTCTCGTGCCAACAACGTTAACCTATCGAGTCGTGTTTGCCTTACGGCTTAAAATCAGAGACGCAACTACGCGACGAGGCTCCATTTCCGTGTGACCGTGCTACAAACCCTTGCTGAGGCCGTGCCTCGCAACTCAGTGAGACTTAACCATATCGCTGCCTCACGACCCTTGCTACTTTGATCATCAACTGACCCAATCGAGACTTGTGAACTTAGTGTCACTTAACCAACTTGCCTTACGGCGATTCCCGACTTAAACTCGAACAACTCAAACCCAACTTATACAACTCATATGTCAACACTTGAGACTCGACGCCACGTCTCATGCCGAAGCACGACGCCTATGTTGAAGCCAAATCTTAGGCCCAAACTTTGTGTTCCAACTTGTACACACATTCAACTCGACTCAATCCAAAGTCATACATGCGAATAGTCGCTATTTGCCGACATCTATATGAACTTGGCCACTAGCATCACAAGCTATCCTGAGACGTATAGCTTTTTGTTAAATCGGGGACCTTCCAACGCAAATAGCTAGCATCCGTTGTAAGTCCCCGCTTTAACCCTGTGCTCAAACCTTATGCACCACTATACCCTGTTTCCTCCTAGGCCGAGTCGGTCCCATGGTCCAGGGTTGCCATTCGAGGAAACATCACCCTTGTCGACAAGTTGTCCATGACTATGCAAGACTCGACTCAAACTGACGTCTCACACAGTCATCATTCTTTCAGTGTTACTCTGTCTTTCAAACCATGTTCCATACTTCTATCTTTGAGATCCCTCGACGACCCACGGTCGCGAGCCTTCTCCCTTGATACTCATTGAGATCCCTCGACGACCCACAGTCGCGAGCCTTCTCCCTTGATGCAATATCCTTTTTACTCAACTTAGAAATGACTACTTGATGGCCCCTTCTCCCTTCACAGATTTGTGTCGAAGACCAACTTTTCTTCTCCCAAGCCACGGGACGAAGGACCGAGTGTCATTTTCAAAGCACGCCGTGCACCGACTCTATGCCGACCGTTGGACCTTTCCATATTCTAACTCCATTCGACCCGTCAGGATTATTCCCTTTAGCTATGTGGATTCCTCTCTTTTATTATTAAGCTTACCCGTATAAGTTGAAAACATGTGTTTTATTATGTGAAGGCAAAGATGAGGCAAGTTCACCGAAACTACCCCACCTGAGCGAGCGGTCGCCTCGACCGAGCGATGTCTCCGAGTAGCCGTTGCAAGGCTAAGTCCGAACGCCGTCGGCGTTTCGATTCCTCCGATTGACTGAGCGGGACGGGGCACTACAAGATACCTACTTAATGTTATTTGGTTGTTAATTTTCTATTGACACTTGCTACACTACTGTAATGCCTCACTAACACACACACTCATTGTATGATGTACACACATATATACATACAGCCCCATTAAACACACACAAATCTCTTATGTCCTTTCCCCTTCTCTTTGTAGATATAATATATAGCTATATGTGTATGTACGCCTATAGCTATATGTCAATGTCTAACCTAATGTCAATGTGTAAATGATAGTGCAGGGTGTAATGGGAATTTCAATGTGTAAGGTAAAGCTATATGTGATATACATATTGATATGTGTATATGTGATATGTGGGTGGGTATATAGGTAATATAGCTTATAGCCTAGGACTCATAGCCTATGGGTATGGGTTTGAATGCCAGTTACATGTGTAGTTGACTTGTATAGTCTAGAATTGGTGTGTGCTTGCTAGAATAGACTAGTTAGACTAGTATAGACCAGAGTGACCTAGTTTAGACTTGATTAGACCTAGTTGACCTAGTTTGACTTCTAGGGATTTCCCAAGAGTTGACTTGGGTCTAGATTGACCTAGAATCATGTAGAATGCATAGTAAAACTTCATATTACCATTTTGGACTTGTTGTGACTTGTACTGTTCTATAGGAGATAAACACCACTCCTCGGACAGTAGATATTCTTCAGATACTCAGGATACAGGCGAGTACATTCTCTGATCATTTCATATCCTGTTAGAATTATTCTCCTGCTTTAAATTACTTTACTTGATGCTGTCACGTTGGTCACACGGATTAGTACTATATGGATCCTTTCTTGAGATGTTATCCCCTCAGGGAGCATCGGATACTACATGTTCTGTGCATTTCACTTATATTGTGTATCACTATGCTTCATGGTTCATTGAATCACTTGTGACATGTACTCTCATGATCACAGAGTTTTCCATGAATTACCCATTTATGGGCATTCCTAGAATTCCCATTTATGGGACTATCATGTATCACCCTTCGGGGGCCATTACATGAATCATAACATAACCTGGCTGGATCCTTGTATATTGATTGGGGGTACGGGGGAGTAGAAGTGGACATGTGAATAATATCCAAGTAGTGTAGCATCAGAATCATTCCGTAGTGTAGTATCAGAATCATCCTATGCCATTCACATGTCTATATTGTAGTCTGACTCACTAGCCACTGTTAGTTCTCTATTTATAGTAGATATTTCTATTACAGCTATCTCCTTCACATCCTGTACTTTTTTTCAGTTTTCTGTATCTTACTTTACTACATGGTTATATTTTCTAGCCTGCTATGATCTGTTGAGATGTATTGTGCTCGTTCCGTCCTGATTGGGCACCGTTGATATATTTACAGAGGACGAGGATGAGGCTGGTGTTGACATTTTTTATGGGACAGCTCTAGATGACACCTGTGATCCGGATTTCCAGCCGGATCCACTAGCTATAGAGACCGAGGCTCCATAGTCTAGGTTTTTATTATTTCTGTCATTTGAGATCTGGATTGTATATGTTTTTTCATATTCTGTAGTTGAGACTTTGTATTTCTGGATGTTTGTTGAGTTGTTATCTTAGACACTTAGACTCTTCTGATCATCTGTATTTTATTTTGAGTTCTATATCATATCGTGCTTCTTCTTCCTTAGTTGTGATTGAGTTTACATTCTGCTATGTCACCCCCATTTGGGGAGTATAAACTTCTTAGCATTATACTGTTAGATGCATGAGACATAGGACAACGTTCTACCGCCGACACTGCGGCATAGGCTGGACGTGCCCACGTCTTGTGCCCTTACTCTAGGGTGCGGGTCGTGACAGGCCTTAAAATTGATAATAGGAGAGGCTTTAGCCTAATGTAACTTAGCTAAACCTAGCCCACCCTCTTGTGGCTGGCCAAGAACATCCCCCTCACCCTATTTATATCATCATTAGCCCCTCTTCTTCCCCTTTCATCAAGAACCCTAACCATAATTTGGTATTCTTTCCCAAATTACTCCCAATATCTAAATTGAATTCAAATTCCTCAAAGCCACTTGCAATCTCTTTCCCTTGGAGAGAAAAGGCTTCTAATTGCTATGAGGGAGCTTATTGAGGCAATTTGACCATTGGAAGAGGCGAGATCTAGATCTAGGAAGTTTTTCTCGAGAATCTATCTCTCAAGTGCTAAGACCCTCAAAACCTATTCTAATTCTTGATTTCTTTCCATAGATTCACTCACTTAGGGTCCCTACATCATTAGGATGAGTTTGGTTTGAATTCAAATCCATTTGAGGTGCGTATCGCAAGAATATCGATACACACGTCAAGTGTTCGATGAAATGCCTTTTAGGATTTTTCTTACTTAAATTTCGAATGTAACTGGATATTTTGGTTGCTAAAATACTAGGTTTGATGTGTGTACTGTTTTGTGGAAATTTCGAGAGGGGTAGTTCTGTATGTAGAACCTAAAAAAAATTAAAAGTACACACGCACACAGAGGAGAAGAGGAACACAGAGCTTTACATTTTCTTTTCTTTCCTCATACTAATGTTATTTCTTACTTTCATTTGGCTTACCCTAGGGTCGGTCCTGTCCTCTGAGGGCCACCGCACATCGAGTTGTGGTGTACTGGTAACACCACTGTGCACCGGGGGTGAGGGCCGGGTTCGAGCCCTCCCTCCCACGGAGGTGGCTGGGTGGCGGTGGCCACGGCCTCCGGGCCAAAGTTGGGTGGAGTCGTCCACCGGCTTTGGTTTTAAAAAAAAGAAAAAAAAGAAAAAGAATATATATATATATATATATATATATATATATATATATATATATATATATATATATATATATATATATATATATATATATATATAAACTTGGAAAAAAAATATAAAAACCATAGTTTTATGTCCTCTCTTCCTGCAAGCAGGCCAGATACGTATGTGGGTGGGGGTTTCCTCAGCCATAGTTTGGTGACAGGACCGACCCTAGGATAAGCCATATAAGACTTCAGGCATGGCAACCGCCATCTGCTGAGGACAACCCCCAGGTTCAGCGTGATCCCAATAGAGGTCGATGTCGCGAGTGACCCTCCAGGATCGACCTACAATAAGGGTCAAGGGACAACCAAAAGTAACTCCGGATAAGCCAACCCAACTCCGTGGGCCGGCCATGTCCGATGAGGCCGGCTGGACTATCGTCCGTAGGGGCCAAATCCTCTCAGTCTACGCCCAGGCTGGACTATCGTCCGTAGAGGCCACTCAGAATGTATCTCCTTCAAAGCAATATAATTTTTTATTTTATTGAGTCTAGGAATACATTGTACACCAAGTCGTACTAGCAAATAGGCTATCCGAAAACGTTTTTCAAAACTGACCTATCTCTTTAAAAATGACCTATGTTTTTGAAAAACACCTATTTTACAAAAAGCTTCTGAAGGACTTTTCAAAAAGCCAAAATTTATTTTTCACAAAATCAACTTACCAAACCCTGACAGAACTCGGCCAGAGTTCGGCCAAGTTGAACGTTATGTGAATGTTTGATTTTAAACTTGGTCTCCCTTCAGTTACGGTTTGTTACAAAGAGTTCTGTCCGAATTCTTCCGAATTCTGTCTTTGGAAAAACTATAAATAGAGAAGGATTTCGATCATTTCAAATCACCAATTCACTTTCAATCTCTTCTCTTCTAAAGCTTACATTTCTTCCAAAGAGTTCTAAAAAAAAGCTTCCATTTTTAAATCCCAAGTCAGTTACAATCCTCTAGTCCATTTGCCGGTGCGGTGTGGTCTAGAAAATATCAGAGCGATTGTAATCAGAGGCTTGATTGAAGATTGACTCTTCACAATTGAAGTTGGTCGAGTTCTTCGTATCAAAGCTCGCGTCTATAGAAGTTGCAAGGATTTCGTATGAAAACTTGCGGAATTTTCCAATAGTGGATTCAACTGGAAGCTAGAGTTCTTCCGACTGGACTAGTCCTCACAAGAGGAAAACCAGTATAAATCTTGGTGTTTGCGTTTGCCTTCTGATCACTCTTTTATTACTATCATTTATTTTGTGATTATTTTTATATCTGTGATCTAACTGCTAACGAGTTTTTAATTAGCAATATTCCGCTGCCTACTTTATTCACCTTCCTCTAGAGTATTCTGTTTTACGATTTTGTTCCTACATTTGGTTTATATGCTCTTCTTGATATCATGTATATTAGTTTAGTTGTCTTGTTTATATACCATCATTGTTCATAGTTTGACATTATAGTTCATGTTGGATTTGTCCTCACATGTACCTTGACTGTGTAGTATCGTGTCGTCACATGTGCCTTGACTGAGTCGTATCGTGTCATAGGACGAGTGCGCCATAACTGAACTGCTATTTCCTTGTTTCGATTTTCTCAACCTGCGAGTCCACACTCGGGACGAGGGTTGACTGTTTGCACCTGCGAGTCCACACTCGGGGCAAAGGTGATTGTCTTGAACTAACCTGCGAGTCCCCACTCGGGACGAGGGTTAGTGATTTGTCTTGAACTAACCTGCGAGTCCACACTCCGGATGAGGGTTAGTGATTTGTTCAAACCTGCGAGTCCACACTCGGGACGAGGGTTTGGTATCCGTTGATCTATTGTTCACTAGTTTTCTTCCAGTAGTACATTTATGCATAGTTGATCTCGTATCCATGTGTCATAGTCATTTGTCAGTTTCTGTCTCTTTCCTGTTTATTTCTTATGCACGATAAATTGTTAGATAGGCATGTTTTATGTATCTTGCTAGTCCCCTGAGGACCTGATGATCTCTTCAGCTATTTGCTGAGCGGCTGCATAGAGTAGATGGGTAGTGATGATTGTGTCTGCAGGAATCAGGTATCAGTAGTGGTACTTATTTATTCTTCCTTATTTATATTTATTTCTACGACTTTTTGCTGATATAGCCTAGTTTGTAAGCTCTGTTATTATTCTTGAGCTTGATCGAATATGTGTGCTACAGGGCAGCCGACTGTATTGCATATTGTTCATTATTATTATGTTACTCTCGTAGTGGATTGAGATATAGTTTTGACTGGCCATGATTAGACCTATTATCATAGTCTAGACAACTTATACGTACTCAAGTTGGGCTGTAGTCCACTTGATACGAGCTGGCTTGCGCACGCACTCGCATCCCGAAAAGCGGGTGCGGATCGTGACCGTGGCTTGACCAAGCACAAGCAACGTCATACACCTACAAATGTGTGTATGTACCATGCATTAACAAAGATAAGTAAAAATAAAATTATTCCAACATTGTAGAGTCTGTCGTCTGGGGGAGGGTGTCACGACCCGCGCCCTAGAGTTAGGGCACGAGAACGTAACAACGCCCAGCCTACGCCGCAGTGTCGGCGGTAGAACGCTGTCCTAGGTCTCAATGCATCTAACAGTATAAGACTAAATAGTTTATACTCCCCGAATGGGGGTGACATAGCAGATACCATCTCAATCACATCTAAGGTAGAGCATGATAAAGATAGATAAAACATGAAATCCAAAATAAATACAGAAGATAGAAGTCTAAGTGTCTAAGATACATAAACCCAGAAATGCATCTCAAAACTCAAATACAGTAATCCACAAAGTAAATACAACTCCAGACAGAAGAAATACCATCTAAACAACCTCTAATGTGTCTCCTCTAGGCTAGCAGGCAATCCCAGGCTATCTGTAAAATTTATCAACAGGTCCAGTCAGGACAGGAGCGAGCACATTACATCTCAACAGTTCATAGCAGGTTAGAAAGTATAATCATGGAGTAAAGTAAGATACAGGTACTGAAAGAAATGCTGTATGTAAACAGAGGGAGAGCTGTAATAGAAATATCTACTATAAATAAAGAACTAACATGTGGCTAGTGAGTCAGAGTACAATATAGACATGTAAATGGCATAGGAGATTCGGATGCTACACTATGGAAGAGATTCTGATACTACACTACTTGGGTATTATTCACATGTCCATTTATACTCCCCCGTACCCCCAATCAATACACAAGGATCCAGCCAGGTTATGTTATATGATGCTATGTAACAGCCCCCGAAGGTGATAGACCCCGAAGGTGATAGACCCCGAAGGTGATAGACCCCGAAGGCGATACATAGTAGTCCCATAAATGGGATAAGGATTCTAGGAAGACTCTGTGATCATAAGAGTATATGTCACAAGTGATCGAAGAATCAACGAAGCATAGTGATACGCTATGTAAGTGAAACGCACAGAACATAGAGTACCCGATGCTCCCTAAGGATAATATCTCAAGAAGGGATCCATATAGTACCAATCCGTATGACCAACGTGACAGTACAAGTAAAGTAATCTACTGCAGGAAATAATTCTAAGCAGGATATGAAATGATCAGAGAATGTACTCGTCTCGATAACCTGAACAGCTGATAAGTATAGGGGGGGTCCCACTGAAGCCACAGAGTCCTATTTAAAGCAACACAGGTTACAAGGTGTTCAAGTTGTAATAAATGAATCTCTATAATCCATCTACATTATTCTAGGTTCTTCTAAGTCAAAACAACTCTAGGTCGACTCCGGTCAATAATCTAGTCAAACTAGGTCAAGTGTTGACTTACAGTTGACTTTGGGTCAACTGGTCAACTCTGGTCAAATAGGGTCAATTCTAGTCTAATATAAAGTGTACTTCGTTATTTGTACGTCGAAACTTACGACACGCAAATCGAGATAAGGAGATTATTGGTAAGGTTGATAATCTTATTATAGTGATCCACGTGTCCAACTTATCAATTTCAGCGATGTGAGATCACTGGAATTGGCTGATCTCAGTTTCGTTGTACTAATCCTGAAATACGAACATTATATGAATTAATTATTAATTAATTATAAAAAGGTTAAACTCAGAGAAATTATCAACAAACATTGTCGGACGATGAAATGAACATCGCCAACGTATCCAGAATGGTCAAATTAGCTAGGATAGCCTACCCAACGGTCCAATTTGGACACAAGGACAAAAAGGTAATTTCGGGTCAAAACGGTATCCGTGTCGGAGCCGTTTTGTACCGAAAAATGTGCAAGAAAATAAGTCTATAAAATATAACAAATTATATGTCCACGAAACCAGAATGATGATACGATCCCAACGGTATCTCCAGAATTGGATTCCGTTGACCCGATCTCAATTTGGTCCGTTGACCAGAACTTGAAATTCCGGTTTGCACGGAAATACGTACCGGAGCCAAAGTTCTCAAAACTCAGCAAACTACCTGTCAACGAGTCCAGAATGATGATACGAACTCAACGGTATATCCGGAATTGGATTCCGATGAGCCGATCTCAAAATGACCCGTTGATCCAAATATTGGTATCCGACTTGCACCGAAATGCGTGCCGGGTCCAACGTTCTCCAAATCTAACAAATTTTATATAAAAACATGCCAGAACGACGCCACGAGTCTAATGGTGGCGTCAGAAATGAAATCTGGAGTCCCGTGTTCAAAAATGGAATTTTACAAGTTGGAAATTATGAATTCGAGACGACCAACTTTGGCGTCGAATTCAACCAATCAAACAAGCTCACAATAAAACAAAACTGGAGGGGTAGTAAGAGGGTTATACCAGCTTCGCACCGAAACTGGTAGCACGCCAAACGGAGCTCCGGTGGAGGAGATACAAGCTGACGAAGTTGGCCCCGCGAAACTGTCCAAATTTAATACAATTTAAACGGTCAACTTGGTGGCCGGTTTTCATGTATCAAACGATAAAATTAACGGACAAAAATTGACAGGGATGAAGGTGGTTATACCGAGATTGTGACGGAGCAAAGAAATTGCCGATGCAACGGTCGGATCTCCGAGAAAACGTGCACAAAGTCGCTGTGACGGAGCGCCAAAACGAACTCGATCCCGCGCGCGCCACGACGGGACGTCGTTCAAAACGCACGAATCGCCTCGACGGCGCGTCCCGGAGGACGGTGGCCGCCATGGAAGGATAGGCTAGAGTGCGGCGCACCCGGGGGAGGGGTTCGCCGGAGCCACGGCGACGCGTGGCCGGCTCGGCGGCGGCGCTAGCGCTTCACGTGCGCGTGCGCCTGACGCGTTGCCATTTCTGTGCTGCTGCCAACGCGGCCTGCGCGACGGCGCGCGGGGCTGCGTGTGGCCAGCCCGGCCGTCGAGATGGAGTGGTGGTGGCGCGACGGCCTAGGGACGGTTTCGGCCCACCGGAGTGGCTGGAACGAATGATGAAGGTGGTGGTGTTCTAATGAAGAGGAGGAGGAAGAAGGAGGAGAAGGTGGAGATGGAGGGTGACGGCCATGGCCGACCGAGCTTGGCCAGGAGCTCGGGAAGATGAGGTCGGGGTGGGGGTTAATGAAGGTGGTGCTGGTGTTGTTTTTGTTGTGTGTAGGAATAGTTTTCGTGTGGGAAATAAAATAGAAAGGAGAGAGAGAAAGAGAGAGAACATTTAATGGAGGAGAGAGAGAGATAAAAAAGTGGTTCTCCCTAGAAATTAGGGCCGGCCAACTTTGTTGGCTGAGTGTGGGAATTTCATGGGGAAATCAATGGTTGGGATTTAATTAAGGAAATCAATGGCTAGGAATTAAATGGGAAAAATTGGTCATTCTTATGGAAATTAATTAAATAGAAATTCCTAATAAATATAGAAAAAATATGTAGGAGAGAACTTGATATTTTTGGGCAAGAAAAATATGAGGGTGTCATGATGGAGGGCAACACAAAGCTGGACTGGACTCGGTAGAGCCAGATTGGATCAAAACTGGACATTGTGCGAAAATTGAATTAAAATTAGACGTTGATGATCATGAGTGAATAAGTAGCACATGGAGATTTCAATAAATGGGACACAAGTGGCGGACGGGTAGTAGGCTCAAGGTGGGCCATGTCCATAGTTAGGGCGGACATGTTTTGGTCGACAGGGGATCCACAAATCAAGTTGGAAGATGAATGTGACGCCGTAGAGTGAAATAAAATCGGGTCACGAGTCGGGAAAGTTGTGCGAATCAAATAGAGCACAAAATGACGTGTCTGAGTGGGACACGAAGGTTAAGGGTGAAGAGCGTCTCGAGTAGATCATCAATGAGAAGTTGATTTTAAGAAACTGACTGGTCTTGCGCTCCAAATTAAAAAGTCACGGTAACGCACTGAAAATGATCATGGAAAAGAGTGGAAAAAATAAATAATAATCAAATGGTCTAAACCGACCCGAAGTTCTGCGAAGCAAAAAGAGCACAAGGGAACAAGTTTGGATGGGGCACTATATACCATCATGAAGGTAATCCTGTCCACTCCAAAACTCATGAAAAACATTTCCAAAGTTGAACATCCCTGATACTCCAAATATCAATGGCACAGAAAAGTACACTTAGGAAAATAACAGAATAAATTATTTATCGAAACCAATAAATCAGAAAATAAATTAAAATAAAAAAAATCAACCCGAAATTCAGGGTGCTCACATCCTACCCACCTTATAAAAATTTCGTCCTCGAAATTAAAATGTCCATACTCCCTCTAGGTCAAACCCCCACAAGAAAAGTCCCAGAACTTAAATAAAACATACCATCAAAAAAAGAACGGCATACAGGGTCATGGCATACGGTGGTAGTGAAAGTCTCATCTAGGTATACTAGTCATGCTAACTGAATCGGTCATAGGGTATCAAAATACACAAGCAATCTAGGATGCTAAACAAAAAAGTTACAGAAATAACAAATCATCAAAACTGTAAGGCGGTCTACCATCCTATATGAAAACTGGTACTTATCAAAAATAAAATAAAGGTAACTACCAATCATCTGAAAAAGGGTACTTATTCAAGGAAAAAAAAAATCAAAAATCACTTTAAGGAATAAAAGTCAATCACATGGAAATCCAATCACAATATATATATATATATATATATATATATAGAGCGCCAGAGAGGGAAAAGCTAGCATTATGTGTATGGGAACATGTTCACATGGTTAGATAGTAGGCGTGTGTGTACGTGAACATACATGAAGGTGTATATGAGGATTGTGTTTCCAATTCAATGGCTATCAAGTTACACTAATCATGGCATATTGGTTAAACAACCTACAATACGCAACTTATTTACTCATAACATGCATGGCTAACCATATACATACATATATATAAGGAGGTAGAGATTTAGTTATGTATCTATATACATTATAACATATATGCATAAACTCTATATATATCCTTATAGACATATAATCATAACATAGAGGGGAAGGATAAGGTTAAATGACAGTATATACTATGTTAGAGTGTGTGTGTGTGTCCTTGTACAGGGTTATAACTTAGTATTAAAAAGTTAAACCAGGTTTTAGTTCAACATTTACATAAAAATATCTGAAAATAAGCTAACATTTAACCAGTGTAATATTAACATAATGCAATTTCAAAATTTAGGGGTTTTGAAACATCACGACTAATCTCAATGCTCCCAATACATCCTAACATGATAGAAATAAAACCCTAACATATTACCAATACATTTATCTACGCATACAGTTCGATATTACATGTTAAATCTGAATTTTAACTAAACATGGAAATCAATGTAAAAATGTTAACATGTAACTAGTTTTCAAGATTTTGGAGAAATTTGAACATTAAAACCAACTCAATGTTTATCACAAACTAACATGTAAGAATATGAAACCTAACATTATATCCCTACATACAACAATGTACACAGCTTTAAATATTATATTAAAGAACATAAAACAGCAATTTAAACTAAACATTTGGAATTCAGTATTAAGGGTTAATATGCACACAGTCTCAGATTTTTCAAATTTAACACAAAACTCAACCAAAATTCTTTTGAATTGAAACCCTACGTATAACATACATGTGCAGTGATGTAAACCTAAATAATAACATGAAATTTATATTTAAATTACGAATTTAAACATGAAAAAGCAGAGAACCAGAAATATTGGTTATAAAAATTTGGACATCAACAACATATCAATATGTATCTAGATATGTGGAAAAATTAAGTGTAGCATGCATACGTGTTAGGCAAAGTGTCTGTTATATATATATTCATATACATATTCTCATGTCCCAAAAAAATTAATTCTACGTTAAGACTAACATTTAGATTCCTACCAAGATTGCAAGTAGGTGATTGACGAAATCAAGACAGTTTTATTATCATTATTATTTAATACAAGAATAATAGCAAGAAAGAAATAACGATAAAATCGGTTCTGCTTATCTGTTTAAAGAAGGAACCGTTTTGAACTCCAGAGTTAAAATATCAAATTCAAGATAAAGTCTAGCAAAATCATCGATTCATTGTATTATGAAAAACTCATAGCAAGAAATTACACAAGGTTTATAAAACCAACTAAACTTACTCCTGAGTTAAATAATAGAAAACTAGACAAACAAACAAATAATAATTCTTTTTTTTTGAATGACTGAACAAAAATAGAGAAACACATGTTCAAAAATATTTAAGGTGCAACCTGATAATCATATGCGTCTATCCAAAATCATGGTACTCTAAATCCTCGTCATACTAGTAAGCAAGGCTACGATAATCACAGAGCCCTTGACTTATGCACATATCTCTAGAATCATGGTATTTAACATTTTTGCGGTGCCGCTAGCTTGGCTGCGAAAATCTTAAATTCCCACACCCGAGAAATATATTCAGAGTCAGACTATATGTCCTCACCATGCTGGCTAATGTGACTATAGAAGGCTAGATTCCATAACATAGATGACCTAGCCCATATAATTTCATCTTGCCAAAATTAAATTAAATCAATAATGAATACTCAAAAATCAAATTTATCAATGAACATCAAACTCAAAAATGAACAAAATCCTTCAATCATATAAATACAAACTCGGATGCTACAGCTAATCGTCAAGATTCAAAATTCAACAATCTTCCATTAAAATCAATAAATACAAACCCAAATTCAACAATAACCCATCAAAATCAAATTCAACAACAGAAAATAAAGATAAAACAATCAAGGAAAAAGAGAGTTTTCAAATCGAAGTTAAAATAAGATTCTCAAGGGTCGTCCCAGGAATCTTTCAAGAGTTCCTAACTGTGATTGAGTACCTTCAAAATATATCCTAATCCTACTGCAAGCTGTAGTGGTACTCAAGTTCGAATACCACTACATAAACTCGACCTGCATGGGCCACCACTAAAAACGTGTCACGACCCGCGCCCTAGAGTTAGGGCACGAGAACGTAACAACGTCCAGCCTACGCCGCAGTGTCGGCGGTAGAACGCTGTCCTAGGTCTCAATGCATCTAACAGTATAAGACTAAACAGTTTATACTCCCCGAATGGGGGTGACATAGCAGATACCATCTCAATCACATCTAAGGTAGAGCATGATAAAGATAGATAAAACATGAAATCCAAAATAAATATAGAAGATAGAAGTCTAAGTGTCTAAGATACATAAACCCAGAAATGTATCTCAAAACTCAAATACAGTAATCTACAAAGTAAATACAACTCCAGACAGAAAAAACACCATCTAAACAACCTCTAATGTGTCTCCTCTAGGCTAGCAGGCAATCCCAGGCTATCTGTAAAATTTATCAACAGGTCCAGTCAGGACAGGAGCGAGCACATTATATCTCAACAGTTCATAGCAGGTTAGAAAGTATAATCATGCAGTAAAGTAAGATACAGGTACTGAAAGAAAATGCTGTATATAAACAGAGGGAGAGCTGTAATAGAAATATCTACTATAAATAAAGAACTAACATGTGGCTATTGAGTCAGAGTACAATATAGACATGTAAATGGCATAGGAGATTCTGATGCTACACTATGGAAGAGATTCTGATGCTACACTACTTGGGTATTATTCACATGTCCATTTATACTCTCCCGTACCCCCAATCAATACACAAGGATCCAGCCAGATTATGTTATATGATGCTATGTAACAGCCCCCGAAGGTGATAGACCCCGAAGGTGATAGACCCCGAAGGTGATACATAGTAGTCCCATAAATGGGATAAGGATTCTAGGAAGACTCCGTGATCATAAGAGTATATGTCACAAGTGATCGAAGAATCAACGAAGCATAGTGATACGCTATGTAAGTGAAATGCACAGAACATAGAGTACCCGATGCTTCCTAAGGATAACATCTCAAGAAGGGATCCATATAGTACCAATCCGTGTGACCAACGTGACAGTACAAGTAAAGTAATCTACTGCAGGAAATAATTCTAAGCAGGATATGAAATGATCAGAGAATGTACTCGCCTCGATAACCTGAACAGCTGATAAGTATAGGGGGGTCCCACTGAAGCCACAGAGTCCTATTTAAAGTAACACAGGTTACAAGGTGTTCAAGTTGTAATAAATGAATCTCTATAATCAATCTACATTATTCTAGGTTCTTCTAAGTCAAAACAACTCTAGGTCGACTCCGGTCAATAATCTAGTCAAACTAGGTCAAGTGTTGACTTACAGTTGACTTTGGGTCAACTGGTCAACTCTGGTCAAACATGGTCAATTCTAGTCTAATATAAAGTGTACTTCGTTATTTGTACGTCGAAACTTACGACACGCAAATCGAGATAAGGAGATTATCGGTAAGGTTGATAATCTTATTATAGTGATCCACGTGTCCAACTTGTCAATTTCAGCGATGTGAGATCACTGGAATTGGCTGATCTCAGTTTCGTTGTACTAATCCCGAAATACGAACATTATATAAATTAATTATTAATTAATTATAAAAAGGTTAAACTCAGAGAAATTATCAACAAACATTGTCGGACGATGAAATGAACATCGCCAACGTGTCCAGAATGGTCAAATTAGCTAGGATAGCCTACCCAACGGTCCAATTTGGATACAAGGACAAAAAGGTAATTTCGGGACAAAACGGTGTCCGTGTCGGAGCTATTTTGCACCGAAAAACGTGCAAGAAAACAAGTCTATAAAATATAAAAAATTATATGTCCACGAAACCAGAATGATGATACGATCCCAACGGTATCTCCAGAATTGGATTCCGTTGACCCGATCTCAATTTGGCCCGTTGACCAGAACTTAAAATTTCGGTTTGCACGGAAATGCGTGCCGGAGCCAAAGTTCTCAAAACTCAGCAAACTACCTGTCAATGAGTCCAGAATGATGATACGAACTCAACGGTATATCCAGAATTGGATTCCGATGAGCCGATCTCAAAATGACCCGTTGACCCGGATATTAGTATCCGACTTGCACCGAAATGCGTGCCGGGTCCAACGTTCTTCAAATCTAACAAATTTTATATAAAAACATGCCAGAACGATGCCACGAGTCTAATGGTGGCGTCAGAAATGAAATCTGGAGTCCCGTGTTCAAAAATAGAATTTTATAAGTTGGAAATTATGAATTCGGACGACCAACTTTGGCGTCGAATTCAACCAATCAAACAAGCTCACAATGAAACGAAACTGGAGGGGTAGTAAGAGGGTTATACCAGCTTCGCACCGAAACTGGTAGCACGCAAAATGGAGCTGCGGTGGAGGAGATACAAGCTGACGAAGTTGGCCCCGCAAAACTGTCCAAATTTAATACAATTTAAACGGTCAACTTGGTGGCCGGTTTTTATGTATCAAACGATAAAATTAACGGACGAAAATTGACAGGGATGAAGGTGGATATACCGAGATTGTGACAGAGCGAAGAAATCACCGATCCAACGGTCGGATCTCCGGGAAAACGTGCACGAAGTCGCTGCGACGGAGCGCCAAAACGAACTCGATCCCGCGCGCGCCACGACGGGACGTCGTTCAAAACGCACGAATCGCCTCGACGGCGCGTCCCGGAGGACGGTGGCCGCCATGGGAGGATAGGCTAGAGTGCGGCACACCCGGGGGAGGGGTTCTCCGGAGCCACGGCGACGCGTGGCCGGCTCGGCGGCGGCGCCAGCGCTTCACGCGCGTGCGCCTGGCGCGTTGCCATTTCTGTGCTGCTGCCAACGCGGCCTGTGCGGCGGCGTGCGGGGCTGCGCGTGGCCAGCCCGACCGGCGAGGTGGAGTGGTGGTGGCGCGACGGCCTAGGGACGACGTCGGCCCGCCGGAGTGGCTGGAACGAATGATGAAGGTGGTGGTGTTCTAATAAAGAGGAGGAGGAAGAAGGGGGAGAAGGTGGAGATGGAGGGTGGCGGCCATGGCCGACCGAGCTTGGCCAGGAGCTCGGGAAGATGAGGTCGGGGTGGGGGTTAATGAAGGTTGTGCTGGTGTTGTTTTTGTTGTGTGTAGGAATAGTTTTGTGTGGGAAATAAAATAGAAAGGAGAGAGAGAAAGAGAGATAACATTTAATGGAGGAGAGAGAGAGATGAAAAAGTGGTTCTCCCTAGAAATTAGGGCCGGCCAACTTTGTTGGCTGAGTGTGGGAATTTCATGGGGAAATCAATGGTTGGGATTTAATTAAGGAAATCAATGGCTAGGAATTAAATGGAGAAAATTGGTCATTCTTATGGAAATTAATTAAATAGAAATTCCCAATAAATATAGAAAAAATATGTAGGAGAGAACTTGATATTTTTGGGCAAGAAAAATATGAGGGTGTCATGATGGAGGGCAACACAAAGCTGGACTGGACTCGGTAGAGCCAGATTGGATCAAAACTAGACATTGTGCGAAAATCGAATTTAAATTAGACGTTGATGATCATGAGTGAATAAGTAGCACATGGAGATTCCAATAAATGGGACACAAGTGGCGGACGGGTAGTAGGCTCAAGGTGGGCCATGTCCATAGTTGGGGCGGACAGGTTTTGGTCGACAGGGGACTCACAAATCAAGTTGGAAGATGAATGTGACGCCGTGGAGTAAAATAAAATCGGATCACGAGTCGGGAAAGTTGTGCGAATCAAATGGGGCAGAAAATGACGTGTCTGAGTGGGACACGAAGGTCAAGGGTAAAGAGCGTCTCGAGTAGATCATCAATGAGAAGTTGGTTTTAAGAAACTGACTGGTCTTGCGCTCCAAATTAAAAAGTCACGGTAACACGCTGAAAATGATCAAGGAAAAGAGTGGGAAAAATAAATAATAATCAAATGGTCTAAACCGACCCGAAGTTCTGCGAAGCAAAAAGAGCACAAGGGAACAAGTTTGGATGGGACACTATATACCATCATGAAGGTAATCTTGTCCACTCCAAAACTCATGAAGAAGATTTCCAAAGTTGAACATCCCTGATACTCCAAATATCATGGCACGGAAAAGTACACTTAGATAAATAACAGAATAAATTATTTATCGAAACCAATAAATCAGAAAATAAATTAAAATAAAAAAAAATCAACCCAAAATTCAGGTTGCTCACAGAGGGGGACAGCCTTGAGCCAAGGGCAGTCCTTCGTCGGGTCTCCATCGACCATCAAGGGATTGGATTAAGGCCGAAGGAGATGGCCAAAGCTATCATATATGGACAAGATAGAATTCCATCCATGCATGTAAAACCGATCTGTTGTAGAGAAAGGAATCAAACTATTATTTGCTCATCAAATTAATTAAGCTAAACCAATTGCACGGTAATAAATATTAGATCCTAATTATTGTTGCATGCCGAGGGGGAGTGCATATATAATTGAGATAATTCCACCGAATTAACTAGGTTCCAAACCCTTGTTAGCAATCACCCGAATAAAACTCCTATTATACACGAATTTTTCCGTATCTTTCATAAACGTATAATACTTGCGTACTTTTGACAGATCCAAATCAATACGAAAATTTTAATCATGCAAAGTTTTAAACGTATTCTGTATAATTTATTGAATTATTTGGCACAAAAAATGTACTGGGACCTGTTTAATTAACCAAATTTGACAATATATTAAGAATATGAAGTTTCTAATCTCACTATTTCCATTTTTTTTAAATATTTGTCCGAATTTTTGAACGTATTTTGTTGGCAATGAGCCGATTTATACTCGTACTTTTGCCGTTCCAAATTTTTTCCGTTTGCCGAATTGCTAACAAGGTTCCAAACTATACCGAACGATCGCGTGGTTTGCCAGCTAAAACATCTTTCCAGCCCTCATGCATGAATCATGATCACATGGTTTTTGTCTCTGTTCTTGCCTAAAAGTATGTTGTTCAAACACACCAGTAACCCCTGATGCCTATAAATACAGCGCGCATACACTTCAATACTAATATTCCTCATAAGTTGCAGTTCTTCACTAGCTATACGCTACTGTGGAACTTACTCAGACTCTGTATCACTAGCTACAAGTACGTACGTACGTAATGGCATCAACGAGCACAGCATCAGCTGTCCTCTTCCTCGCCGTCAACCTCCTATTCTTTGCTCTGGTGAGCTCCTGTGGCACCTGCCCATCTCCGAAACCACCAACCCCGAAGCCTCCCACCCCGAAGCCCCCGACCCCGAGCCCTTCTTCCGGTGGCAAGTGCCCCATTGACACCCTCAAGCTAGGCGTCTGCGCCAACGTGCTGAGCGGCCTAATCAACTTGAACCTTGGCAAGCCACCTAAGAAGCCATGCTGCTCTCTCCTCGGAAACCTGCTCGACCTTGAGGCTGCCGTCTGCCTCTGCACTGCCATCAAGGCCGACATCCTCGGTATCCACCTCAATGTCCCCATCGACCTCAGCCTTCTCCTAAACTACTGCGGCAAGAAGGTCCCCAAAGGCTTCCAGTGCCCTTAAGGGCGACGCTTGCTAAGCTCACCACCAACTGGCTTTCAAAAGTATGAAATGTGGAATAAGTGCCTAACCGTACAAAATCATTTCATTTATGTTAAGTTATATTCATGTTGTTTTCAATTAAGAAATATGTATGCCATTCCTTACTATTATATATATTCTGTAAAATCGACCAAATGGACGTTATTAATAAACTTATTTTTGTTTGTGGATTCTTCTTGTGTAAGCAATGTTACAGTAATAGAATTGTATGTATGGGCCCATTGTGAACCCTATTCTGATAGAAGGTTTGAATAATCATGATGAAGTTGCCTTACCGATGAATTGTAGCCAATACCATTTATCAAAGTTTGTGGAAGTTATATATCTATAACTTCACAAATTCATTCATATTAGTGTTATTATGAACTGTAAATAATTTTGCTTTGTACAAACAATACAATAAATAGAACCTATAGCAGTTTTTCTATAGCATTCAAGTGTCCACGCTATAGAATTTATCAACAATAGCGTTCTTTCTGCGGTGCTACAAAAATATCTATCCACAAAATGTTGTAGAATCTATAGCATTCATCTATTGCTATGTTTGTGTGTCAAAGCGTATCTCATGTTCGAATTCTAGGAGAAGCAGCGTAGGTTTTTATTTTACATGATAAAAAAAGCCTATAACATATTTGGAATGCTATAGCAGTTATAGCATTCTTTTTGCTATTTACGTATGTCCAAAGAGGATCCTATAATTATCATCGTTAAATTGGTTCTCTCCAATATTTCAATTTCTCTCGTAGGTTAGATACTTTTTATTCCAAATTCTTCCGTATTCTACTAGTTATTTAATTATGATTTTAAAAAAATATTGGTTTTTAAAATAAATATAATTAATTTTAAACTTATCATGAGTTCCTAAAAGACTTATAATTGATTTTAAACTGATTGAGTTTTTAAAAAAATAACTACTTATTTTTTTTATTAGTAGACTTGTCTAATGATTATAGCAATTCTTTGAATTTTATGTATTAAAAATTGGACATACAAAACGCATTTGCAAGTGAACCAAAAACTTTTAAATAACTTACATTAGATTTCTTACCAGACCATACTTCTAAAGTAGTTCGATTTTGTACTGCTTTCGTGGGTCTAGTTAGGAGAAAGACTGAAGTGTACACTGCTTCTACCCAGAACTCATTTGGAAGATACTTCGTCTTTAACATATTTCTGGCCATCTCAACAATGATCCTATTTTTTTGTTATGCAAATCGATTTTGCTCTGGTATATAGCGCAGTCAAATGCTTGTGTATGCCATTAGCTTGAAAAAAGGGAAAAAAAAACTCTTTGGATAAAAAATCTCCCCCACGATCTGTTCTCAATATTTTTATAAAGTAACCACTTTTCTTCTCAACATAAGATTTGAGCATCTGCAACTTAGAAAATGGCTCTGATTTGCATTTTAGTAAATAAACCCAACTCATTCTACTTAAATCATCAATGAACAAAATAAAATATGTACAACCGCCTAATGAAGGAGTTCTCATTGTATCACAAATATCTGCAATATTTAACTGAACTGACATTCTTGCTCTCCGGTCCGACTAAATGGAAAATGATGCTCGATGTTGCTTTCTGTAGATGCAGCCTTCACATATATTATTTACATTCTCAATGCAAGGTAAACCATCTACCATATTTTTCTGATTTATTAACATTAAAGTATTAAAATACAATTGTACCCATAATACAAATGGCACAACCAAGATTCATTTTCAATATTGACAGATAAAGCATGATCATCAAGATAAGAGAACTTGGGTGAAAACATCTTTTAGGTGTCATCTTTACTATAGCAATCCTACCAGATTTATTATCTCGAATTTCACACGTATCATTCAAAAAACTAATTGAATAGTCTGTTTGAACTAATTGGCCAATACTTAATAGATTGTGAGCTAAACCAGAAATATAAAGAACATCATGGATTTGCTTTTCAATACCTGATTTAGTTCTCACTGTAATAACACATTTTCCTTCTGCTTGAACCTGCTTTCCCTTTCCAAGTTGCACTTGAAGTTTTATTGATTCTCAATGTTTTTGAAGACCTCTTTCATATCTGTCATGTGATTACTGCAGCCACTATGCAACAACATATATAATTTGTGTTTTCTCTAGCATTAAAATAAGTAAAAAAAGATTAGCTTCTTCATCTATTCCTTGAGATGCATTGGCTTGATGTTTCTCTTTGTCCCAACAATAATGCTCAATATGACCATACTTGTTACAATAACGACATTGAATATTATTTGATTTGTGATTACCTTTCCAATTATTTGAGTCTCCTTGATCATTAGGAGCCTCCTTTTAGTTCAGTTATAGATGAATATAATCTTGTTCTTCTCAACACTTAAATTTAATATCAGAGATACATTTCCTCACCCATCAAAGAAATATCTTAAGTGTATTTCGTTTTCATAATATACTTTCTTCAAGACTTCATGGTTGATTTTAGGCTCTTCAAGCATGAAAATTAAATATTTTTAGCATGGAATAGTTTACAGTGTTGATGCTCAGAATGTATCTACCTCCAATATATTGGTGACCAAAAGATTAACAGTATTGCTGCTCCTATCCGAACAAAACTCCCACTGTTTGTGCCCTTGGTCCCGGACGCAACCTACCATCTACTAATGTCACATACTTTTTACTGTATGTGTATGTGTATCCCGTATCCGTATCCCGTGTCCATATTATCCAAAATTCTTATTGTTTGTTCTTGGACACATATATAGACACGTGGAGGAGGGAGCACACAATTAAATAGCAAGACAACGAGCGGGGAGGGAGCTTCCCGTCAGGGTCGCGTTGATTGGGCGGAGGGGAGAGGAGGAGTAGAGCTCGAGGGCGCTCTCGTCTGAGAGATCAAGAGGGGAGGTTTTGGGAGTTTGTTTTTGTTGGAGATTGATTCAAAGCTAAACGTTATTGACTCAGTTGAGCGGCTGAGAGTAGTTGCTAACATGTAGGTCATTATGACCTGGTTTTGTGTGAGCCTTAAGCTCATTCTTTTTAGCCTTTTTTGTTTTTTTTTCCTTTCTCTATTTAAAGCACAACTCTCAATGAATAAAATCACTCAAGCTTTAAGCAATATTAAAGAGCTCTCTTGCATTCTCTTCTTGCAATGTGTTGCTAGCCCTCTCATCTTCTTGTTGCCATTTTACTATTAGATTAACATTGTGGTATCAGAGCTTAGGTTCGTGTTGAAGCTGGCAGCAAATTTTCATCGTAGAAGATTGCTACCGTTGCATTTTGAAGTTTTGAAGTAAGAGTGCTAGTAAGTTGTTATTGTTATTTTTGGTAGAGAAAAGTTATATTTATTTTTTTTGTTAATTTTGTTGTTGGTTTTGATTTATTTTTTACGTAAAAAAATGATGAATATTGGAAATGGCGGCAATTTCTCACAATCTTTATTCCTATGTTTAGTGGTGAAAATTATAGTTTTTGGAGTATCAAAATGCGAACAATTTTTATTTCACAAGATCTTTGGGAGCTTGTTGAGAATGGTTATGCAGAGACGGATAAGACAGTTGAAATGAAGGATCTTCGAAAAAAAGACGCGAAGGCGCTACTCATATTGCAACAAGCGGTGAATGACTCCATCTTTCTAAGAATTGCTAATGCTGAGAAGTCAACCGATGCCTGGAAAATTTTGTAGCAGCAATATGAAGGTGATGGCAAGGTAAAATCCGTCAAATTACAAACTCTTAGAAGTGATTTTGAAAATCTTTGTATGAAGGATGCTGACACAATTGATAACTATTGTACCAAAGCTGCTAATATTGTCAATCAGTTAAGAACTCTTGGTGAAGAGTTTGACGATAAAAAAGTGGTAGAAAAAGATTTAAGGACCCTTGTTCCTAAATTTGACCATGTAGTAGCTGCAATAGAGGAATCCAAAGATTTATCTACATATTTTTTAGTGCACTAATAAGTTCTCTTCTAGTTCATGAACAAAGACTAAACAGGACGACAGAAAAGAACGTTGAAAGTGCATTTCAGACAAGAGTAGAAAATACAAGAACACATCAAGGTAGAGGATTTCGAAGAGGTGTCTATCATGGACATGGCAGAGGTAGAGGCAGAGAAAGATCTGACTGGAACAATCAAAGAGGAGGCACCAACGATAGAGACAATCAAGGAAGATCTGAGTGGAACAATCAAAGAGGCGGCCACAATGATAGAGGTAATTAAGGCGGCCACAATGATAGAGGTAGTCAACACCAAAACTACAAAGGTAAACAATGTTATTTTTGTAAAAGATTTTGGCACACTGAGGCATACTGTTTTTCCAAAGCTAAGCAGCAAGCGAATTATGCAGAGAAGAGAGATGATGAAGGTAAAGAAGATAGTAATCTTTTTATGACTTGTTCTGATTCTGGAAAAGATAGGTTTTTAGATAGTGGATGTAGTAACCACATGACAGGAGACAAAAAGTTCTTTTTTGATTTAAATGAATCTGTCAAGACACAAGTTAGGCTGGAAAATAATACAGTTATGCAGATTGAAGAAAAAGGTACAATTGCAGTAAAAACAAAGTCAGGTATGGAAAAGGTAATCCATGATGTTTTTTATATTCCTAGTCTTGCCCATAATTTGATAAGTGTTGGTCAATTGAGTGCAAAAGGTTATTCAATTACTTTCAAAAATGATACATGCTTGATTATGCCTAAGAATTCTGATAGGCTAACATTAAAGATTCATATGGCTGAAAATAAAGTGTTTCCTCTAAAAATTTCATGTCTTGATAATTATGCTTTAGTTTCTAATGTAAAGAATGAATCTCAGTTATGGCATTTACGTTATGGCCATTTACATTTCAATGGATTAAAGTTGTTAAGTCAGAAACAAATGGTTCTAGGTTTACAAGAAATTGAATGCGTTGATACTGTTTGTGAAGGTTGTGTTTATGGAAAACAACATCGTACTTCTTTTCCTGTTGTAAAGTCATGGAGAGCTACTAAGTCTCTAGAACTTATTCATGTTGATATTTGTGGTCCAATGCAGACTTTATCACTGAATAAGAATATATATATTTTTTGCCCTTAACTGATAATTTTTCTCGAATGAGTTGAGCATATTTTTTTTATCAAAAAAGTCTGAAGCATTTTCTAAGTTTCAAGAGTTCAAGGTATTTACTGAAAATTGGAGTAGAAATGCTATAAAAATCCTCAGAATTGATAGAGCGGGAGAATTTTTATCGACTGGGTTTAACAATTTTGTAAGAAAAATGGTATGTGCATGCAGCTTATAGTGAAGTACACATCTGAACAAAATGGCGTAGCCGAGAGAAAGAACAGAACCATTGTGGAAATGGCTCGGAGCATGCTGAAAGAGAAAAATCTACCCAATGATTATTGGGCAGAAGCTGTTGCAACTTCAGTATATCTATTAAATCGCTCGCCAACAAAAGCTGTACAAAAAATGACACCATATGAAGCTTGGTTTGGAAGAAAACCGGGAGTAAGTCATCTCAAGGTATTTGGTTGTATTGCTTATGCATTTGTTCATCCTCAAATTCATAGAAAATTAGATGATAAAAGTGAAAAATGCATTCTTTTTGGCTATAGTAATGAATCAAAAGCATATCGTTTATATAATCCAATAACCAAGAAGTTAATTATCAGTAGAGATGTAATATTTGAAGAAAATGCTAGTTGGATGTGGAATGATAGTCAATAGGTTCAAAAGATTTCTGAAGGGCAAAACCCATCCATACCACATCCTTCAAACGAAGAAGTTGTGACTCAACCAACATATTCAACTTCGGTCGCATCTCCAACAAGTGCTTCTCCTATAAGTAGAAGTCCTCCAACATCTTCGACATCGATCGCATCTACATCAGCACTCCAACAAGTGCTTCTACTATAAACATAAATCCTCCATCTTCTGATGAAGAAAGTCTTCCAAGAAAGGTAAAATCCTTATCAGAGATTTATGCTTCATGTCAGTTTGCTTTAATGGTTGCAGAACCAATTTGCTATGAAGAAGCATATGGAAAAGAAGAATAGGAAAATCCAATGAAAGAAGAAATTACAGCAATTGAAAAGAACCAAACGTGGGAACTGACATATTTGCCCCATGGAAAAGACACAATCGGGGTCAAATGGGTGTACAAGGTGAAATATGACGGAGAAGGTAACGTAAAAAGGTATAAAGCACGTCTAGTTGCTAAAGGGTATGCGCAGGTATATGGTATCAACTTTTATGAAATTTTTTCACCTGTTGCTCGCTTAGAAATTGTTAGACTAATTTTAGCTCTAGTTGCTTATATAAAGTGGAATGTTTTTCAATTTGATGCCAAATCTGCCTTTTAAATGGTTATTTGAACGAGGATGTTTATGTTGATCAACCACAGGGTTTTGTGATCAAAGATAAGGAGAATAAAGTCTACAAATTAAAAAAGGCATTGTATGGACTGAAACAAGCACCACGAGCATCGTATAGTCGACTTGACTCTTATCTTCATAAATACGGGTTTCACAGAAGTGATAATGAGCCTATATTATACGTGAAGACACAAGGTAATGATAAAATACTTATTGTTTGTGTTTATGTGGATGACATAATATACACGGGTTCTTCCTCATCTCTTATTGAGGAATTTAGAACAATTATGATGAATGAGTTTGAAATGTCAAATCTATAATTATTGCAATATTTTCTTGGTCTTCAGGTCTAACAAACAACAAGTGGTATTTTTGTCTCTCAAGAGAGGTATGCTTATAACTTGCTTAATAAATTTCAGATGAAAAATTGTAAAGGGTGTTCTACTCCAATGAATTCAAATGAGAACTTGGTTTTAGAAGATGGAACATAAAAAGCTGATAAAAAATATTTTAGAATGCTTGTTGGAGGATTAATGTTCTTAACTCATTCCCGTCCTGATATTGTTTTTGTAGTAAGTTTAATATTGAGGTTCATGCACAAACCTTCTAAACATCATCTTGGAGCAGCAAAACGCATTCTCCGCTACATTCACGCAACCAAGAACTATGTGATTTGGTATTATCCTTCCTCCATTTTTAAGTTAATTGGTTTTACTGACAGTGATTGGGCAGGTTCCCTAGAAGACCGGAAGAGTACAAGTGGATTCATCTTCAACCTTGGTTCGGGTGCGGTCTCATGGATGTCAAAGAAGCAAGAAAGCGTCGCACTATCTTCTTCCGAAGCTGAATACGTTGCTGCTACTTCAACTGTCTGCCAAGCTACATGGAGGAAGATCTGTTCGAGAGTCAGACATCTCCAACTCATGTCTATTGCTACAATAAGACAACAAT
This sequence comes from Iris pallida, assembly GCA_029216955.1. NCBI lineage: Eukaryota > Viridiplantae > Streptophyta > Magnoliopsida > Asparagales > Iridaceae > Iris > Iris pallida. Next base: position 4,808,483 of record JANAVB010044219.1, on the reverse strand, counting down.
ATATATGGCAAAGAATCTGTCCTTCCATGGAAGGACAAAACACATTGAGCTCCGTCACCATTTCATACGTGAAGCTGTCATAAAAGGAGTCGTGGAGCTGAAATACTGTTCGACAAATGATCAAATCGTCGATGGCTTCACTAAGGCATTATCCTACGTGAAGTTCTTCAAATTTAGAAATCTTCTTGGTGTTGTAGATTTTGAATCAAGGGGGAGTGTTGGAGATAGATTCAAAGCTAAACGTTATTGACTCAGTTGAGTGGCTGAGAATAGTTGCTAACATATAGGTCATTATGACTTGGTTTTTGTCACGACCCGCTCCCGAATAATCGGATACGAGTCGGACACGCCCAGCCTTCGTCGATGGACACGGCAAAGTAAGCTGTACAATTCTAAGAAAAACTCCAAGATACAAGAAATATAAACCATCACAGCTGCTATACACGTTCCCAGAATCACCACAATCTGCAAGTTATTATACAATATCATCCGAAGACAAATCCGGTAACATGAATAAAAATTATACAATCCTGAAATCCTCGATACAATACATGATAAACTCTAAACAAATCTAGGAAAAAGTCTGGCTATATCTCTGTAATCTAAGTCCATCCTGAAATAGAAACTCCACCATCTCCGGGCTCTGACCCAAGGTGGTACCATATCCTCAAGATATCTGCAACGTATCCTGTCAGGAAAAGAGCAAAGTACAACCCGGCAAGAAGCTCTAAACAATGTAAACTGAAGTGCATGAAAAAGAATCACGATATGAACTATGATACAAGACATGAATATAAAACTGTGGTACAGGAATGACAATGAAACTAATAGTACCGGATCCAGAAACAATGAACTATACTATCAGCGTAACATGCATTTGAAATAACTATCAAAGTATGTGACCGGCTGGGTAAACAATGAACTATGGTACAACTTAGAGTCCCACGTGCACAATGTGAGACCTAAGCTATTAGTCAATGCCTAGCTAAAATAGGATTGGTCACATATCTGTAGTATTTCTCCACCCCAATGTACAAGTAAGAACAATGAACTATGAACAATGAACGATGAACGATGAACGGTGAACAATGAACAATGAACAATCGTGTGTACAACGTGTCAATATGAGAACATGAAGCAAGACAGAAAATACAGAGTAAAGAGTTCGAGTCGGTGTACTTGTCTGATTTGTTGTAGATGTCTAGTCCAAAGTCCAGAAAATCTGTGTCAAATAAGACACAATTATTCTATAGAAAAAAATATACTAAAGCTCTTATAATATCTATTTATAGCTAAACTCTTTTCTACCTTAGACAACTTATTCTTTTTACCAACTAACCCATATCATTTTCTATTTTAATTAACAGTTATAGCAGACCCATTAAGGCCTACAATCAAATACTATCTTCTCAAAATTGGTTATTAATGCTATAATAGATTTCCTAAATTGTTAACACCTTTCCTTAGTGGAGTTTACTACTCCTGCAATTAGCCAAAATTTCTAAGTGTATACCAAGGCAAGGTTCAGTAGTGTCCCTAAGCTGGTTTACTGTTTCAAGAATTTTGCTAACTACTAGTCTGACACCATCACTACATCCTAAAATAGTTATCAGGTATTTCCTTCCATCAACTACAACTTACATAACTCATATACCTGATTAAGAAAATGGGATTTGTTCCTTATTCAAACTAGGCAACAATTGAAGTAGGACTTCCCTTGCTCGAAGTGTCAGTTTCTAATTGATGTTCATGGAGTCAATGTAATACCACAAACCCGCAACCCATTCCTCATGCCAAGATTCCAACACACGAATTATTTCTAAATGACCATCAGTTCCTTACTCGACTTATTTGAGAGTAACTGGGTTCCTGCTCCCATTAAATACTTCAACAACCTAATCCCTCCATGGAAACCAACCCTCCATCTATAGTCCAGCTATTTGCAAAGTAGCCTACAGTCAAAAACTGTTAAGTATAATAGCCCAGAACCATCCTTCATTTAAATAAACCTTTAAGTTTAAGTCCAAAGTCTCAGCCCAAAGGATCACTGACTCCAGCCTTCACTTCCCTAATTATTCCTACTGCTTAATTCTACCCTTCCCGATTAAACTACTGCACAACCCAACATTCCATCATTGCTTTAAATGTTAAAATATCATACTCTACCAAAAGAAAATATTTAGAGATGGTAAATTAGTAGCTATGAATGCTATTGTAAATTTATATAGTAAAATAACATTTAAGCAACTCAACCCTTTTCCTAAATACTCCAAAACTCGATCCATAGAACTCAACTCACTGTTTCCCATCCTCAATTAAACCAAAAATTTGAATTTGAACTTCCTTCTGATTTCAAATTTTAAAGAAACAACTGCAACCTCAATCAATACAACAGTTAAATCCCAACCCATCAAACACATCTGAAAATAACGGCTACTTCACAACTCCTATTCTACAGCAAGCAAAATAGATAGAACAAAACTATAAGCAAAAACAAAACAAAAGGTTCAGTAGCCTTCAAAGCCAATGTCCAGCCAGTACACACATACAGAACTAACTCCACTGAACCGAAACATGAGTTATAATTCCTTCGCACCACCTCCAACTATGGACACAAGACAGCTGACACGGCTAAGCAGGACACGGACCAATGACAACTCCACGGGTTTCAGTCGCCTCCCTGTCTAATCACCCCCATCAATTCAGCCCAGAGAATTTTATACAACGAAATTGAATCATAAAAAAAATTATACAGCCATTGGAAACAAAATAAAAAATGTAGAAAATATACAAATCAACTGTTTACAAATCAAAATAGGAAATCCTGCCAACTCTAAACTCCCATTCCAGATACGCCCAGCTACTGGACACACCCTGATCGGACATGAACATCACTAACTCGCACACAGGACACGTCCCATTCTATTCCAGACCTGACACACACCGCACTTATTCAAAATCCCAAAGCAGCATTCTACAGCACCAAAAGAGATAGGAGTTACCTGAAGAGAAGATCCTATGGAGATGAGAACACGTTCCACTGGGTCGGAGGTGATCCACGAGCCCAGTTGTACTCGAGAACTCAGCTGCGGCATTAATTCAAACACAACTCGAACAGAAAACAGGGAAGGCAAATCAGAAGTCGATCGTTCGATTGAAGAGGTCGTTGATTCTCGACGAGATGGTCCAGATCTGAACGGCCGGAACCGAAAACTCGCCGATGGAAAGAAGGAGAGTAGCCGGGGAGGAAGAGTACAATCGCCGAGAGGGAACGTCGTCTGAACCGTCGCCAACAATGATGCTCGCCGTAGAGGTTCATGCCATGGCTGATCTGGAGCGATTCGCCATGCGCCGAGGCTCGACACACCGATCCACCAATCACTGTCCTCGAAGAGATCCGGTCGCCGTCTCCGAGAAGCCACGTCCAGCCGAGCACCGCCGGAGAAGGACAATAGCCGGAAAGGATCGTCGACAAGGTTCCACGCACAGATCTGTGGAAAAAAACGAACTCGCCAATGCTTGTCGAACTCGACGTCGGAGAAGGAATCGATCCGCACTTGCTGTCACCGAGAGGCTGAGCTGACAATATTCACTGCTGGGAGAGAACGACCGCCGAGAAGCTTCCCGCGCCGTCCAGTCGAGATCTGCCCATCGTCGGAGTTGGAATCTGCGCCGCCGTCAGGATCCGCCGCTCGGAGAAGAACACGCTGGCGTCGCCATGGCCGGATCCGAGAATCTAGGGTTAGGGAAGAAATTTGGAGAAGATGAGGATTTGGGGGGGAACTCTGTTCCCGATCTAACTAACAGTGGAGAATAAGAAAATGTACTGCGAGGAGAGAGAGAAAAAAGAAATTAAATAGGATTAAGAATAGTCATTTTACAGAAAAACCCAAATAAAGGAAATATTTCTATTTAAGTCCTTCCACCAAATGAAATCAATCACAAAAGTCCCTCTCCTTTTCACAAATTGCAAAAATATCAAAAATTCAGTTAGAAGGTTTGTTACAAGTTGTTATGGGTTGTTACAAATGGAAGGAAACTAAAATTTTAAAACTAAATTCAAATTGCTTTTAATTAATATCATTTGAAAATTATATTATAAAAATAGGTAAATCCATTAAATATTTCTCATGAACAAACCATAAAATAAAATATGGCTAAATTAGAAAATCCCCGAAAATACAAAATTTGAAAAATTCGGAAAAGCGGGGTTACAAATCTACCCCCCTAGAAAAATTTCGTCCTCGAAATTTCAAAGGGCACACTAAATACAATTAAGAATATAACCAACATGAAAACTTGAAAACGATTTAACATAAAATTTGACTTTTTTTTATACGATTAGAAAAATCAAGATGATCTAAAAGAGATCAAAGTTAAAAATCTAGATATGGTAAAGTAACATAAAAAAATGATTTCTCATAATAAATTATATACCTGATAAAATCAAAATTTAGGCATAGTAAAATAATACCAAAATGATATTGTCATAATTAAATTCTAACATAAAATTATGACTTAAGTCTAATAAAAACTCAAATCATTTAAACACGAGATTTAAGCTTGGTATATACACAACTACAAATGCTAAAATACCACAACTATACAATTAATAATAAAACAAGAATTTTTGAAAATGTAACTATCAAAATATGAAACCATTAGCAAATTACATGCAATACACTAAAGTCAAACTATGGGAGAGATGGGCTAACATATATCGAAAGAAGGTCCTAATAAAATTTTCTAAAATAAATCAAGAGAAAATGGAATCAATTGCTGAGATTTCACATAAGATCAAAATAATTTTTCGATAAAATTGTCAATGGCGATAAGAGATCAAACATGGTAAATAACACGGATATAATCTCAATAGTATCCGAAAACTATTCATATTCAAAATCACTTTGCCTAGAGTTCCTGCCTCGCCAGTGCAGTGTACATCTGACTGCAGTGAACTTTTGGCTCAATGACTCGAATAATAATAAATTGCCGAATATTTCTATCAACTTATCCACGTTATCGGAATAACTCAAGAGATCAAAAGTTTATGATTTTTAGGACATAGCTTCAATAATATCCGAGAACCTATGAATATCCGAAATTATTTTGACTTAGATCTCATGCCTCGCCAGTGCGCAGCTGGCTGCAGTGAACCTTCGGTCTCCATAATCCAGATAAATGACTGCAGTGCGCATCTGCCACGTCATAGTAGGTCATCGAGTACTTTTTCAACTTTGTCCTAAGAATTTCAAGGAGTTTTACAAAATTTCAAACGAATTCTAAACCCTAATCATGATGGAAGATGATGTTATCTGTTCTTAGAAAATAAGTAGTTACTGAGAAACAAACAGCGGAACAAGGAGATTACAAAAACGAATCTTAAATAAGAACAAATGACTCGAATTGCAACAAGGAAATTTTTAGAAATTCTAGATAGTACGAGAAAATCTAATGAAAGCTCAAATACTATAAATCAAATATATATACTAGAAAAAATATATTAGATAGATAATCTTAGAAGCCTTGAGCGCAGGGGAATCAATATCTTTGGCGTTGCGTGTCTGAACCACTCTGAAAAATAGAAAACTGGTTAGATATAGCCTAACTATAGGATAGTAAACAAACTTAGTAAAATTATATCCATAACCATTTCCCACGGATCCTATGCTGTGATGAGTTTTCCTTAGTCTAACAGGTTCCCCAACAGCACTTTATAGCCTAAGTGCCATTAGGACAGACCTGTATGGGCCACCACTAAAAACATGTCACGACCCGCTTCCGAATAATCGGATACGTGTCGAACACGTCCAGCCTTCGTCGATGGACACGACGAAGTAAGTTGTACAATTCTAAGAAAAACTCCAAGATACAAGAAATATAAACCATCACAGCTGCTATACACGTTCCCAGAATCACCACAATCTAAAAGTTATTATACAATATCATCCGGAGACAAATCCGGTAACATGAATAAAAATTATACAATCCTAAAATTCTCGATACAATACATGATAAACTCTAAACAAATCTAGGAAAAAGTCTGACTATATCTCTGTAATCTAAGTCCATCCTGAAATAGAAACTCTACCATTTCCGGGCTCTGACCCAAGGTGGTCCCATATCCTCAAGATACCTGCAACGTATCATGTCAGGAAAAGACCAAAGTACAACCCCGACAAGAAGCTCTAAACAATGTAAACTGAAGTGCATGAAAAAGAATCACGATATGAACTATGATACAAGACAGGAATATGAAACTGTGGTACAGAAATAACAATGAAACTAATGGTACCGGATCCAGAAACAATGAACTATACTATTAGTGTAACATGCATTTGAAATAACTATCATAGTATGTGACCGGTTGGGTAAACAATGAACAGTGAACAATGAACAATGGTACGGCTTAGAGTCCCACGTGCATGATGTGAGACCTAAGCTATTAGTCAATGCCTAGCTAAAATAGGATTGGTCACATATCTGTAGTATTTTTCCACCCTAATGTACAAGTAAGAACAATGAACTATGAACAATGAACGATGAACGATGAACGGTGAACAATGATCAATGAACAATCGTGTGTACAATGTGTCAATATGAGAACATGAAGCAAGACAGAAAATACAGAGTAAAGAGTTCGAGTCGGTGTACTTGCCTGATTTGTTGTAGATGTCTAGTCCAAAGTCCAGAAAATCTGTGTCAAATAAGACACAATTATTCTATAGAAAAAAATATACTAAAGCTCTTATAATATCTATTTATAGCTAAACTCTTTTCTACCTTAGACAACTTATTCTTTTTAGCAACTAACCCATATCATTTTCTATTTTAATTAACAGTTATAGCAGACCCATTAAGGCCTACAATCAAATACTATCTTCTCAAAATTGGTTATTAATGCTATAACAGATTTCCTAAATTGTTAACACCTTTTCTTAGTGGAGTTTACTACTCCTGCAATTAGCCAAAATTTCTAAGTGTATACTAAGGCAAGGTTCAGTAGTGTCCCTAAGCTGGTTTACTGTTTCAAGAATTTTGCTAACTACTAGTCTGACACCATCACTACATCCTAAAATAGTTATCAGGTATTTCCTTCCATCAACTACAACCTACATAACTCATATACCTGATTAAGAAAATGGGATTTGTTCCTTATTCAAACTAGGCAACAATTGAAGTAGGACTTCCCTTGCTCGAAGTGTCCGTTTCTAATTGATATTCATGGAGTCAATGTAATACCACAAACCCGCAACCCATTCCTCATGCCAAGATTTGACACCAACACACGAATTATTTCTAAATGACCATCAGTTCCTTACTCGACTTAATTGAGAGTAACTGGGTTCCTGCTCCCATTAAATACTTCAACAACCTAATCCCTCCATGGAAACCAACCCTCCCTCTATAGTCCAGCTATTTGCAAAGTAGCCTACAGTCAAAAACTGTTAAGTATAATAGCCCAGAACCATCCTTCATTTAAATAAACCTTTAAGTTTAAGTCCAAAGTCTCAGCCCAAAGGATCACTGACTCCAACCTTCACTTCTCAAATTATTCCTACTGCTTAATTCTACCCTTCCCGATTAAACTACTGCACAACCAAACATTCTATCATTGCTTTAAATGTTAAAATATCATACTCTACCAGAAGGAAATATTTAGAGATGGTAAATTAGTAGCTATGAATGCTATTGTAAATTTATATAGTAAAATAACAATTAAGCAACTCAACCCTTTTCCTAAACACTCCAATACTCGATCCATAGAACTCAACTCACTGTTTCCCATCCTCAATTAAACCAAAAATTTGAATTTGAACTTCCTTCTAATTTGAAATTTTAAAGAAACAACTACAACCTCAATCAATACAACAGTTAAATCCCAACCCATCAAACACATCTGAAAATAACGGCTACTTCACAACTCCTATTCTGCAGCAAGCAAAATAGATAGAACAAAACTATAACCAAAAACAAAACAAAAGGTTCAGTAGTCCATCAAAGCCAATGTCCAGCAAGTACACACATACATAACTAACTCCACTGAACCGAAACATGAGTTCTAATTCCTTCGCACCACCTCCAACTATGGACACAAGACACAGCTGACACGGCTAAGCAGGACACGGACCAATCACAACTCCACGGGTTTCAGTCGCCTCCCTGTCTAATCACCCCCATCAATTCAGCCCAGAGAATTTTATACAACGAAATTGAATAATAAAAAAAAATTATACAGCCATTGGAAACAAAATCAAAAATATAGAAAATATACAAATCAACTGTTTACAAATCAAAATAGGAAATCTTGCCAACTCTAAACTCCCATTCCACATACGCCCAGCTCCTAGACACACCCTGATCGGACACGAATATCACTAACTCGCACACAGGACACGTCACATTCTATTCCAGACCTGACACATACCGCACTTATTCAAAATCCCAAAGCAGCATTCTACAGCACCAAAAGAGATAGGAGTTACCTGAAGAGAAGATCCTATGGAGATGCGAACACGTTCCACTGGGTCGGAGGTAATCCACGAGCCCAGTTGTACTCGAGAACTCAGCTGCGGCATTAATTCAAACACAACTCGAACAGAAAACAGGGAAGGCAAATCAGAAGTCGATCGTTCGATTGAAGAGGTCGTTGATTCTCGACGAGATAGTCCAGATCTGAACGGCCGGAACCGAAAACTCGCCGATGGAAAGAAGGAGAGTAGCCGGGGAGGAAGAGTGCAATCGCCGAGAGGGAACGTCGTCTGAACCGCCGCCAACAATGATGCTCGCCGTAGAGGTTCATGCCATGGCTGATTTGGAGCGATTCGCCATGAGCCGAGGCTCGACACACCGATCCACCGATCACTGTCCTCAAAGAGATCCGGTCGCCGTCTCCGAGAAGCCACGTCCAGCCGAGCACCGCCGGAGAAGGACAATAGCCGGAAAGGATCGTCGACAAGGTTCCACGCACTGATCTGTGGAAGAAGACGAACTCGTCGATGCTTGTCGAAATCGACGTCGGAGAAGGAATCGATCCGCTCTTGCCGTCATCGAGAGGCTGAGCTGACAATATTCACTGCTGGGAGAGAACGACCGCCGAGAAGATTCCCGCGCCGTCCAGTCGAGATCTGCCCATCGCCGGAGTTGGAATCTGCGCCGCCGTCAGGATCCGCCGCTCGGAGAAGAACACGCTGGCGTCGCTGTGGCCGGATCCGAGAATCTAGGTTTAGGGAAGAAATTTGGGAAAGATGAGGATTTGGGGGGGAACTCTGTTCCCGATCTAACTAACAGTGGAGAATAAGAAAATGCACTGCGAGGAGAGAGAGAAAAAAAAATTAAATAGGATTAAGAATAGTCATTTTACAGAAAAACCCAAATAAAGGAAATATTTCTATTTAAGTCCTTCCACCAAATGAAATCAATCACAAAAGTCCCTCTCCTTTTCACAAATTGCAAAAATATCAAAAATTCAGTTAGAAGGTTTGTTACAAGTTGTTATGGGTTGTTACAAATGGAGGAAAACTAAATTTTTAAAACTAAATTCAAATTGCTTTTAATTAATATCCATTTGAAAATTATATTATAAAAATAGGTAAATCAATTAAATATTTCTCATGAACAAACCATAAAGTAAAATATAGCTAAATTAGAAAATCCCGGGAAATACAAAATTTCAAAAATTCGAAAAAGCGGGGTTACAAATCTACCCCCCTTAGAAAAATTTTGTCATCGAAATTTCAAAGGGCACACTAAATACAATTAAGAATATAACCAACACGAAAACTTGAAAACGATTTAACATAAAATTTGACTTTTTTTTTTATATACGATTAGAAAAATCAAGATGATCTAAAAGAGATCAAAGTTAAAAATCTAGATATGGTAAAGTAACATAAAAAATGATTTCTCATAATAAATTATAAACATGATAAAATCAAAATTTAGGCATAGTAAAATAATACCAAAATGATATTGTCATAATTAAATTCTAACATAAAATTATGACTTAAGTCTAATAAAAACTCAAATCATTTAAACACGAGATTTAAGCTTGGTATATACACAACTACAAATGCTAAAATACCATAACTATACAATTAATAATAAAACAAGAATTTTTAAAAATGTAACTATCAAAATATGGAACCATTAGCAAATTACATGCGATACACTAAAGTCAAACTATGGAAGAGATGGGCTAACAGATATCGAAAGAAGGTCCCTGTCACTTCCCATTCCCAGAATACGTATTTTTAGAATGCATGTACTGTTTAAATGTAAATATTTTATATTTATCATGTATTGCTCTGTATTTAAATCCCTTTAATTTTATGTTAATTAATTTCCTGCAATTTTATTTCTGTACTTTACTTTCTGCTTTTATACTCTGCTTTAGCTTTGCTATGGGTTCGGCTCAGATTGGTTTAATTATGTTGGTTTATCATGAACCGAAATAAACCCCCCACCTACCACCACCCCATTTAAAGCCCCAAACCCTTTCTCTCTCTTCATTACTTCTTCTCATTTCTCTTCTTCTTCCTCATAACTCTCCCACCAACCTAGGAGAGCAAGGCAAGTGCCAACTTGCTTCTTGATGGATTCCCATTTTTATTGTTCCATCATCTTCCCTATTTGATTCTAAGTCTCTTTAGTACTTAGCATTTTCAATTTCCATGGCTTATTTGTTGTAGATCTAAGTTTGATACATTTTTGGTTTTTCTTGGTTTTGATCTCTAAAACTTGGTTATTTTCAAAAACTAATAGTTCTATGTTGTAGAGAATTCAATTTCATTCAGTTTTGGCTTTTGTTTCGCTTGATTTCAGCTTCGGATGAGGAAGTTATGGCCATAGCAAGTTTTTAGGACTTTCATGGCTGAACTTGCTGTTTGGGGACGATGAACCCCATGCGCCCGGGAGGCCATGTGCCAGGAGGCCATGCGCCATGAAGTCCCGACAGCGCGTGAGATTGTTTATTTCCCAATCATTCCTCAGCGCATGAGATTTATTTTCCACAGCCGCATGAATCTTCATTCCTCAGCGCATGAGATTATTTATTTTCCAATCATTTCCTCAGGCGCATGAGATTATTTATTTCCCAACCCTTCCCACAGCACGTGAGATTGTTTATTTCCCAATCATTCCTCAGCGCATGAGATTTATTTCCCACAGCCGCATGAATCTTCATTCCTCAGCGCATGAGATTATTTATTTTCCAATCATTTCCTCAGGCGCATGAGATTATTTATTTTCCAATCACTTCCTCAGGCGCATGAGATTATTTATTTCCCAATCATTTTCTCAGACGCATGAGATTATTTATTTCCCAACCTTTCCCACAGCACGTGAGATTGTTTATTTTCCAATCATTCCTCAGCGCATGAGATTTATTTCCCACAGCCGCTTGAATCTTTATTCCTCAGGCGCATGAGATTATTTATTTCCCAATCATTTCCCACAGCACATGAGATTATTTATTTCCCAATCATTTTCCACAGCGCATGAGATTATTTATTTCCCAATCATTTCCCACAGCGCTTGAGATTATTTATTTTCCAATCATTTCCCACAGCGCATGAGATTATTTATTTCCCAACCTTTACCACAAGCGCATGAGATTACTTATTTTCCAATCATTTCCCACGGCGCATGAGATTATTTATTTCCCAATCATTATTTATTTCCCAATTTTATTTTCCGAATTTGGCATTAATGAATATGGATTGTTATCTTGATTAATTATTGATCATGCGTTCCTAGATGGAACTAAGAGACTGGCTAGTCGTCTTATTGAATTAAATGGAATAAGACACGTTCATATTTGCAATCGATTGGCCAATCCCAAATATTGACATATATACATGCAGGCTATAATTTATTTATTTATTTTACGAAAGCAGCATGTGTACTCTATGGTCAAGGCATGATTATTCTATGGTTAGTTTTAATTGTTGTATTACGTTATGTAAGACCTACAACTTAACCGCATGGGTATCGTTGTAGAGTTAGGAATATCGTACCTTGTACGGAAGTACTCATTCTGAATGACCATAATCCACGGCATGGAATTTCACTTAACATAGAAGTTACTAAGTTAAATAAAATAATGATTGCATTGAGAGAATAGATTTCCGAGTTCTTACATGGCAGCCCTCTTGGGACTATTAGCGCCCGACAGGTCGGCTGGTTCCCACAGATACTGCAATTCTGCCATACGGGCAGGGAGCGGTATCTGCTTATATTATTGTATATTTTATATTGATGACGGGCGTCCCACTGGGACTCGTCTAATTCATGATTGGCGCAATTGATTGATTGGATAGACTAGCCTTGCTTGCCCATAGTAAGAACTAAGAAATCCTTATTGCATAATTCCAGGATAACTTGGGACTCACAGTAGTAAGCCGTAGGAGTTGGATGGCCGTTTAAGTTGATTTGTTTGTGTACTGTATCTACTCTGTTACCTAACTGAGATGATCAGAGCATCAGGACATGACGGGCCAACTTCTGTCCATGTTTGGTTGGGAGGTTGGTTCGAAGTGTCGTGATGTTACGTGAATCCCAGTAGCAAGCAGAGATCTATTACTATATTCTCTTATTTACTGGTTTAATGTCTCATATCGTGCTTCCTTGCGGTACTTGCTATTAGAGGTCTAACCTCTCTGGTTTTGCATGGCCAGATTTAGAGCCGGTCCCCGAGGACTCAGCTTACTTTCACCTCCAAGATGGTCAATACTAGAGGAATGATCGCAGGAGGACTCGAGTGGGTTCCTTACTTCCCTGCTCGTTTTGTTACTTACTTTATATTTTGCCGTTTGGTACCGACATGTTAGTCGGATTGTCTTGTACTTACTTTTACATAATTATAATTAGGTCAGACTGCAGCTGATAACAATTGTGTATATGTTGCTATATCATCTGGCTATGTTTTGTAAAGCCAGATCTCAAGAACCATTTTGACTAAGCGTTTGGGACGCCTTATTGCTTATTCTTAAATGTTCTCTGTTATTGCTTCTTGTTTGAATGATTGAGACAATAGATGTGAAGTGACCATAGCGAGACTTTCATGTAGTATACACCCCCTTGTCTTTTAGACAGCATTGATCGTATTATACGGTATTCATCTACCCGTAATACGTAGCTGGCTGAGTCATTCCCCCGCTCTCCAGTATTCTGGTTCTGGGGCGTGACAAGGTTTTAGTGGTGGCCCATGCAGGTCTGATTTCAGACTTGTGGGTTGTTTTAATTTATAGGATGTCTCAATCACACATGTTTCCTCTTGATCTCCTGATTCGTTATTCTCGATTCTAGCTTGATATTCCGGTATCCTTTGACTTCATTGATCTTTCCTGTCCGACCGTTTGATTGTTTTCTTGTCCCTTTTCTTAGGGGCACCTCGTCCGTATCCGTCAGGACTGGGCAACAACAACATGAGCAACACGGACAACCTGACCATGATGGTCAGCAACAAGGGCCGGTACTAACTCAAGAGACTATCCAAGAAGAAGTAATAGTGGAAGCAGCAGCTGGATCGCAGTATCCAGAGGTTCCACCACCACCAACAGTTCCACCCACCCCAGTAGAAGTGGATACATCAGCCCTTCTGGAGATCATGAGAGGGATGATGGCTACTCAGCAACATCAAATATTGGCACAGCAACGCATGCACGCTCAGTTACAAGAGCAGAATGTGTTACTCAACCAAGGATTGCAGACAGCTTTGGAAAGAGGGGCAAGGACAGATTCAGGAGCGTCAGCCAGGTTTTGCAAGTATAACCCCCGCCGTTTCGAAGGTACGGAGGATGCCATCTCAGCAGATGCATGGCTTAAGGATATTAAGGCTATTTTGACAGCCGCTAAGGTGTCGGCAGAAGAACGTGTGGATCAGGTGAAGTTGTTACTTCAGGATCTCGCACGTGATTAGTGGGAATCAGAGGAGGTAGGCATCAGACATCCTGTGGCTTGGGACAATTTTACAGCAAGATTCAAGACGAAGTATTATGGAGTTGTGGCACAGTTTGAGCTACAACAGAAGTTTATCAACCTTAGACAGGCTGGCAAGACTGTAGATGCTTATGCAGCAAAGTTCTGTAGATTGAGTAGGTTCGCCCCAGAGATGGTAGCAACAGAGAGCCAGAGGGCTATGAGGTTCCAGCAAGGGTTTCATCTTGAGCTCCTGCAATTGATAGAGGGGCACAATTACCAGACTTTTGATGAAGTATTGACGGCAACCCGAAGGCATGAGATAACCATTCAGAGGCTTGCGACAAGGACTGGAGGTCAGAAGAGATCCCACAGTCAGATTGAAGGAGGAAGGAGAGCAGCGCCCCGAACAACAGTACCGTCCCTTGGCATCCGCATTCATGATGTGGTAATGCGAGGGCCAGCACCACCACCCAGGCAGCAGCAACAGCAATAGAGGAAGAACGAGCAACCCCCAGTAGGCTGTACTTATTGCGGGAAGATAGGGCACACTAGAGATGTGTGTCGGACATTGAACGGGCAGTGTTTGATATGTGGAAATCCAGATCATCGGGTTACCACATGTCCCATGAATTCGAGGTCAGGAGGACCAGTGCAACAGTTTCCTGCTCTGCCAGCACCAGGGGCAGGACAGTATCGAGGACTAGCGGTAGCAGTAAGACCGTTGGCACAGCACCCGTTCATGACACATGCTCAAATATTTTGGCAGCAGGGACCACCGATGCAGCAACACCAGCATAGACCACCCCAGCATCACCAAGACAGGGGCCAGCGACAGCACCAGGCTAGGCCGCAGCATGGGAACCAACAAGGAGGTCAAGGGCAGGCATTCACTCTGTCCTTGGAAGAGGCATTGGCATCGGGAGATGTTGTGGCAGGTAACATTCTCGTCGCCTCTTATCCCGCAGTAGCATAGTTTGATTCGGGAGCATCACACTCATTTATATCTGCACAATTTGTAACACGGCTAGGAATAGAGTTCGAGGCATTGCTAGGGAGGTTAAATATACTCACTGTTAATGGGCTCGTAGGAGTTAGTAGAGTTATTCTAGCATGTAGCATTGTAGTTTGCGGGCATTCCTTACCCGCCCGGTTGATAGAATTTCCTGTTGGAAATTTCGACGTTACCTTAGGCATGGACTGGCTGAAAGACAGTCATGCGACAATAGATTGTCGTAGAGGGAGTGTATCTTTTTATATTCTAGGCATGAAGCGGTTTACCTTAGTCAGATCAGTAGCAACTCAACAAGAGCAGGGAGTAGTGACGGCAATGGAAGAAGTTCAAGTTCCGAAGGTAGTTGAAGAGTTTCTAGACGTATTTCCTGAAGAACTTCCAGGTCTACCCCCGGTTAGAGATATTGAGTTCAGTATAGAATTGGCACCTGGAACTAAACCGATATCAGAACGAGTTTATAGAATGACAGACTCAGAGCAGGCCAAGGTATATCAGCATATAGAGGAACTGAAGGAGAAGAAGTTCATCCAAGCTAGTATGTCACCATGGGTAGCACCAGTGGTACTTGTGGGAAAGAAGGATGGGTCATCCAGATTGTGCATCGATTATAGGAAGCTTAACGCGGCAACAGTGAAGAACAAGTACCCACTACCCAGGATCGATGACTTATTTGACCAGTTGGGCAAAGCTAGAGTTTTCTCCAAGATAGATCTTCGTTCAGGGTATTATCAAGTGAGGGTTCGGAAGGAAGACATTCCCAAGACAGCATTCAGGTCGAAGTATGGGCATTATGAATTCTTAGTAATGCCGTTTGGTTTGACCAATGCTCCAGCAATCTTTATGGATTTGATGAATCGCATCTTTATGCCATACTTAGATCAATTTGTCGTTGTGTTTCTCGACGACATTCTTGTATATTCTGCCAGTGAAGAGGAGCATGAAGATCACCTCTGGAAGGTGTTACAGGTACTGAGAGAGAACCAGTTGTATGCCAAGCTCAGTAAGTGTGAGTTTTGGTCGGATCATATTTTATTTTTGGGTCATATCATATCAGGAGCTGGAGTAGCAGTGGATCCCAAGAAGGTAGAAGCAGTAGAAAGTTGGCCAGTACCCAAGACCGTAGCAGATGTGCAAAGTTTCTTGGGATTGGCAGAATATTACAGAAGGTTTGTATCAGACTTTACGAGGCTTTCAGCACCCATGACCCGATTGACACGGAAGGATATACCATTCGTCTGGTCGGCAGAATGCCAGGCATCATTTGAGAATTTGAAGCAGAAATTGATATCAGCACCTATTCTTACATTGCCAGTTAGACCCGGAGGTTTTACCATTTATTGTGATGCGTCAGGTAAAGGACTTGGATGTGTCCTCATGCAGCATGGGAAGGTGATAGCATATGCATCTAGGCAGCTTCGAGACCACGAGAAGAATTACCCAAATCATGACTTGGAGTTGGCAGCAGTAGTATTTGCTTTGAAGCTATGGAGGCATTACTTATATGGTGATCGAGTGGACATGTACACGGACCACAAAAGTCTGAAGTACATCTTTACTCAGAAGGAGCTGAACATGAGGCAGAGAAGATGGTTAGAGCTGATCAAGGATTACGACGTGGAGCTTCAGTATCATCTAGGGAAGGCTAATGTGGTAGCAGATGCTCTCAGCAGGAGAGGCGGCACATTTATGTTGACAACAAGAAGCACATTTTAGAAGACCTTCAGGAGATGGGCATCGAGGTTATACTTTCTAGTGATGTAGGAGTACTGTCAAGTTTACAAGTTCAATCCGACTTGGTAGACAGGATCAAGGCAGCTCAGGCACAAGACCCAAGGATTCAGAAGCTTAGGGCAGAATGTGAGTCATGACTCAGGAAGGAGATGCAAATTCATGAAGATAGTACGCTTAGGTTTGGATCACGCCTATGTGTGCCTAGTGGAGATATCAGACAGGAGGTTATGGCAGAAGCTCACAGCTCTCAGTATTCCATACACCCTGGAGGGACCAAGATGTACCAAGATATCAAGTAGCACTTCTGGTGGAACGGGATGAAGAGGGAGATAGCTAGATTCGTTTCCCGTTGCTTGGTATGTCAGCAAGTGAAGGCAGAACAACAGAGGCCAGCTGGGTTATTACAACCGCTTCCTATCCCGGAATGGAAATGAGAGCATATTACTATAGACTTTGTAACCGGTTTACCGAGATCACCAAGTGGTAAGGATGCTATTTGGATAATCGTAGATCGGCTTACGAAGGTGGCACATTTTCTTCCTTTTAGAGTAGGTCAATCTACGGATAAGTTGGCAGAATTGTATATGCAGCAGATAGTCAGACAGCATGGGGTCCCAGTCAGTATTGTGTCAGATAGAGACACCCGTTTTACATCACATTTTTGGAAGAGCTTACATCATAGCTTGGGTACGAAGTTAAGATTTAGCACGGCTTACCATCCACAGACGGACGGGCAATCAGAAAGAACAATTCAGACTTTAGAGGATATGTTGCGAGCTTGCACCCTAGATTTTGGAGGATCTTGGGAGAGCCACCTACACTTGGTCGAGTTCTCATACAATAACAGTTATCAAGCCAGTATCCTGATGGCGCCATTTGAAGCACTATATGGTAAGAAGTGTAGGTCGCCACTAGCGTGGGACGATATCGGGGAGAGGAAGATGCTAGGCCCAGAAATGATTATCCAGCCGTTGAAGTGATTAAAGGAATTAGAGAGCGACTTCGAGTTGCGCAGGATCGGCATCGTCATTGGGCGGACCAGCATCGTAGGCCGCTGGAATTTTTGTTGGAGACCACGTGTTCTTGCGGATCTCACCTACCCGTGGGGTCATTAGATTTGGCGCTCGCGGGAAGTTGAGTCCGAGATACGTAGGACCGTTTGTTATCCTTGAGAGGATAGGCGATGTTGCTTATCGTTTATCCCTTCCACCTTCGTTACGAGAGGTGCATGACGTATTTCATGTATCTCAGTTACGAAGGTATGTATCAGACCCAAGCCATATCCTTGATCATTCTGAGCTGGTTGTTGGTACCAACCTGTCTTACGAGGAACAGCCTATGTCTATTTTGGACCGAAGAGAGAAGATACTCAAGAACCGAACAATTAACCTTGTCCGGGTTGCTTGGGGTCATCACTCTTTAAGAGAGTCAACGTGGGAACATGAGGATGATATCCGATCACGGTATCCGCACCTGTTTGACTCACAAGGTATATTTTCTTCTGTATACCTTGATTGTCTTAACTCCTCATGCTTGTCACCTTATAAGTAGAATTGCTTAATGTTGTAGATTGTTAGATGTAGATACATTACTTGTTATTATCATTGTAGAATGATTGCTTACTCAATTTACTTGTATTTAGATTAGTTTAGCTTTGACGTTCTATCATGCTTGGATCTGAAATTCCGAGGACGAAATTTTTCTAAGGAGGGTAGAGATGTCACTTCCCATTCCTAGAATACGTATTTTTAGAATGCATGTACTGTTTAAATATAAATATTTTATATTTATCATGTATTGCCCTATATTTAAATCCCTTTAATTTTATGTTAATTAATTTCCTGTAATTTTATTTCTGTACTTTACTTTCTGCTTTTATACTCTGCTTTAGCTTTGCTATGGGTTCGGCTCAGATTGGTTTAATTATGTTTGTTCATCATGAACCGAAATAAACCACCCACCTACCACCACCCCATTTAAAGCCCCAAACCATTTCTCTCTCTTCATTACTTCTTCTCATTTCTCTTCTTCTTTCTCATAACTCTCCCACCAACCTAGGAGAGCAAGGCAAGTGCCAACTTGCTTCTTGATGGATCCCCATTTTTATTGTTCCATCATCTTCCCTATTTGATTCTAAGTCTCTTTAGTACTTAGCATTTTTAATTTCCATGGCTTATTTGTTGTAGATCTAAGTTTGATACATTTTCGGTTTTTTTTAGTTTTGATCTCTAAAACTTGGTTATTTTTGAAAACTAATAGTTCTATGTTGTAGAGAATTCAATTTCATTCAGTTTTGGCTTTTGTTTCGCTTGATTTCGGCTTCGAATGAGGAAGTTATGGCCATAGCAAGTTTTTAGGACTTTCATGGCTGAACTTGCTGTTTGGGGACGATGAACCCCATGCACCCGGGAGGCCATGCGCCATGAAGTCCCGACAGCGCGTGAGATTGTTTATTTTCCAATCATTCCTCAGCGCATGAGATTTATTTCCCACAGCCGCATGAATCTTCATTCCTCAGCGCATGAGATTATTTATTTCCCAATCATTTCCTCAGGCGCATGAGATTATTTATTTCCCAACCTTTCCCACAGCACGTGAGATTGTTTATTTCCCAATCATTCCTCAGCGCATGAGATTTATTTCCCACAGCCGCATGAATCTTCATTCCTCAGCGCATGAGATTATTTATTTCCCAATCATTTCCTCAGGCGCATGAGATTATTTATTTCTCAATCATTTTCTCAGGCGCATGAGATTATTTATTTCCCAATCATTTCCTCAGGCGCATGAGATTATTTATTTCCCAACCTTTCCCACAGCACGTGAGATTGTTTATTTCCCAATCATTCCTCAGCGCATGAGATTTATTTCCTACAGCCGCTTGAATCTTTATTCCTCAGGCGCATGAGATTATTTATTTCCCAATCATTTCCCACAGCGCATGAGATTATTTATTTCCCAATCATTTCCCACAGCGCATGAGATTATTTATTTCCCAATCATTTCCCACAGCGCATGGGATTATTTATTTCCCAACCTTTACCACAGGCGCATGAGATTACTTATTTTCCAATCATTTCCCACGGTGAATGAGATTATTTATTTCCCAATCATTATTTATTTCCCAATTTTATTTTTCGAATTTGGCATTAATGAACATGGATTGTTATCTTGATTAATTATTGATCATGCGTTCCTAGATGGAACTAAGAGACTGGCTAGTCGTCTTATTGAATTAAATGGAATAAGACACGTTCATATTTGCAATCGATTGGCCAATCCCAAATATTGACATATAGATACATGCATGCTACAATTTATTTATTTATTTTACGAAAGCAGCATGTGTACTCTATGGTCAAGGCATGATTATTCCGTGGTTAGTTTTAATTGTTGCATTACGCTATGTAAGACATACAACTTAACCGCACGGGTATCGTTGTAGAGTTGGGCATATCGTACCTTGTACGGAAGTACTCATTCTGAATGACCATGATCCACGGTATAGAATTTCACTTAACATAGAAGCTACTAAGTTAAATAAAATAATGATTGCATTGAGAGAATAGATTTCCGAGTTCTTACATGGCAGCCCTCTTAGGACTATTAGCGCCCGACAGGTCGGCTGGTTCCCACAGATACTGCAATTCTGCCACACGGGCAGGGAGCGGTATCTGCTTATATTATTGTATATTGTATATTGATGACGGGCGTCCCGCTGGGACTCGTCTAATTCATGATTGGCGCAATTGATTGATTGGATAGACTAGCCTTGCTTGCCCATAGTAAGAACTGAGAAATCCTTATTGCATAATTCCATGATAACTTGGGACTCACAGTAGTAAGCCGTAGGAGTTGGATGGCCGTTTAAGTTGATTTGTTTGTGTACTGTATCTACTCTGTTACCTAACTGAGATGATCAGAGCATCAGGACATGACGGGCCAACTTCTGTCCTTATTTGGTTGGAAGGTTGGTTCGAAGTGTCGTAATGTTACGTGAATCCCAGTAGCAAGCAGAGATCTATTATTATATTCTCTTTGGTTTAATGTCTCATATCGTGCTTCCTTGCGGTACTTGCTATTAGAGGTCTAACCTCTCTGGTTTTACATGGCCAGATTTAGAGCCGGTCCTCGAGGACTCAGCTTACTTCCACCTCCAAGATGGTCAATACTAGAGGAATGATCGCAGGAGGACTCGAGTGGGTTCCTTACTTCCCCGCTCGTTTTGTTACTTACTTTATATTTTGCCGTTTGGCACCGACATGTTAGTCGGATTGTCTTGTACTTACTTTTACATAATTGTAATTAAGTCAGACTGCAGCTGATAACAATTGTGTATATGTTGCTATATCATCTGGCTATGTTTTGTAAAGCCAGATCTCAAGAACCATTTTGACTAAGCGTTTGGGACGCCTTATTGCTTATTCTTAAATGTTCTCTGTTATTGCTTCTTGTTTGAATGATTGAGACAATAGATGTGAAGTGACCATAGCGAGACTTTCATGTAGTATACACCCCCTTGTCTTTTAGACAGCATTGATCATATTATACGGTATTCATCTACCCGTAATACGTAGCTGGCTGAGTCATTCTCCCGCTCTCCAGTATTCTGGTTCTAGGGCGTGACAGTCCCAATAAAATTTTCTAAAATAAATCAAGAGAAAATGGTATCAATTGCTGAGATTTCACATAAAATCAAAATAATTTTTCGATAAAATTGTCAATAGCGATAAGAGATCAAACATGGTAAATAACACGGATATAATCTCAATAGTATCCGGAAACTATTCATATTCAAAATTACTTTGCCTAGAGTTTCTGCCTCGCCAGTGCAGTGTACATCTGACTGCAGTGAACTTTTGGCTCAATGACTCGTATAATAATAAATTGCCGAATATTTCTATTAACTTATCCACGTTATCGGAACAACTCAAGAGATCAAAAGTTTATGATTTTTAGGACATAGCTTCAATAATATTCGAGAACCTATGAATACCCAAAATTATTTTGACTTAGAGCTGATGTCTCGCTAGTACGCAGCTGGCTGCAGTGAACCTTCGGTCTCCATAATCCAGATAAATGACTGCAGTGCGTATCTGCCACGTCATAGTAGGTCGTCGAGTACTTTTTCAACTTTGTCCTTAGAATTTCAAAGAGTTTTACAAAATTTCAAACGAATTCTAAACCCTAATCATGATGGAAGGTGATGTTATCTGTTCTTAGAAAACAAGTAGTTACTGAGAAACAAACAACGGAACAAGAAGATTACAAAAACGAATCTTAAATAAGAACAAATGATTCAAATTGCAACAAGAATTTTTTTAGAAATTCTAGATATTAAGAGGAAATCTAATGAAAGCTCAAATACTATAAATCAAATATATATACTAGAAAAAATATATTAGATAGATTATCTTAGAAGCCTTGAGCGCAGGGGAATCAATATCTTTGGCGTTGCGTGTCTGAACCACTCTGAAAAATAGAAAACTGGTTAGATATAGCCTAACTATAGGATAGTAAACAAACTTAGTAAAATTATATCCATAACCATTTTCCACGGATCCTATGCTGTGATGAGTTTTCCTTAGTCTAACAGGTTCCCCAACAGCACTTTTATAGCCTAAGTGCCATTAGGACAGACCTGCATGGACCACCACTAAAAATATGTCACGACCCGCTCCCGAATAATCGGATACGAGTCGGACACGCCCAGCCTTCGTCGATGGACACGACGAAGTAAGCTGTACAATTCTAAGAAAAACTCCAAGATACAAGAAATATAAACCATCACATCTGCTATACACGTTCCCAGAATCACCACAATCCACAAGTTATTATACAATATCATCCGGAGACAAATCCGGTAACATGAATAAAAATTTTACAATCCTGAAATCCTCGATACAATACATGATAAACTCTAAACAAATCTAGGAAAAAGTCTGGCTATATCTCTGTAATCTAAGTCCATCCTGAAATAGAAACTCCACCATCTCCAGGCTCTGACCTAAGGTGGTACCATATCCTCAAGATACCTGCAACGTATCCTGTCAGGAAAAGAGCAAAGTACAACCCCGACAAGAAGCTCTAAACAATATAAACTGAAGTGCATGAAAAAGAATCACGATATAAACTATGATACAAGACAGTTATATGAAACTGTGGTACAGGAATAACAATGAAACTAATGGTACCGGATCCAGAAACAATGAACTATACTATCAGTGTAACATGTATTTGAAATAACTATCATAGTATGTGACCGGCTGGGTAAACAATGAACAGTGAACAATAAACAATAGTACGGCTTAGAGTCCCACGTGCACGATGTGAGACCTAAGCTATTAGTCAAAGCCTGGCTAAAATAGGATTGGTCACATATCTGTAGTATTTCTCCACTCCAATGTACAAGTAAGAACAATAAACTATGAACAATGAACGATGAACGATGAACGGTGAACAATGAACAATGAACAATCGTGTATACAACGTGTCAATATGAGAACATGAAGCAAGACAGAAAATACAGAGTAAAGAGTTCGAGTCGGTGTACTTGCCTGATTTGTTGTAGATGTCTAGTCTAAAGTCCAGAAAATCTGTGTCAAATAAGACACAATTATTCTATAGAAAAAAAATATACTAAAGCTCTTATAATATCTATTTATAGCTAAACTCTTTTCTACCTTAGACAACTTATTCTTTTTACCAACTAACCCATATCATTTTTTATTTTAATTAACAGTTATAGCAGACCCATTGTCACGCCCCAGAACCAGAATACTGGAGAGCGGGGGCAGACATAGCCAGCTACGTATATTGAAATAGAATACATCTCAACTATACGGTCACGACTGTCTAGATATGAGGGTTTACTACAAGCCAACAGTCTCTTAAGATCAAGCCTATTGTCTCAATCTCAAGCAATTAACAGAGTTACAAGATATTAGAGCATCAAATATATATATAAGGCGTCCCAAATATTACATATTGGATGATCATGAAGCTAGTCGTACAAAATGATAGGACTAGCAAGAGTTCAGTCATACATGATCAACCCTAGGATTTGTTAATCATGTTTACAGCCCGTAGGCAGACAGTAAGTAAATGTGCATCGAGCTAACAGGTGCTCGTCGGCAAACGCCTTAAAAGAATAAATTTACATATAAGTGGGTGAATCAAAATGGAAAAACCCACTCGTAGCCCTGGTTCCTTCTAATGTTCACCATTGGGCTGGAAGCTTGGTAGATCCTCGGGAGCTGCTCCGAAATCTGGCCACACAAAACCAGCTGGGTCAAACCCCAGAAAGAGCGAGTGCCACAAGGAGGCCACAAATAAGAACAAAAGCCAGCATATCAGAACATAAAGAATAAAAGGAAAGTACAAGTAATAAAAATACACAGAGCGATAAACGACTAGGGACGTGGAACCATTCCGGGAGCCAGGTTACAATCCTTAAACCAGACAAGGATCGGGGTTGTAACCCTTCGCCTAAATAGCACATTGTCTCTACTCATTTATCGTTAAGATAAGGAAAACAAACATGCTCAGGAGATAGCAGGTACTGGAGCTAGACAAGACTTAGACAAGGCTGGACATCATGCATTCACAAGCGGCCAAGCAATTACTACGGCTTACTACTTTAACTAACTAGGGTTATCACAAGCCTTAATTACTAACAAGATGCAAGTAAGAAACTCCCAGTCCCAAGCCCTGCAGACTATCCAGTTATCCTTCTGCAGGTTGAGAGTTATAGGTGGGTACATTGCCCGGGAGACAAATGTACCCTTAGGTAACTTAGAGGGTGCAACACATGACAGTGTGCTGGAAATGTGCTCTACTCGTCGGCAAGCTACAAGTCCATTAAAGCGCCCAGATAACGAGATTGCCTGTGACTGGGAATTCTCTATGTTCTAGTTTGATCTAATCATTAGCCTAATCCAATTTAGCGCGAGTCCCTGGCCGTGGTACCCAGGAAATCACGTCCTAGACATGATGCAAGACAAGACAAGTAGATTGTACAAGCAAGCAAGCAGGAATACCCACGGTGTTAAGTTGATTATACGAGTCAAGTTACAAGTTACAAGTCAAGTCAAGTCAGGAGTGCGCCGCCACGGGCCACTATCAAGTTATCAAGATAAATCATGTCAGGGTACTGTCAGGAGTGCGCCACGACGGGCTACTATCATGTCAGGTTGGTCATGTCAAGAGTGCACCACTACGGGTCACTGTCGTGTTATGCTAGTTCCTTGTCATACCATGCCATGTACAATAGTCATTCCAAACATATTAAGTAAAAATCAGTTCGTGACAAAAGGCGTAAGGATATAAAATGGACGTAAAATATCTAATAAAATACTAATATATATAGGACTATAGAAGAGCCAAGCTTAAAGAAATAACAATTCATCATAGACAAGTAGGTTGTGCAAGGGGTCAGGGGTTGGGCTGCGCAGGGTATGTACTGCGCATGGAAGAGCTGCGCAAGAGTTGCCTTGCGTAAGGGTTACCTTACGCAAGGGTAGACTGCGCAGGGGGTCAAGGGGCACAGGGTTAAAGGGGCACAGGGGATGCCTTGCGCATCAATTGGATTGCGCAAGGGAGGATTGCGCAAGGGTAGACTGCGCAATGGTCGAGTGCGCAGGGGTTACTTTGCGCATGGCTGGCTTGCGCATGGCTAGCTTGCACCAGCGCAATCCAGCGCAGCACAAAGCACTGGCTGAGCCTATGCACAATCGGCCATGCGCTAAAGAGCACAGGCCGGGGTGCGCAAATGGTCAAGTACTAAAGAGCACTGGCCGAGAGCCTTCACTAAGGCTGAGATGAACTCCTCAAGAACACCAAAAACTTTAAATCTTCATAACTTAGCAAAATCAAAACCAAATCTAGATTTTCAAAGTTCTAACTTGAGTAAAATCGAATTATCTTTCACATGGAAGCATCAAAACATGCAAAAATCAAAGTTTAATGGATCAAAACCAAGGATTTTCGAAAATAGTTAAAACCTAGATCTAGAAAAATGAAAGCTCCAAATCACAAAATGTCAAGTTCTAAAGTTGTTCTCCATGGCCTAATCTAGTTAATGGACAAATAAAAAGTGGTGCTTATTTGATGGCAAGGTGCACTTGCCTATGGGTTAGGGAGTTGTGTGGAAGAAGGAAGAAGAAGAAGTTGTAAGAAATTAATGGAGTTATGGAGGAGAGAGAAAAGGTTGGTAGGTTTTAATGAGGGTAGTTGTGATGGAATGGAGGTGGAGAATAGGCTAAGGTGTTCCACTCATGATGAACCAAACCAAACCAACTCCACAAAATAAAACCAAGCCATGGTCCAAACCCATTTACGAGAAACTAAAATTCGCAAGTCGAGAAAATAAAATACGTGCCAAAAATCAAATTACGAGTACAAATACGAAGTACAGGAAATGGGGGTGACACCCATTAAGGCCTACAATCAAATACTATCTGTGCGGTCAACACAAGGCTCCGGCTCTGATGCTAAAGACACAAGTTCTCCGTGTGCGGTCCACTTATAGTAATTAGGCGTGAAATCCCTCGAGTACAAATGATATGTCACTTGCACTTCTGGATAATATTTTACGTTATGACATTTCACACACGGACACTTAATTTTGGTGCCGTCCATGTACTGAGGGAACACCTTAGCAAACTGCAGGAACTGCTCTACTCCCGCTATGTATTCATACCGCACACCACACATATCATCATGACGACGATTGTACATCCATGAACGATTCCGCAAGTAGTAATTTATATCCATTTGGAAATAATTCTGCAAAGATGGACACACATTATCCAATAGGCACAAATTCGTATTTTATGTCTTATTATGGGACACACATTAGTAGCGGACAGTTACTAATAACCATGCTATATCGCACATAAGTTCTTGTGCATCCAACGTGTACACATATGCTATCGATTCTTACTGATGCCAATCTCATTCAGACACACTAGATTCGTTTTGATATCGCCAGGGTCAAGTTGAAAATTGTCTTAACATCAATTTTCAAGACTTGAATATAATGTCACCTACAACTGATATCTAAGACCCCATGACAAAGTCAAAGACCCCATGAATATAATGTCACCTACAACCGATATCTCATTCAGACACACTAGATTCGTTTCGATATCGCCAGACCATATATATATAATGTCACCTACAACCGATATCTAAGACCCCATGACAAAGTCAAAGTCATTATTGACAAGACTTGAATATAATATCAACTAATTACAACCACAACTAGTACTAAATAAGTCTCCTAGTATGATATAGAGGTAAATAAATAGTATACTAGATTGACTGACACTCGACTGAACACCCTTTGGACACATACTCAAGCCTATACTACACACTCACACACCACTCTACTATACTCACATAGACACACATAATTGTTACCTTATTATATATATATATATATATATATATATATATATATATATATATATATATATTGTTACCTTATATATATATATATATAAAAATATATATATATATATATATATATATATATATATATATATATATATATATATATATATATATATATATATATATATATATATATATATATATATATATATATATATATACCTTAATAAAAAAAAAATATATATATATATACCTTAATATTACACACACTTACACACTCTCAAATACTACACAAACCTATAGCTAATGCATACACACACTAATATCTATATCCCCTCCCCCACACACACATATGTGTAGCTATATTTACCTTATAATTTAGTATCTTGAGATACCCAATCCTTACCTACACTTGGCAATTACAATAATTCTCTCTCTAATACTAGCTAATGATCTAACAATGTACTCCATCCCCGAACGGGTTTAAATTTTTATCCCCATCCCCGTCCCCGTTTAACAATGTACTCATGTATCCGAGCATAATAGTGGGTACAAGCACCTACCCTCTAAGCCTATTTGTTAGTACACAAGCCTTTGATGTCCTGATACCAACTTACCCACTCTGGTTCGAGCCCATACCTAAACACCCATCTACTCTATGACTGTAAACCACTCCTTACTAACTGTCTGCTGCAAGTATCTCAAATCAGATACTATCATGTACTTTAAAATATTATGCATAAGCCTACTCCAGTGCCTAATATCCTGAGGCTTGACCTGTCCCTAGGCATTACCAGGTATTAGAGCCCCATATGGGGTTCCTAAATAGAACTGGAAACATCACCATGGCCAACTTTTCTACAAGTGAACACTTATACAAAGGAATAAATTAAATCCTACTTATCCCTCAAATTGCTACAGACGCTTCTACTCACACAGGCACCTATTTACAGGTCTGCTAGTACATAGCCCCAAGTCATGTGCACTCTTACAGTGACTTGGTATCAGTACTCTCTGGTACCAATTGCTACCTAGATATGCTAGTCAAATCTGATATCTAGGTGAAAACCTTATAACATAACATGGACACTCTTGCATTGACCTGGTATCAGCTTGAATATAAAGGGAAGTTCACCTATTATTGTCTAATGGGTATCAAAGAGGAGTTCATGCCTAACATGCCTTCGAAATCCCCACCTGGTTTGTACTAGCCTGTGGCCTTCCTATATGCAGGGTAGGTACATGCTAGGATACATGAGCCTTGTTGTTACTGTTATCAGGGATTTTGTTTAATCCCCATTCCCGTCCCCATCCCCGTTTCTATATCCCCAAACCCGTCCCCATCGGGAAAAAAAATTCGGGTCCCCGTCGGGTTCGGGGGAAGTTGCCATCCCTACTCAAACACACACAATAGCTGTGTGTGTGTCCGTGTGTGTGTGTGTGTGTGTGTGTCCGTGTGTCCGTGTGTGTGTGTGTGTGTCCGTGTGTGTGTGTGTCTCTGTGTGTGTGTGTGTATGGAAGAGAGAAGGAGGAGGAGGAGTTAGGTTAGGATTTACCGCAGAGGAGGAGTAGCTCGGATTGGGGGAGGAGGAGCTCGAGGAGGAGGAGCTCGACAGGGGGGGTAGGGGTCGCCGGGGGGGGGAAGGGAGTCGCCGGGGGGGGGGGAGGGAGTTGCCGGGGGTGGGGGGGAGGGAGTCGTCGAGAGCTCGAGGGAAAATGAAAATTATAAATTTTCGAGTGAGGGGGAAAAAGGAAACAGTCCCGTGCCCTAAGTAAAAAAGTTAGCGACGTCAACATTCGAAGTCGCTAAACGTCGCAACCATTTTAATATATGGCAACATATTTTAATAATATGTCGCTGAACGTCGCTATTCCATGACGTAATTTATCTACTGTCACTGAACGTCGCTATTCAGCGACGTTTTGCGATGTCAATAGAAGGGAGTCGCTATATTACATATTTAGCGACGGTATTTTATTCCGTCGCTAAACAACGTCGCTAATACAGCATATTTTAGTAGTGTTTGAACCAGAGTTCATGAGGAGATACGTCCGAAGTTGCATACGACACTCTATTTAGAATAAAAGTGGCCGTTAATGCAGCTTCTCCCCAGTAGCATTTAGGAAGACCCGTAGTTAGCAGCATTGAATTCATCATTTCTGTCAACGTTCTGTTCTTCCTCTCCGCTAGTCCGTTAGATTGAGGAGAATACGGAGTAGTAGTCTCGTTTATGATTCCATATTCTTTACAGAACAATGTGAATTCATGAGACTGATACTCTCCGCCTTGATAACTTTTTAGCCTCTTGAGTTGTTGTCCAGTTTGTCGTTCAGCCTCGGCCCTGAACTCCTTGAACTTCTCGAACGCTTCGTCTTTAGATTTGAGCAAGTAGACGAACGCGTACTTTAAGAAGTCATCGATGAAGGTTATGAAATACTTCATCCCGACTTTTGTAGAAAATTGCTTGAAGTCATAGATATCAGAGTGCACCAACTCCAAAAGATTTGTGCTTCGATAGAACCGATGAAAGGGTTTCCTTGTGATCTTTGTCTGAGCACATACTTCACACTTCTCTACCTTACCCCCACATTTGTAGATAAGTCCTAGACTGGACATTTTGTTAATTCTTTTACAGTGAACATGTCCTAGCCTATTATGCCACAACTCAAGAGAATAATCAGAATGAGCGATTGCATTGATTACATTTGACTGGTTTATAAGTTGAATTTTGAACATCCCTTCAGTTTGAAAAGCTTTTCCGAAGTATGTTCCCTTCTTGGACATCACCATCTGGCCAGCATTCATGTCCATCCTCAAGCCTGCGTTGCTAAGCAGGCTTCCAGAGATTAGGTTCTTTGTAATCACCGGAACGTGCTTCACACCTTGAAACGTCATAGTGTTCCCGGATGTGAGTTTCAGCTCCACAGTTCCGACCCCCAGAACTTTAGCTTGGGCTTGGTTCGTCATGATAACTTTCTCAGAAGTTGGCTGGTATATGACGAACCATTCCTTGTCAGAGCAGACATGGCAGGTCACACCAGTGTCTATCCACCAGTCAGAGTCAGCCCCCACAGCTGTGACCTGAGCAATCATAGCAGCAATGTTAGAAACCATGAAAACCTTGCTAGGCTCACCTTGCTCAGTTTGTTTGGGCTTGGATTTGCATTCACTCTTGTAGTGACACTTCTTGCCACAGTTGAAGCAAGTCACGTGGGACTTGGACTTCTGTTGCTTGAACGAAGGACCTTTCACTCTCTGATTTGTGGAGTCCTTCTTCTTGTGATGAGAAGCCACCTGCTTCCCTTTGAACTCTTTTATCTGCACCAAGTTGGCCTTAGCCAGTTGTTTGGATAGAGAGTCCATCTTCTGTTGAGATCGCATTTCGTCCTCAACGTGGATCTCTTGTAGAAGATCTTCCAAGCTAATGTCCAGCTTCTTTCGATGAATTCTAGCATAGAAGTTGCTCCAACCAGCAGAAAGTTTCGAGACTATCCCTCCAACGACAAACTTGTCGACGAGGGGCATCTTCTCGTCATCTAACTTCTGGCGCAACTTCAGGAATTCCTTTACTTGAGGTAGCATCACCATCTCGTCTTCGAAGAGCCACTTGTGGTACTTCTCGACGATGAAGATTTTGGACCTGTTCTCATCATCTTCATATAGCTTACCCAACGAATCCTATATCTCTTTGGCCTTCACCTTCTTGGAATATGACTCTGCCAGAGAGTTTTCTATAGAATTGAGAATCAGCAGTTTACAGATGCTATTTTCTCTCTTCCATTTGCTCTGCTTGATGAGTGCAGCAGCAATAGCATAGGCAGTTTCTCCTTCTGGAATCGTCGGTTCATCCTCAATCAACACATGGTCTACGTCCACGAGTTGAAGATTAAGGGTGACCTTCCTCTTCCAGATTTGGAAATATTCTTCGTCGAATTTCCCCAACTTGTTAAAGCTGGTATCGATGAGAGAAGCACGGGAGGTCTCCATCTTGTCAGAGACCTAAAGATGAGATATCGCATGTTAATTTAGGTTTAAACAAGTTTAAGAATGATTCACAATGAATGATATGAAATCTAGGTCAAACTAGGTCTCACTGAGTCACACTAAGTCCTGTCAAGTCAATCTAGGTCAAATCAAGTTAACTCTAGGTCATACCAGTCATCGCAGGTCAAAACAAGTCGAAGAAAATCAAACGAGGTCAAGAGTTGGCCTACAGTTGACTTTTGCTCAACTGGTCAACCCTGGTCAACTCTGGGTCAACTCTAGGTCAACCCTAGGTCAAACTGGTCAAATGTTGACCAATAGTTGACTTTTGGTCAACTCTGGTTTGGATTTGGTCAAATCTAGATAAAGTGTTGACTCACTCACAAACCCACTCAAATTTGATTTCATACATTCCCTTCTCCTTCTCCTTATTCTCCGTCTTCTCCTTATTCTCCGTCTTCTCCTTATTCTCCTTCTCCTTATTCTCCGTCTTATCCTTATTCTCCGTCTTCTCTTTCTTCTTATTCTCCGTCTTCTCCTTATTCTCCGTCTCCTTCTCCTTATTCTCCGTCTTCTCCTTCACCTTATTCTCCGTCTCCTTCTCCTTATTCTTCGTCTTCTCCTTATTCTTCGTCTTCTCCTTATTCTCCTTCTCCTTATTCTCCGTCTCCTTCTCCTTATTCTCCGTCTTCTCCTTCTCCTTATTCTCCGTCTTATTCTTATTGCCACTGCTGCTCCTAATGCCTAAACTGCTGCTGCTGCTACTGGGCTTATGCTGCTGCTGCCACTTCCTACTGCTGTTGCTGCTCTACTTCCTACTGCTGCTGATGCTATACTTCATACTGCTGCTGCTATTTTTTATTCCTTCTTCTTCTACTTCTATTCCTCTCTCCCAAACTCTCATTCTCTTCCTCTAAAATCACACACACACACACATCCATATCTATATATATATATAAACTCACAAACACACATACCCATCTACATACATATATAGACACTCATACACACACTCATATATATATATATAAATACATACACACACACACACATATAGAAATATATATATACACATATATATATTTCTCTCTAAAAAGGAAAACCCCTAATAAATCCTTAAACTAGGTTTTAGGAAAACTTATAAAAGCTACGGTCATTAAGTAGAGAATGGTCTCCTCTACATTGATTGTGAAGGAATAAATGCAAGAAAGGAAAATTAATGAGGGTTAATGAGCATACCTAGAATTGGTTTTCTTGAGGAAGAAGAAGCTTCAAAAGAAAAGAATGAAATGAAGAGAGAGAGAGTTTACTTTGGAGTGAAGTAAAGGGAGGGGGTTTGCCTATACATGGCCGGCCAAGGGGGGGTCTTAATGGGTTTGGGTGGAGACCCATTAGGCCTCCAAACCCATTAGACTTGGTTTGGTTTGATTTGGATTTGGTTTGGTTCGGTTTAACTCCAAATTGACTAATTAAGCCTCTAAATGACTAGTTAAGCCATGGGAGTATGGTTTATGGTTTCTAGCCTAGTTAGGATGGCAAGTGGGCCAAGCCCAGCTAGTATGTGGGTCCCACTAGTGTCCAGACTACCCGGGTCTCCAACTTAAGTCCAAATTGGATAAAATTCAAACTAAATCAACCAATTCCCTAAAAATCCTATAAATCAAATAAAATTCCCAAAAATTATAAAACTTGGAAAATGACAAAAATACCCCTAATTCGAAAACTGGGGGTGACAAATCTACCCACCTTAAAAGAATTTTGTCCTCGAAATTAAATGAGAACTAACACAGCAACATGAATAGAACAAGGAAGGAAAAGAAAAAAAATTTACCTCAAGGCTCGAAGAGATATGGGAATCGCTCCCGCATGTCGTCCTCCCTCTCCTAGGAAGACTCACCTGGAGAGTGATGCCTCCACGCTACCCGAACTGTCATGACCCGCACCCTAAAGTAAGGGCACGAGAAGTGGGTACGTCCAGCCTACGCCGCAGTGTCGGCGGTAGAACGCTGTCCTAGGTCTCATGCATCTAACAGTATAAGGCTAAACAGTTTAAACTCCCCGAATGGGGGTGACATAGCAGAATGTAAACTCAATCACATCTAAGGTAGAGCATAATGGAAGATAGATAAAACATGAAATCCAAAAGAGATACAGCAGATAGAAGTCTAAGTGTCTAAGATACACAACCCAGAAATACATCTCAAAGCTCAAATACAGTAATCCATAAATACAACTCAAGACAACTGAAAATAAACTATGAGCAAAACCCTAGCTATCTATATAACCTCTACTGTGTCTCCTCTGGCTAGCAGGCAACCTCCAAGCTATCTGTAAAATTTATCAACAGGTTCAGTCAGGACAGGAGCGAGCACAATACATCTTAACAGTTTCTAGTAGGTTAGAAAATATAATCATGCAGTAAAGTAAGATACAGGTACTGAAAGAAATGCAGTATGTAAACAGAGAAAGAGAGCTGTAATAGAAATATCTACTATAAATAGAGACTAACAGTGGCTAGTGAGTTAGAGTACAATATAGACTTGTAAATGGCATAGGAGATTCTGATGAGACACTATGGAAAGATTCTGATGAGATACTACTTGGGTATTATTCACATGTCTACTTCTACTCTCCCGTACCCCCAATCAATACACAAGGATCCAACCAGGTTATGTTATGATTCCATGCAAAGGCCTCCGAAGGGTGATACATGGATGTCCCATAAATGGGGATTCTAGGAGATTCTAGGATACCCAGTAAATGGGATAAGGATTCAAGGAGACTCTGTGATCATAAGAGTATATGTCACAAGTGATCAATGAACTAATGAAGCATAGTAATACGCCATGTAAGTGAAACTCACAGAACATGTAGTACCCGATGCTCCCTATGGATAACATCTCAAGAAGGGATCCATATAGTACCAATCCGTGTGACCAATATGACAGTAACAAGTAAAGTAATTTAAAGCAGGAAAATAATTCTAAGCAGGATATAAAATGATCAGAGAATGTACTCGCCTGATAACCTGAACAGCTGATAGGTATAGGGTCCAACTGAAGCCACAGAGTCCTATTTAAAGCAACACAGGTTACAAGGTGTTCAAGTTGTAATAAATGAATCTCTACAAGCAATCTATATTATCCTAGGTTCTTCTAAGTCAAATCAACTCTAGGTCAACTCCGGTCAATAATCTAGTCAACTAGGTCAAGTGTTGACTTACAGTTGACCTTGGTCAACTGGTCAACTCTGGTCAAACATGGTCAATTCTAGTCTAATTATTAAAGATATAAAGTGTACTTTGTTATTCGTACGTCGAAACTTACGTCACGCAAATCGAGATAAGAAGATTATCGGTAAAGTTGATAATCTTATTATAGTGATCCACATGTCCATCTTGTCAATTTCAGCGATGTGAGATCACTGGAATTGACTGAGCTCAGTTTCGTTGTATTAATCCCGAAATACGAACATTATAAGAATTAATTATTAATTAAATTATAAAAAGGTTAAACTCAGAGAAATTATCAACAAACATTGTCGGACGATAAAATAAATATCGCCAACGTGTCCAGAATGGTCAAATTAGCTAGGATAGCCTACCCATCGGTCCAATTTGGACACAAGGGCAAAAAGGTAATTTCGGGTCAAAAACGGTATTCGTGTCGGAGCCGTTTTGCACCAAAAAACGTGCAAGAAAACTAGTCTATAAAACATAACAAATTATATATCCACGGAACCAGAATGTCGATACGAACCCAACGGTATATCCAGAATTGGATTCCGTTGACCCGATCTCAATTTGGTCCGTTGACCAGAACTTAGAATTCCGGTTTGCACGGAAATACGTACCGGAGCCAATGTTCTCAAAACTCAGCAAACTACATGTCAACGAGTCCAGAATGACGATACGAACTCAACGGTATATCCAGAATTGGATTCCGATGAGCCGGCGTCAAAAAGACCCGTTGACCCGGACTGTGGGACCCACTTTGTACTGAAAAACGTGCCAGGGTCCACGTCCTCGAAATCTAACAAATTTTATATAAAAACATGCCAGAACGACGCCACGAGTCTAATGGTGGTGTCAGAAATGAAATTTGGAGTCCCGTATTCAAAAATGGAATTTTACAAGTTGGAAATTACGAATTCGGACAGCCAACTTTGGCGTCGAATTCAACCAATCAAACAAGCTCATAATGAAACGAAACTGGAGGGGTAGTAAGAGGGTTATACCAGCTTCGCACCGGAACTTGTAGCACGCCAAAAGGAGCTGCGGTGGAGGAGGTATAAGCTGACGAAGTTGACCCCGCGAAACTGTCCAAAATTAATACAATTTAAACGGTCAACTTGGTGGCCGGTTTTGTTGTATCAAACGACAAAATCAACGGATAAAAATTGACAGGAGTGAAGGTGGATATACCGAGATTGTG
The DNA here is from genome assembly GCA_029216955.1 of Iris pallida. Classification (NCBI taxonomy): domain Eukaryota; kingdom Viridiplantae; phylum Streptophyta; class Magnoliopsida; order Asparagales; family Iridaceae; genus Iris; species Iris pallida. Next base: position 4,773,004 of record JANAVB010044219.1, on the reverse strand, counting down.
ACGGAGCAAAGAAATCGCCGATCCAACGGTCGGATTTTTGGAAAAACGTACGCGAAGTCGCTGCGACGGAACGCGAATTCTGGATCGATCCCGCGCGCGTCACGACGGAACTTCGTACGAAACACACGAATCGCCTCGACGGCGCGTCCCGGAGGATAGTGGCCGCCATGGGAGTGCTCGTCGGAGTGGGGCGCACCCGCGTGGGGGTCGCCGGAGGCACGACGGACGGCGGCGGCGCGCGGCCAGCGCTGCTAGCGCGCGTGCGGCCAGGAGGTTCCCGGCCGGCTGATGCCCACTGCTGCGCGGGGCTGTGCGCGGGGCTGCACGGTGGTCAGACACGGTGAGGGGGCGGCTGTGCGGCCACGGCGACGGGCGAAGGATTGCTGTGGTGGAGGTGGTGGCGGTTGGTTAATGATGGTGGTGATGATGGTTAGGTGTTGGTGGTGGTTAAGAGAGGTGGTACGACGGACGACCGACCAGGGTGGCCGGCGGCGAGGCTGTGCCGAGCTCGGCCTAGGTGGAGGGGAGGTCGGGCTCGGCCAGGGGGGTGGCCGCCATGCTCGGCTAGGAGGAGGAGAATGATGTGAGTTGCTGTTGGTGTTGTTTTTTGTGTGGGAAAAAAAAAGAGTGGAAGAGAGAGAGAAGATGTAATAATGAATGTGAGATAAAGTAGAGAGAGAAAGGAATTTCTAAAAACTAGGGCAGGCCAAAGGGTTATGGGAGTGAGTGTTTTGCCATGTAGGAATAGAGGGTTGGGATTGATAGGGAGAATCCAAAGGCTAGAATTTTATTATAGGAAAATTAGGTTATTCCTATAGGATTTAATATCAATAAAAATTTCTATTAAATATAAAAAATAGGTAGAAGAGTACTTGATATTTTTTTCAAGGGTAATGAGGCTGAGGATGATGGTGATGGAGAGTAACACAAAGCTGGCTGGACTTGGTGGAGCCGGATTGGGTCTAAATCCGTCATGGCAAAATAATCGAATAAAAATAGGTATTGATGATCATGAGTAAATAAGTAGCACATGGGGATTCCAATAAATGGGACACAAGTGTCGTACGGGTAGTAGGCTCAATGTGGGCCATGTCCAAATTTGGGGCTGACAGGTTTTTGTCGACAGGGTACCCACAAATCAAGTTGGAAAATGAATGTGACACCGTAGGGTGAAATAAAATTGGGTCACGTGTCAGGAAAGTTGTATGAAGCAAATGGAGCACAAAATGGCGTGTCTGAGTGGGACACGAAGGTCATGGGTGACGAGCGTCTCGAGTAGATCATGCATGAGAAGTTGGTTTCAAGAAACTGACTGGTCTTGTGCTCCAAATAAAAAGTCACGATAACGTGTTAATAATGATCAAGGAAAAGTGTGAGAAAATTAATTAATGATCAAATGGTCTAAATCGACCCGAAGTTGTGCGAAGCAGAAAGAGTACAAGGGAACAAGTTTGAGTGGGACATTATATACCGTCATGAAGGTAATCATGTCCACTACAAAACTAGTGAAGAAGATTTCCAGAGTTGAACATCCCTGACACTCCAAATATCAAAGGCACGAAAAAGTACACTTAAGGATAAATAAACAGAATAATTATTATTGAAACTAATTCAATCAGAAAAATTAAAAAAAATCAACCCAAAATTCAGGGTGCTCACACGAACCAAGGGTATGACCTGGTTCCGGAGCACCTTCTCCCTGCAATCCAGAATCTCCACCGGCTGTTCTGGATAGCTGAGAGTAGGTCCCACCTGTATCGCTGAATGGTCCAATACATGGCTAGGATCTGCGATGTACCGCCTCAACTGTGATACATGAAACACGTTGTGCACTCCCTCAAGCCTAGTAGACAAGTCCAGTCGGTAGGCTACTGCACCGATCCTCTCTAAGATGGTGAAAGGTCCGATGTAGCGCGGACTGAGGTTCCCACCGCCGCCAAAGCGAATCATGCCACGTGTCGAAGATATCCTAAAAAACACCATGTCACCAACCTGCTACAACATCTCCCACCGGCTCTACCTCCTCCTCTGCTGCCAAAGCGAACACCCTGCCCGCGGGTGCTCCCTTCTGGTGCTGAACAAAGCGCTGCTGTTGGGTCTGAAGTGGAGGACCTCTCTGCTGAACTGCTGGTCCTCTAGCCGGCTGCACTCTGTCCTGGCCTCCTCGGACTTCGCGAAAGCGGCAATCCCTCAGCTGGTGATCGGGCGCCCCACAGTAGAGACAGATGTCCAACCTCTTCCTGCAAGCCTCCCTGGTGTGCCCCGGCTTCTCGCAGAAGCCGCACGGAGTAGCCGATCTCTGGTCCTGTCCCTGGTGCTGCTGGGCACGCGCTGGTGCCTGCTGAATTTGCAACAGAGGCTGCTGCTGCTGAAATGGCCTTTGCTGATGCTGAAAGTGGGGGCGCTTGGCCGGTCCCGTACTGGAACTCGCCCCCATAGTATCTCTGCTCCTCTTCGGTTTGAGGCCGAAGTCCTCCTCTGCAATCTGCACGTCCATCAATATCTGATCGAACGTCGCGTCACGGCGACCCGAGGTGCGGGTGCGCACTACATGAATGAGTCCCCTGCGGAACTTACGAGCCTTCTGCCCCTTATCTTGGATCATATCGGGAGTAAACTAGCTAAGGCGAAAGAACTCAGCTGCATACTCTTCCACCGACGAGTTCCCCTGTACTAGACCCACGAACTGGCCCTACAATGCTGTAAGAGCCACGTCCGGGAAGAACTTCTCCTTGAAGAGCCTCCGGAAGTTCTTCCATGTCAGCCCTCTCACCGACGTACGAGGATCCGTGCAGTACCATATCAGCACAATGTCGAAGAATCGGCTGGCTGCGGCCGAAACCCAAAGTGCTCTAGGAAGCTCTGCCAGCTCCATGCTCCGCTGTACGTCCTCTAGTCAGTCGTCTGTATAAAAGGATGCCCTCTGTGCCCGTGAAGTCCCTGGAGCTCATCTTCCTAAAGTCTAATACTGTCCCCGGCCTGGACTGCTGCTGGTACGGCTGCTGGCCAGTAGGGCCCTGTACCGTACCCGGTGCCACTCTCTCCACTGCTGCCAGTGTAAGCTGATGCGAGTTCTTCATGCTCTGCTTCCGCATCTCAATCTGACGGTGTGACACCTACGACTGGCGCTACGACGCCTCTGTCTGGGCCCGCTGTGTCTCCATCATCTGCTGAAGGAGAATAAACATATGATGTGTATCCGTCGGTATCGGAGGTGGCGGCGGCAGCATCTCCGGAACGACGACCGAAACCCTCTGGGGTGGAGGTAGTAGACCTCCCTGTGCAACTGTCGGGGTCTCCCGGATAGTAGAATCACTGGAGGCAGTCTCGTGAACCTCATCCTCAGCCTGGTCAGATCTCTCGGGCAAGCTACTCGATCCAGTGGCCTGCGGGTGCGTCTTCGTCATCCTGGAGACGAATTGAAGCAAAGAGATCAATATGACACATGAGAGGATATTATCAAAGAAGGACAGTTAATTTAATACAAGGAGAGTAATCATGATAATCAAAAGATCGGAAGTTTTTCTAGGTGTGATAGAGAAACTCCTATCATATCCTAGGTCCTACGTCCTAATCGCAGGCTCGTAATTAGTACTCTAAGTCGAGCACCATTACGAGATCGTACTAATTGCGACACTGACCTGCATGGGCCACCACAAAAACGTATCACGACCCGCACCCTTATGAGGGGCACGAACACGTGGGTACGTCCAGCCTACGCCGCAGTATCGGCGGTAGAACGCTGTATATAAGGTCTGTAAATACTACGACTAACAGTATAAAGGTACCTGTACAGTATATACACTCCGAGTGGAGGTGACATAGCAATACAGTCTAAATCACAGAATAAAACTAAGGTAGATAGCACAGAAGGAAACATATAATAGATGAAAAGAGAAGAAGTCTAAGATCCAACACAAGCCCAGATATATACAACATCAAAGGGTCTCAAAATATAACATAGAAGCTACAGTCTGATAAAGCTAGCTGGATCGCAGTCCTGCCAAATCTAGCTAATCTACACTACTCTGGGAGTACAAAATCTAGTGGCTCTACTATAAGGCCATGGTCCTGGGCTACTCCATCTGACTCGAGCACATAATAGGTCGAACAGTCCGACTCAGAATCATCTGTAATATATCATAACGGTATCCTGTCAGGAAAATGAGCAAGTACAAGCACTAACAGCAGTTCCATGTGAATTGACAAATTCTATAAGAGACAGTATAATGAACTACAAGACAAAGATATATGAAAACTTTGGAACCGTTCGGAAGCTGAGTTACAACCCTTAAACCAAACAAGGACCGGGGTTGTAACTCTTCTCCCGAGCAGAACTTAGTCTCAAATCAAGGTACAATGTAAAGGCAAGTAGAGCATGTGAGTAACCATATATCATGGCATGGTGAGGAAATACTGAATGTAGAACAGAGGAGGATATACGATAAGATAAAGTAAACATAAAATGTGACTTGAATTATTAGAGCGATATGTGATCGGCTTGGGATAAGTGACAGGACAGGCTATCCACTTGGCCCGGCAATCCGCGGTGACCTCAACGGAAAGTCATGCCGGCCAACCTGGATAACGAGCACAAGACAAGGGATCTCGCTACACCCTTCGTGAGGGAAGAGTGGCACAAGCAAAATAGTGACATGGGGCTTTGATCACAAAATCCCTAATAATTTCCCATCCCCGAATAGTATAATGGACCTGGACATGATACGTCATGACACAGGATTCCCTAAGAGGATAGCTACTCCCTCTCACGAATCGGTGTCTATACAAGTACAGGGAACAAGACAGGAAATGTACATATATACCAAGAAAATCCAGGAACAACATCTCATGTCATGATCCAACGTATACTAGTCCGTGAACTATCGTGACTGGAATCGAGTAAGACACTACAACTGAATCGGATATAGCAGATATCAAGACAATGAAAACTATCAGTAAATGTACTCGCCTGCTGTCCTGAGCTGTAGGGTATATCAATGCTCAGAGTGGAAATCAGAGACCTAAAGATGAGATATCGCATGTTAATTTAGGTTTAAACAAGTTTAAGAATGATTCACAATGAATGATATGAAATCTAGGTCAAACTAGGTCTCACTGAGTCACACTAAGTCCTGTCAAGTCAATCTAGGTCAAATCAAGTTAACTCTAGGTCATACCAGTCATCGCAGGTCAAAATAAGTCGAAGAAAATCAAACGGGGTCAAGAGTTGGCCTACAGTTGACTTTTGGTCAACTGGTCAACCCTGGTCAACTCTGGGTCAACTCTAGGTCAACCCTAGGTCAAACTGGTCAAATGTTGACCAACAGTTGACTTTTGGTCAACTGGTCAACTCTGGTTTGGATTTGGTCAATTCTAGACAAAGTGTTGACTCACTCACAAACCCTCTCAAATTTGATTTCCTACATTCCCTTCTCCTTCTCCTTATTCTCCGTCTTCTCCTTATTCTCCTTCTCCGTCTTCTCCTTATTCTCCTTCTCCTTCTCCTTATTCTCCGTCTTCTCCTTATTCTCCGTCTTCTCCTTCTCCTTATTCTCCGTCTTCTCCTTATTCTCCGTCACCTTCTCCTTATTCTCCGTCTTCTCCTTATTCTCCTTCTCCTTATTCTCCGTCTTCTCCTTCTCCTTATTCTCCGTCTTATTCTTATTGCCACTGCTGCTCCTAATGCCTAAACTGCTGCTGCTACTGGACTTATGCTGCTGCTGCCACTTCCTACTGCTGCTGCTGCTCTACTTTCTACTGCTGCTGCTGCTATACTTCCTACTGCTGCTGCTGCTATTTCTTATTCCTTCTTCTTCTACTTCTATTCCTCTCTCCCAAACTCTCATTCTCTTCCTCTAAAATCACACACACACATCCATCTATATATATATATATATATATAAACTCACAAACACACAAACCCATCTACATACATAAATAGACACTCACACACACACACACACTCATATCTATATATATAAATACATACACACACACATATATAGAAATATATATATACACATATATATATTTCTCTCTAAAAAGGAAAACCCCTAATAAATCCTTAAACTAGGTTTTAGGAAAACCTATAAAAGCTATGGTCATTAAGTAGAGAATGGTCTCCTCTATATTTATTGTGAAGGAATAAATGCAAGAGAGGAAAATTAATGAGTGTTAATGAGCATACCTAGAATTGGTTTCCTTGAGGAAGAAGAAGCTTCAAAAGAAAAGAATGAAATGAAGAGAGAGAGAGAGAGAGTTTACTTTGGAGTGAAGTAAAGGAATGGGGTTTGCCTATACATGGCCGGCCATGGGGGGGGTCTTAATGGGTTTGGGTGGAGACCCATTAGGCCTCCAAACCCATTAGACTTGGTTTGGTTTGATTTGGATTTGGTTTGGTTCGGTTTAACTCCAAATTGACTAATTAAGCCTCTAAATGACTAGTTAAGCCATGGGAGTATGGTTTATGATTTCTAGCCTAGTTAGGATGACATGTGGGCCAAGCCTAGCTAGTATGTGGGTCCCACTAGTGTCCAGACTACCCGGGTCTCCAACTTAAGTCCAAATTGGATAAAATTCAAACTAAATCAACCAATTCCCTAAAAATCCTATAAATCAAATAAAATTCCCAAAAATTATAAAACTTGGAAAATGACGAAAATACCCCTAATTCAAAAACTGGGGGTGACAAATCTACCCACCTTAAAAGAATTTCGTCCTCGAAATTAAATGAGAACTAACACAGCAACATGAATAGAACAAGGAAGGAAAAGAAAAAAAAAATTTACCTCAAGGCTCGAAGAGATATGGGAATTGCTCCCGCATGTCGTCCTTCCTCTCCTAGGTAGACTCACATGGAGAGTGATGCCTCCACGCAACCCGAACTGTCACGACCCGCACCCTAAAGTAAGGGCACGAGAAGTGGGTACGTCCAGCCTACGCCGCAGTGTCGGCGGTAGAACGCTGTCCTAGGTCTCATGCATCTAACAGTATAAGGCTAAGCAGTTTATACTCCCCGAATGGGGGTGATATAGCAGAATGTAAACTCAATCACATCTAAGGTAGAGCATAATGGAAGATAGATAAAACATGAAATCCAAAAGAGATACAGCAGATAGAAGTCTAAGTGTCTAAGATACACAACCCAGAAATACATCTCAAAGCTCAAATACAGTAATCCATAAATACAACTCAAGACAACTAAAAATAAACTATGAGCAAAATCCTAGCTCTCTATACAACCTCTACCGTGTCTCCTCTAGGCTAGCAGGCAACCTCCAAGCTATCTGTAAAATTTATCAACAGGTCCGGTCAGGACAGGAGTGAGCACAATACATCTCAACAGTTCCTAGCAGGTTAGAAAATATAATCATGCAGTAAAGTAAGATACAAGTACTGAAAGAAATACAGTATGTAAACAGAGAGAGAGCTGTAATAGAAATATCTACTATAAATAGAGACTAACGGTGGCTAGTGAGTTAGAGTACAATATAGACATGTAAATGGCATAGGAGATTCTGATAAGACACTATGGAAAGATTCTGATGAGATACTACTTGGGTATTATTCACATGTCTACTTCTACTCCCCCGTACCCCCAATCAATACACAAGGATCCAACCAGGTTATGTTATGATTCCATGCAAAGGCCCCCGAAGGGTGATACATGGATGTCCCATAAATGGGGATTCTAGGAGATTCTATGATACCCAGTAAATGGGATAAGGATTCAAGGAGATTCTGTGATCATAATAGTATATGTCACAAGTGATCAATGAACCAATGAAGCATAGTGATACGTCATGTAAGTGAAACGCACAGAACATGTAGTACCCGATGCTCCCTAAGGATAACATCTCAAGAAGGAATCTCTATAGTACCAATCAGTGTGACCAACGTGACAGTAACAAGTAAAGTAATTTAAAGCAGAAAAATAATTCTAAGCAGGATATGAAATGATCAGAGAATGTACTCGCCTGATAACCTGAACAGCTGATAGGTATAGGGTCCAACTGAAGCCACAGAGTCCTATTTAAAGCAACACAGGTTACAAGGTGTTCAAGTTGTAATAAATGAATCTCTACAAGCAATCTATATTATCCTAGGTTCTTCTAAGTCAAATCAACTCTAGGTCAACTCCGGTCAATAATCTAGTCAACTAGGTCAAGTGTTGACTTACAGTTGACCTTGGTCAACTGGTCAACTCTGGTCAAACATGGTCAATTCTAGTCTAATTATTAAAGATATAAAGTGTACTTCGTTATTCGTACGTCGAAACTTACGTCACGCAAATCGAGATAAGAAGATTATCGATAAAGTTGATAATCTTATTATAGTGATCCACGTGTCCATCTTGTCAATTTCAGCGATGTGAGATCACTGGAATTGACTGAGCTCAGTTTCGTTGTACTAATCCCGAAATACGAACATTATAAGAATTAATTATTAATTAAATTATAAAAAGGTTAAACTCGGAAAAATTATCAACAAACATTGTCGGACGATGAAATAAACATCGCCAACGTGTCAAAAATGGTCAAATTAGCTAGGATAGCCTACCCATCGGTCCAATTTGGACACAAGGGCAAAAAGGTAATTTCGGGTCAAAAACGGTATCCAGTCCACGACTACCCCCCGAATACTCCCGTGCATGCATGAGACATCCTGGAGTCCGTATCCGAGTCCGAGTCCGCACAACAAAAATCAACTTGCATCCTTGTTGGAAATAATCCTTTTTCCTTCTAGGAAAATACTCCCACATGGCACACACTTGTGCCCCACTACACCTCATGTGCACACCTCAACACAAGCAATGCATTATATTGAGATACTCACCATTTGGTGTAGCCGATGTGGGACTATCTTTCCTAGTCCAAAGGCAAAAACACCAACATGCCTAACCGTACAAAATCATTTCATTTATGTTAAGTTATATTCATGTTGTTTTCAATTAATAAATATGTATGCCATTCCTTATTATTATATATATTCTGTAAAATCGACCAAATGGACGTTATTAATAAACTTATTTTTGTTTGTGGATTCTTCTTGTGGAAGCAATGTTACAGTAATATAATTGTATGTATGGGCCCATTGTGAACCCTTTTCTGATAGAAGATTTGAATAATTATGATGAAGTTGCCTTACCAATGCATTGTAGCCAATACCATTTATCGAAGTTTGTGGAAATTATATATCTATAAATTCACAAATTTATTCATATTAGTATTATTCAATTTCAAAATTGTCGATCGTGTTTTCTCTATATCTAAACAAATAAATAATTGGAATATTATTCTATATTTAAAACTAACCAAGTAACGTATGATTCAAGCTGTGAAGTAGTCAGACGGCTCAAAAATCGGCCAGAGACCGTGTAAACCTTAATTTTTCAAAATTTTATTTTATAATTATTTATTATAAAATATAGTATTTTTGTTAATAGTTTTAATTAAATATAATAAATCTTTAATTTAGCTATATAGCAATTTTTGTTACACTATGTACAAATACGTTAAATTTGTACATATTTATATTAGAATTATTATGAAAACATTTTGGAAATTTTTGGCGATTTCTTTATTTATTTAAATTATATATATATATATATATATATATATATATATATATATATATATATATATATATATATATATATATATATATATATATATATATATATATTTTGTTACACTATGTACAAATACGTTAAATTTGTACATATTTATATTAGAATTATTATGAAAACATTTTGGAAATTTTTGGCGATTTCTTTATTTATTTAAATTTTTATGTCCCATATATATATATATATATATATATATATATATATATATATATATATATATATATATATATATATATATATATATATATATATATAGTAATAAAAAAAAAACCAAACAATTTCCCTTAACCAATAAAACTGAAACCTTTTCAATACACCCCCACCCCGACACTACTATTCACGAACAGACCTCACTGTTGGTTAAGGGACACAACACCTCCATTCTATAAAGTGTTACACATTTAGGCCTCGTTTGGTTCGCGGAATCTCCCGGTTGGGAAAGGAAAGTGATTACTTTCCTATGTTTGGGCGTCCAAGGAATTGAGGAGGAAAGGAAAGTGATTCCCAATGGAAGGGAAATTAGGGAGGAAAGTGATTCCATCCATCCAAGGAAGGAATCACTTTCCCACATTGAAGTATTCACTTTCCTTTCCAAATTCCTTGGCATTGCCAAACATCGGAAATAAAAATCAATAGGAATTAAAGTTTCCCAAAGGAAAGGAAATGACAAGGAATTGATTTCCTTTCCCTTCCATTCCGCGAACCAAACGAGGCCATATATATAGAGAGGAATGAGAGTTATATAAGAAAGTTAGAAAGAAGAAAGTATGAAGAATACCAACACCACCCGACCCTGACCCAACAACCACTCCAGACCCGTCACAATACTCCGGCGCCCCTTCCCGACCGCCGTCGGCCACTACAACGCCGACGATCGCCGGAAAAACGTGCCCGAAACCACCCAACAACAGCAGCGACTCGCAGCGAGGTACCCGTGTTCTCCGTCCTCTTTCTCCTTCTGTAGTTGTCCGTTTCGCGAACCATAAAAATACGGGAAGCCAACATGACCCTCTAGGACTCCCTTCAAATAGAATTAATTTAGATGTCCTGGATTGATCGCAAAATCGATCCAAAGTTGACGAAAAAACCACATTTTAGAACTGTCAGAAATCAGTCCAACTACCCAACTTTGAACACTGTTTTCTTCCAATCCATGCACGATTTTTAAATTCTGTTTGAAGGTGTTTGTTGAAAACATATAGGGCATCATTACTCAGCTTTTACATTTAATATTAGTTGATTATATTTTGTTAAAAATTATTTCCAAAACACCAAAAAAATTATGTTTTCAAAAACTTAAATTTTAGAAAAATTTCTTGATACGGCATGCGTCCTGACAAACTGGGCGACGTGGTCGCAACCATGAGTATCGAAAGACGCGTATACATGTTGTCAATGTGTGAGATTCGATGGAACTCAATTTCGTTGTATCTGTGCGACGAAATTGAAACGTATCCATCGAAAGTCCCCCGTATCGACGTTTTACAAACTTCGTGTCCAATTTTAAACCGCTCATCGAACTGAGATGAAATTTGCGCCATTGGATTCAAAACATTTTTTTGGTCCTGTGGGCCAAGTTTGGTCCGTTTCTGAGAAGGTTGACCGAAACGCTATTTTAGCAGGCCTGCAATCCGATCCAACGGACAAATTTGTGCATAGCCCACCGAAATTCAATTTTGGACATACGGTTGGGTTCATATCGTCAACCGGACTCGTAGACATATAATTTGATAATTTTTAGAGACCTTATATCTGGCACGCTTTTCGATACAAAATGGGTCTAACGGCGGACACCGAATTGACCCGAAATTACAATTTTGCTCCTGTGTCCAGAATTAAACTTTTGGGTAGGCAATCTTAGACATTTTTTTTATGACAGAAAGGTTCGTGATGTTTGTTTCAGTATCCGGAGATGTTTGCAAGGGTTGACGTTCATAGCCTTGCTTTTTGACGATTTGAGTCACAGGACTTGTCGATTCTTCACACAACTCCAGACAAGAAACCTTGCCATGATTTACTATTTTTTATATTCATTTATTACTGTTATTTATTTCAGTATTCATAACCTGTCTAGTTCTATCATACAATGCGTCTAAGTCATACTTGGGTGCGAACGACTATTTTTATTCGTTTAGTATTCTAGTTGTTTATTTCATTGTATTGACTTAGTATAGTTGACCACCCCATTGATGTGAGATATTGGCATATCTCCTATGGACTTGACACAAGTATACCATGACTTGTGAGTCTTATGTAGGACACGGTCTTGCGTATTCGGTTAGCCTCCTTTACGTATGGAATATGCGATGGTTAGGACATAACTACTGATAGTATAAGCATATTTAGTGGACTTAGCAGTTATTAGAAGATTATATGTGTCATAGACATGACATGGATAGACATGGGGGTAGGGAGGACAGTTCTTTAACGTATGGGCCACGTTGCACCTTTCTTTTGTAACCCAGAAGCTCCACTGAAGATACGGTGTGAGATGACCCTCTCAGGTTTGCCACTGTCGTTCTGAGAAACGTTATGCCCTGAGGCCCCTGATTCCCAAGCAAAAATTAAGCCAGATCCCATTTATTAGCCAGAGTGCCCATGCGTCAGAGGTTTGTTCTTAAACTGCATTTCACTTAGAATGGTTAGAGGACCCGCATGGTTTACTTACATTCAGTATTGACATGTTGTATGTTTCTTGTTGCGTCCCTCTGAGGACCTAGTGATTTCTTCAGATATAGAATTCCACTCCCTTTGTTCTACTTCTCTCTTTGTTCAAAATATTTGGGCGGACAAATTAATTTATTCCCGATCGAAATTATTCTCCTTCCCTTTCCACACCCTTTCTCCCTCCTCGTTCGATGATCTCTAATGACCTCTAGAGGATTCCCTAACCTTCCCCCTTCTCATTTTAGGCACCCCTAGCTATTCCAGTTCGACCCCACTATCTTTGGCAATCTCTAAACGTTATCCCATGGTGGAAATCAGTCTACCAGTGCTCTGTACAAATGGCTCGCTTAGTGTAAGCTGTGACCCCAACAATGTTGTAATGTTGTGCTCTGTCAACTCGGCCAACTCCGTAACAGTGTGTTGCATCCTTGCTCAACTTGGTGAACTCTGTAATGTCGCTACCTCTTCACTAACAGGGATAAATTATGATAGTTTTAACGACTCCAATTATGTCGCTAATTTGAATAAAAATGCTGGTGTCAGTTGCAAATACGTCGCAAACTTGTTAACATGGCAGAATTTGCCATATCAGTAGTGATATTGACAAAACTAATTATTACATAGCTAACTTAGCTGAAGTTTTGGCGACAAATAGTGACTAATTATGCGTCGTTGAATTGGCAACAAAACAAGTTATAACATGCCACTAAACGTCGTACCAATTTAGCAACGTTGGCGGCGTCACTACTTTTGTCTGTATTGATGCACGCTTCTGGTCCGCGACCAGTCAATATTTGGCCCATTGAAGTCACTAACGACGTTAGCGACAATTTTTTATAATTAGAGACATTTTTTGGTGTCGCTAATTTTACTTATTTTGGTACTGTCAGACTTGTCTAGGCCCAGACTTTCCCCCACTATGGGTCTTCCTATAACAGTTTTCAATACTTCAATGATTCATCATGAAAAAGTTCGTGTATGCAATAGAATTTACGGGTACTCCAATTTACTTTTTGCCGGAAGATGGTTGGAAGTAAAATAATCTCCAACTCCATTTATTGTAATGACTACTTCACTTGATATTTGATGTATCCTCATTCTCAATGGTATGTAAAGGCTTATAGAAGCTAAGCCATGTACACTAAGCATCTTATCTACCATGAGTACAACTAATTCTCGAATCATATAAATTTTGCATTTCTTGTACGCAAAAAGATGGAAAACATCACAAAGATACAATAAGCCCAACAACATCTATCGATGTCCCGAACACAATCTATCGTCACCTTTAATAGCCCTTTTGTACACGTTTTAACACACAGTAACAGCCTATAGGCATCCTCTCATGGACATTTTTGATGAAAAATTCCCAGAGCCCCAAAATAAATCCCAATGTTTAGTCCCTTACAATAAAACCCTACCATCTATAGATGCCACATATTTTTCATTCTTGTCCCCTTTGATCTTGATCTAAAGATGCTAGCTATATATCAAATTTTAGTAGATATCGTTTCTTAAACAATCAATCTGGTCTCTTCTTATATGAAGTTTCTGTTGGAGAATGCTAGGAGAACCACGACTATAGCTGCTGCTATGTAGTGAAGGAAATAGTACACGCAAACAATCTTTAACAAATTAGTGGAAGAAAGCTAATGATGAAAACATTATTTTCTTTTGTATAAAAACTTGTGTCTCTTTTAGGCTTTACACATCCCTCCTTCAACCCTTACCTAGGAATAGTTCAAGAAGTCCTATTCTAGTTAGCAATAGTTCTATAGACTAGTTAGCACTATAGACTAGTTCAAATAGTAAAAAATATTTGAATTATTTCTAACACGCCCCCTTAATTCAAACATATCTTACTACTCCCATTGTTGTTCTAAATTATTAAACTTGTCCTCCGTTAGAGCCTTTTGAACGTGTCAGGTACTTGGTCATTGGTGTTGCAGTGCTTAACTCAACTTCTCCTTTGTGCACCATCTCGCGAATGAAGTGATGACGAGTCTCTTTTAGGCTTTACACATCCCTCCTTTGTGCATAAACCTCGATACCAAAATGACCGAAAACATGATGCGAGGACAACTACGAGTCAAGTACATAAGTCCTCCAATGATGCTTCAAAAATACTTATCAACATTTTTTGTTCCATCTACAAGACATAACTTCTCGCAGGCATTTATTGTGTGTTATAAACCTTGCAATTCATCATTTGATACTTTTTAGAAGATCATATGTATATTTTTCGTGTTATAAGAATATACCGTCTTCGGTTTGCTTAATTTCCAAACCCAAGAAGTAGTGTAAAAGAGCTAAGTCGGTTATTTCAAATTCATTCTTCATTTGCTTTTTGAATTCATCAATCATGGTCTTTGAGGTATCAATGTAAATAGTGTCATCAACGTAAAGACATACAATGGGAATGACCTTACCATTTCTCTTTAAATAAAGTGTTAGTTCACTACTATGGCTTCTTTGAAAACTATTTTGACAAAAATATCCATCTATTTTGCTATACCAAGCTCTTGATGCATGTTTTAGTCCATAAAGCAGTTTGTTTAGCTTGTAGACCTTTTCCATTTTTCCTTGCACAAGAAAACTTTTTGGTTGATTAACAAATACATCTTATAATAAAATCCTATTCAAAAATACAGATATAACATCAAACTGATAAACAAGCCATTTCATTTGTGCAGCAACTGCCAAAATAATTATAATGACTTCTAAGCTAGCAACATGTGAAAATGTTTCATAAAAATCTATATCTGGTTGCTGAGCTACCCTTTGGCAACAAGTCTCATCTTGTACTTGTGTATGCTGCCACAACATATAGCTTTGTTTTGAAGATCAATTTTAGCCCAATTGACTTTTCATCTTGTGTCAAATCCACCAACTCTCATGCGTTATTTCTTTCAATGGATGCAATTTTCTGATCTTCCATATAAGGATCCCAATCTACTGTTTGAGTTGCCTATTCATAAGAAGTAGGTTCTGCAGCTATTAGAGCAAACTTGCAAGATTCATATATTTCTATTAAGGATCTTACCTTTCTTGGCGAGCTTTCAGATTCCGGAGTTGTGGGACAGCTTGTGGTGCTTTGTATTGGAGGTGCATCAGGGGACTCCAATTCATTCATGTCTTCTTGTGGGGAGTGAGTTGTCTCTAGCTCTTCATATTCCACATCAACCTGATCATTTTCAATCCACTTCCAAAAACTGTTTTCGTCAAATACAACATCTCTACTTATTATCAATTTCTTAGATATTGGATTATACAAGCGATATAGTACTTTAGTTTCATCACTATATACAATAAAAAGGCATTTGACACTTTTCTTATTAAACTTATGTCGTTTCTCAGAATTGATATGGACATATGCAAGTGAACCAAAAACTTTTAAATAACTTACATTGGATTTATTACCAGACCATGCTTCTAAAGGAGTTCGATTATGTACTGCTTTCGTGGAAGATCTATTTAGGAGGAAGACTGAAGTGTGTACTGCTTTTGCCTAGGACTCATTTGGAAGATACTTCGTCTTTAACATACTTCTGGCCATCTCAATAATGGCCCTAGTTTTTTTGTTCTGCGACTCCATTTTGCTCTGGTGTATAGCTTGCTGTCAAACGTTTGTGTATGACATTAGCTTGGCAAATTTTTTTTAAACTCTTTGGATAAAAATTCTTCCTACGATCTGTTCTCAATGTTTTTATAAAATAACCACTTTGCTTCTCAACATAAGATTTGAGTATTTGGAACTTAGAAAATGCCTCTGATTTGTATAGGAAATAAACCCAACTCTTTCTATTAAAACCATCAATGAACAAAATAAAATACTTACAGTCGCCTAATGAAGGACTTCTCAATGTACCACAAATATGTGCAAGGTTTAACTGAACTGGACGACCACCCGCGATTTCGTTTCTATTGACCCCTATTGTAGGCCGATCCTGGAGGGCCACCCGTGACCCCGACCTTTATTGAGATAACCCTGAGCATGGGGGTTGCCCTAAGCAGATGAGGGTTGCCCAAGCCCGAAGTCTTGTCTGACTTATACTAGTGGGCCGGCCCTGTCACAATGACCATTGGCAAACCATGATACACATTGAGGCCAAGCCATTAGCGCCAACACCATAGAATCTACTCACAACTAACTTTGTAAGAGAATGCAAAAATGGTATAGAATTCTATCCATGTGAATGTGATCTGTTGTAGAGAAAGGAACACAGACTATTATTTGCTCATCAAATTAATTAAGCTATACCAATTGCTTTAGTTTTTAATACATGTAATTTTTTATGCGTAACATATAGTAAGGCCCTGGAGTGTGAAATCCATGTTGCTTTAGTTTTTATTTTGTTTTGTTGCTTTGCATATCATTGGTAAAGTGCAAGGTTCATAACACCTATTCTAATTCCATGTTTTATGTTGCTGATGCATCGCGAGGAATCTTTTGCATTTAATATTATTAATAACTATTTTAGTAGTTGTTAGGTCATGATAATTATGACTCTACATGCAAAACTAAGTATTGCTACGCATAAAGAACAAAAAATTTCATCGTTCAATATTAATTATGGAGTTTGGCATCTAGAATAAAATTATGCAAAGTCATCTAAATACATAAATATTGTTATGTGGTTATTTTATATGTAATGTTTAATTCATGAATTTTTTTGATACATGCTACTGTAGAGTATTATCAAATGATTCTTTCACTGTATTATGTAACTAAAATATATGCTAGACTTTATTTTGTTGGCATATTGATAACATCTTTATAATTCTTGGTTTTTATATTTACCATACAAAATATTGTTGAATTATTTTAATGTTAAAATTTATAAACAGTATATATATTGGTGTACAGAATGAATAAGTTGTGCATCAGTTCAAATTATATTTCTTATTAATATGCAAACTAACATTTATTTTCTTAAAGACCGAATTGTTAGAGATTTTATCCTTTTCGGACATGATATTTGTAATGTTATCTCTTCAAGTCAGAAACATTAGAAGTTGTGACATGTTAGAAAAGGAGCAAACATGCTAAGGGATAAAAACTATCTCAAAATAATGTACAAAATGATATTTTTTCTGAAGTGCTATAACTAAGCCGAAATCAAGAAGTACAAAATTGCTCCGATCACGTGGAAATGTAATTTTTCAAATTTACAATTAACATATTCTATTCATTTTGATTACTAAGTTTAGTTGGACAAATGTATGAAGTCTATGAGCCATCACTTAGTTTCTGTATGTAGAAAATGATGATAATGGATAATATTTTTTTCTTGATCGATTTACATGTTTGAATCTTAAATGACTATATTATCACAATATTAGAATTTCTAGTCATAAATAAAATCACAATATTGTCTGTTACAATATTTAGACAAAATTTGTTCTTGTTTATATTTTGTGACGCTATAATTCTTTTGTTTCATTCAAACAATTTTGTCACAAGAAAATAGTTTGTAAAATTACAAATTTCTTTAAATCTAAAGTTTTAAAAGTTTATATTATTTTGGGTATAAGCTGAAAGGGTCATTCTGTCAACCGGACGTAAATAGTCATAAGCGACACGGTACTTAATCGCCTCCCTGTGGACCTCCGCTAGCTAGAAACCGGCCCTTACAGCTAACCCAAGTTAATCAATACTTGATAGACTAAAGATTTATTAAGGTTGATTAGCAAATCACTTAAACTATTATTCTAGTACTTTAGACTGCCATTTTTGCAAACATGGCTTATAAAGATAAATCATTAGAGCCAAGGCTGAAAGTTACTGTGTCTTACTTTAAAATATGACAGAGTCAGATGAGTTTTGGTTCACTATCCTAAGGCTTGTTATAGCAATTAGTGGAATCATACATTTTGATTTTGATGACATAGAGTATGATTTAGGAGTAACCCAAACATCTGGTTTAGTCATAGAAATAGACTTCAATTGGTTTCATAGAATTTTGAGTGTTTTCGGAGTCATTATATGACAATTTTTTTGGATGTAAAAATACTAAAGATCACTAAGATCCAGTGTAAGGTTTCATCTGTGGAGCAACTTGGATACTCATAAGTTGATAGGTCCATGTGACAAGCTATCATAGCTAGGAGTATCAAAGAATTATTTGAATAGTATATTTAAACATAGTTTGTGCTGAAGTTGAATGACTCAGATATCTTACTATGTATATAACAAATAGATCAATGCCAATTTTACTCGTGCTATGACTTCATAATATATTGAAACTGAATAGATCAAGAATCTTATTATGCATATACATGATCTACATATTCCTGTACATGTAATTTTTATAAATTATGCTAAAAGAACTGCTAAATCATTATTATATGAATTTTAAGATGAACAGGTACATGCAGATGTATTTCAAGATATTAGAAAATCCTAAAAGGCAAAATTGTGGTTCTTGATTATAAAAGTCATAAAAGAACTTTACAGATCTCTTGACGAAGAATCTGTTTACTCTTGACGAAGAGTTTGTCTAGAAAATTAATCCTAGAATCATCGAGGGGGATAGGGTTAAGCCCATAAGTTAGTCACCAGCAGTGGCAACCCAACCGAGTCTGACTGGAGATCCCAAGAAGTCAGTTCAATGGGTAGAAACAATCTGGACTTAGGTAACTATTATGGAACATTGACACTGAGATTAAATTCTCTTAAACTGATGCCCAAGAGATTGTACGATGTTGTACATGGATACTCCATCCCTATGGTGATAATGTTCCGGTGTGATTTGGTTAGGATGAGTTCTAAAACTCTTAATAGGTCCAAGCATAGTTATGCATGGTTGACTCCAATTATCAACCCTTTGAGGACTTATCTATATGAGAGGTCCTGAAGCCCGCGACTATAGGACATGACGATCCTAGATAACTCTCATGAATATGAAAAAGTGCGCATGGTCAATCAAACGTGCCACCCGATAGACCCAAGAACCTCTAGCGTACTATGTGTGCTATTTTTCTGAATCTGGTTTAAGAAGTCTGATTCAAGGCATAATCCATCAAGCACTTCTTCAAATAAAGACAATAGTCACTAAGTGAGATTCAAGGCCGTAGTCAATCTCATCTATGCATAGTATATCATTGCCCAGAAATTCTTTATCTTTACTCCTTTTGAATATTCTTTTTTTTTTTGACAAATTTTGAATATTCTTATCTTTGGTTTTTTTTTTTTGGTGGGGGGGGGGGGGGGGGGGGGGGGGGGGGGGATCGATTGTTGTAATAGTTGGTGAAAAAACTAATTTTCCTCCATTTTATTATTCCCTTTATTCACATTAAAATCATATCATGAATCATTTCTTTAACTCCCTAAAACGGTCACATTAGTACCCATTATCACATCTTTATTCCTATTAAATCCTATTGAAAGACCATTGATATATTGGTTTGTGACATGGTTCCTATATATACATGTCTCCTTTGTGTTGTTGCAAGGAAAAAAAAGTTTCCACTCTCCATAAATTATGTCTATTCCTCCTACAAAATTTATACCATTTCAAACATCAACTTTCATTGTAATTCTTTCTATCTTCTGGGCAACGCTAAGTTCGGGACAATCTCTCCGAGTTGTGTGCGACGACGGGATACCGCTAGAGCGGCCGGAGTTTTACCACTAGGAGCATTTAGATAAAGTCTGCACATAGACCCGAATCAACTTTTAGGGCAGTGCTCCGTGCGCGACTTTTCCGGGGGCCGGTTATAACCCTAATTTTATTTATTTTTATTACAGATTTTAACAAGAAAAAGAAAAATATTTTCAACACTGCCAATCGTATGGCGGCATATACGGTAATAGGAGAATTGCCACTTTACTTACTACAAGTACGTTTCGACAGTATAGGCGATAGAATTCCATCCATGCATGTGAAACCGATCTGTTGTGGAGAAAGGAAATCAAACTATTATTTGCTCATCAAATTAATTAAGCTAAACCAATTGGACGTTAATAAATATTAGGTCCTAATTATTGTTGCATGCCGAGAGGGAGTTCATATATAATTGAGATAATTCCACCGAATTAACTAGGTTCCAAACTATACCGAACGATCGCGTGGTTTGCCAGCTAAAACATCTTTCCCGCCCTCATGCATGAATCATGATCACATGGTTTTTGTCTCTGTTCTTGCCTAAAAGTATGTTGTTCAAACACACCAGTAACCCCTGATGCCTATAAATACAGCGCGCATACACTTCAATACTAATATTCCTCATAAGTTGCAGTTCTTCACTAGCTATACGCTACTGTGGAACTTACTCAGACTCTGTATCACTAGCTACAAGTACGTACGTACGTAATGGCATCAACGAGCACAGCATCAGCTGTCCTCTTCCTCGCCGTCAACCTCCTATTCTTTGCTCTGGTGAGCTCCTGTGGCACCTGCCCATCTCCGAAACCACCAACCCCGAAGCCTCCCACCCCGAAGCCCCCGACCCCGAGCCCTTCTTCCGGTGGCAAGTGCCCCATTGACACCCTCAAGCTAGGCGTCTGCGCCAACGTGCTGAGCGGCCTAATCAACTTGAACCTTGGCAAGCCACCTAAGAAGCCATGCTGCTCTCTCCTCGGAAACCTGCTCGACCTTGAGGCTGCCGTCTGCCTCTGCACTGCCATCAAGGCCGACATCCTCGGTATCCACCTCAATGTCCCCATCGACCTCAGCCTTCTCCTAAACTACTGCGGCAAGAAGGTCCCCAAAGGCTTCCAGTGCCCTTAAGGGCGACGCTTGCTAAGCTCACCACCAACTGGCTTTCAAAAGTATGAAATGTGGAATAAGTGCCTAACCGTACAAAATCATTTCATTTATGTTAAGTTATATTCATGTTGTTTTCAATTAAGAAATATGTATGCCATTCCTTACTATTATATATATTCTGTAAAATCGACCAAATGGACGTTATTAATAAACTTATTTTTGTTTGTGGATTCTTCTTGTGTAAGCAATGTTACAGTAATAGAATTGTATGTATGGGCCCATTGTGAACCCTATTCTGATAGAAGGTTTGAATAATCATGATGAAGTTGCCTTACCGATGAATTGTAGCCAATACCATTTATCAAAGTTTGTGGAAGTTATATATCTATAACTTCACAAATTCATTCATATTAGTGTTATTATGAACTGTAAATAATTTTGCTTTGTACAAACAATACAATAAATAGAACCTATAGCAGTTTTTCTATAGCATTCAAGTGTCCACGCTATAGAATTTATCAACAATAGCGTTCTTTCTGCGGTGCTACAAAAATATCTATCCACAAAATGTTGTAGAATCTATAGCATTCATCTATTGCTATGTTTGTGTGTCAAAGCGTATCTCATGTTCGAATTCTAGGAGAAGCAGCGTAGGTTTTTATTTTACATGATAAAAAAAGCCTATAACATATTTGGAATGCTATAGCAGTTATAGCATTCTTTTTGCTATTTACGTATGTAGTGCCCCGTCCCGCAAAGTCAATCGGAGGAATCGAAACGCCGACGGCGTTCGGTCTTGGCCTTACAACGACGACTCGAAGACATCGCTCAGGTGGGATAGTTTCGTTGAACTTGCCTCATCTCAGCCTTCACTTAATAATCCGTGTTTTCAACTTGCACAAGTAGGCTTAATAATAAAAGAGACGAATCCACATAGCTAAAGGGAATTATCCCGACGGATCGAATCGAGTTTAGAACATGGAAAACGTCCCACGGTCTGATTAGAGTTGGTGCTCAGCGTGCTTTGAAAATGACACTCGATCCTTCGTCCCGCGGCTTGGGAGAAGAAAAAGTTGGTATTCGACACAAATGAGGAGTTAGCCTAAGTCATAGGCGTCGCCCGCGTAAATGCTCGATAAAGCATGCACGTTTCCACTGCGCAAGGCTTGGCATAGCCTTGGC
Source organism: Iris pallida (assembly GCA_029216955.1). Taxonomy (NCBI): domain Eukaryota; kingdom Viridiplantae; phylum Streptophyta; class Magnoliopsida; order Asparagales; family Iridaceae; genus Iris; species Iris pallida. The sequence continues at coordinate 4,750,816 of JANAVB010044219.1, read as the reverse complement.
TCGTCCCTCGGGTTAAGTTGTAGGCTTGTATAAGTTAGGCAAAGTTATGCCGATCGACCTAAGTCATTCCAAGTGCCGTCCCATTCTTTCTGCGGTTGTCAAGTCAAATAGTCTCACGATCTCAAGGGCCATCATGTAACATATGACTTGGGTAATAGCGTCGCGTAGGACGTAAGTCAGTTAAAGGCACGAGCCACGGTTGGCACGATGTAAAGTTAGCCACGGTCTATGGTACCTAAGGAACACGTTTTGTTCAAGTTAAGTTGGAAGGCTATGTAGTAGTCGTTTCCTCGAGTTCAAAGAAGTTCGAGGCGGTCCCTCAGTTGGGAGTCTCGCGTTCCTATGCACGTTAAGATGTTCGAGGCGGTCCCTCGGTTGGGAGTCTCGCGTTCCTATCCACGTTAAGAAGTTCGAGGCGGTCCCTCGGTTGGGAGTCTCGCGGCCCCGATGCACGTAATGTAAAGGGTGGTTCAGAGCACGAGTTGCTAAGTATAGTTCCAGTCGTACCAACAAATTAGGCCATGCATTTACGTGAGTCTAGATGTCTCGTAGGTGCGTGGTCATTGGACACCTTGTCGACAAGAATTTCTGCCTAGACTGGTTATACGTCGGGGCACCGGGCCCAGTCATCCTAGGGGTTAGACGTTATAGCAGCGCATGCTTTTATTGCGTGGGTAGTCGGGGGCTTTCAACGGGGCTCGCTACCTGCGCTGAAGGACCCGCCGCCTATCCGAGCTATGTCCGCGATGGCTTGTCATGCCAGTGGCCTTTCATATAGATAATTGGCGTGCTAAGCGGCGAATCCGCATGCACGGTGTCGGTCATAACAAAGAAAGTGTAAGCACGGTATGCATTGAATGGTGAAATGTGTGCTCGGTTGCACCCAAGGTATTATAAAGCCTACGATTCGGCTATACGTAAAGACACGTGCTTCGACACGAGATATGGCGTCGTACTTGAGTTCTCAACACCGGTTCCACGAGTTTCGTTAGTCGTTGAGTGTTAAGTCGAGAAGGGCCGTAAGGCGAGTTTGGATAAGTCAGGTTACGCTACGAGGCACAGCCTTGATGTTTGAGGCACGGGCAAGTATTTGACACGACCTAGTCGTTACGTCCAAGAGTATGGTACGAAAGACAAGTATGAGTCGGTACGTTAACAATACAAGCACGAGAAAGGTCTAGAGACAAAGTATGGGTACGTTATTAGTGCAAGGCACGGAGATGGTCTAAAGGCACTAAATAGGCCGAGCGTCGGTCCTAAAATCGATCCTAAGGCAAAACTAGAAAGACAATCGTAAAGGGGCTTGTATTGCACAAAGTAAAATAAACGTGTCGGTTTTGTATGGGTGGGCGAGAAGCTCACTCCACCAGTACAGTTGAGTACTGACACCCACACAGTGTTTATGTGCAGGTAGAAGCTCGTGGCGCGGAGCTCGCTTGAATGCGTCGAGGCATGGAGTTCCTTGGCGATTCGAAGCGTGCGGCCGCATGGATCGAAGACTTATACGGGACATAATGTATGGACATCGCCTTCCGAAGCTTCCGCTGGATTCAAGTATTGTATCGAGAGATGAGAGAGAGCAGAGTGACTTGTAAATGAGAGAAAAGCGAGCACGAGAGACTTGTAATTTGGCCTTGCGCCCACAAATGTAATCTTGTATTCAATATCAATAAAAGAGTTTCTTTTGAATGACTTTTGTTCATGTGTACGTTCTTAAATTTCGCTGCAATGTTTCAATATTTCTGCTTGGGACTTCTGTGCGACGACCCCGTCGCCGCCGATGTAATCGGCCGTTATGGAACTACCTTGCATGAGCGCAATCTAGGCTCGTGCGGCATCACGCCTTAGCGAGGACGATCGCTTCATACGGGAGCGGGGCGTGACATAATGGTATCAGAGCACGGCTTTACGTCCTTGGACTATCGATTGAATTCTTTAACTCTGTTGTTTCCGCAAACTCTGAATGTTGCTTCCGCAAGTCGATATCGTGGTGCGCTCTCTCTCTCAAACGTCCCTCGGCATGTCCATACAATAAGTCTAATATTTTCAAAAGCTCGTACATGTGTTCAATCGAACGTATCGATAGGCGATGGCCTTTGGGCCGAACGGTGCCGACCTTGAGTTGATAGAGAACATGTGCAAAAGTTAGCGAGTAGCGTGCATGCCTAACGAGTCCTACGTCGACATTAGCAAATGAGCGTGAAAACTCGAAGTATTGCCCATACGGGATGGTTATGCGGCATACGCGATTTCAGATTTGAAAGAATTGATCTTGTAAAGGATTCAGAAGATTATTCGGTCGGACGATAGCATCATTCGCACGACTCAGAATTTGTTGCAAACGAAGATCATCAGGTTACGTATATCGTCGATGGTATTGAGGCGTATCAAAGACGACATGCGATAACTCGGGGATGCTCTGACTCGGTGAATGACGATCGTGCAAGTGCTATTATTCGGTTGGATGCAATACTTAGGATTTTGATTGAGACGAATGTTGGATGAAAATGATCGTATCTTGAGGGTTACGCGGATAACCAGAACGTCGACGGTCTTGTCTTGTGCGAGCGCAACTCTAGCCTCGCACATGCGTTGCGTCAGATTTGGGACGATCGTTTCGCGTGAGCGTTGACATGATGATTCATGTTGCGGGAATGATCGAACTCGGAAAATCAGGACGCGGCAACTTTGATTGTCCCGACTTGTCGGTTTGATGCGAAAGAATGAAACTTGAGGATTGAGTAGGTCCAATCCGCGCATCGAGAACGAACTAGTCTGGACACAAATAAGAGTTACGTCCCGATGAGAATGATTATCTCGCGGGAGCGTGCATGGTGATTCGTGCCCACCGTGAATAATCTGACTCGCGTGAGATCGGGGCGCAACATATTGCTAAGTCAGGCGACCTTGTGATCGATTACGTGAATTGGAATAGATGATTTTGAAAACGTGAAATGTGAATTACGGTTTAGAGATGAATTGTGTCATAGCGTGCTTGATTTGAGAATGAATGATAGGCGAACTAATGTCGAACGTGTTCGAAGAGATAGACGATGCAAAACGGTTTGATGAATAAACGATATTAATATGACGTAGAATTGGCTGAAACGTGAGTTATCATAGGATGGCTTTACCGAACGACTCGTACCCCGGGCGACGAATATTGGGATGTGCGTAGGAAATCGATGCTCGATGTTTAGAAATCGGAGTGATGCGAGCTTGGGTAGAAAACCCCGTACCATCAATTTGGTTTGACCTTAGGATGGGATCAGTGTTGATATCATTGTTTGGGAACTATGATTCCAGTACTGACGGAAGACTTAGCCTAGTGGTTAGGTAGACGTCCCGGCGCGAAGCGATAGGAATTGTGGAGGCACCACTCGCGAGTCTTGGCTGACATACACGTATATCAGGGACGCCCGAATATGTGCACGATCCGACTCGAGTGGTGATGGCAGATTTTCTATCACGAGGCTTGGCTGAAATGTATATATTTTGGGGACGCCTGGAATATGTATACGATCCAACTAAGTGATACGTTGAATCAAGTAAGAGTCGAGGAACGGGAAAGTGTTGTAGATTTTGAAATCGTAAGTTTCGAAGAAATGTTGACGGTAACACGATCATTGATTTGAAACGAGTTCGAATGTTGGTTGATCGATTGGTGTGCCTTACGACTAAGTTAGCGATACGCACGAGCGTGGCTCGAAATCGAAGAAACGCGTAGGCGGAGTATGTACGATTAAGTCTTGGCCATAGAAATGGTAGGATGGTTTGTCTTCAGTAAAGTCTTGAGGAAGAGACTTGTTCTAAGTGGTGTATGTTGTAGTGCCCCGTCCCGCAAAGTCAATCGGAGGAATCGAAATGCCGACAGCGTTTGGTCTTGGCCTTACAACGGCGACTCGAAGACATCGCTCAGGTGGGATAGTTTCGGTGAACTTGCCTCATCTCAGCCTTCACTTAATAATGCATGTTTTTAACTTGCACAAGTAGGCTTAATAATAAAAGAGACGAATCCATATAGCTAAAGGGAATTATCCCGACGGATCGAATCGAGTTTAGAACATGGAAAACGTCCCACGGTCTGATTAGAGTTGGTGCTCAGCGTGCTTTGAAAATGACACTCAATCCTTAGTCCCGCGGCTTGGGAGAAGGAAAAGTTGGTATTCGACACAAATGAGGAGTTAGCCTAAGTCATAGGCGTCGCCCGCGTAAATGCTCGATAAAGCATGCACGTTTCCACTGCGCAAGGCTTGGCATAGCCTTGGCTCGTCCCTCGGGTTAAGTTGTAGGCTTGTGTAAGTTAGACAAAGTTATGCCGATCGACCTAAGTCATTCCAAGTGCCGTCCCATTCTTTCTGCGATTGTTAAGTCAAATAGTCCCACGATCTCAAGGGCCATCATGTAACATATGACTTGGGTGATAGCGTCGCGTAGGACGTAAGTCAGTTAAAGGCACGAGCTACGGTTGGCACGATGTAAAGTTAGCCACGGTCTATGGCACCTAAGGAACACGTTTTGTTCAAGTTAAGTTGGAAGGCTATGTAGTAGTCGTTTCCTCGAGTTCAAAGAAGTTCGAGGCGGTCCCTCGGTTGGGAGTCTCGCGCTCCTATGCACGTTAAGATGTTCGAGGCGGTCCCTCGGTTGGGAGTCTCGCGTTCCTATCCACGTTAAGAAGTTCGAGGCGGTCCCTCGGTTGGGAGTCTCGCGGCCCCGATGCACGTAATATAAAGGGTGGTTCAGAGCACGAGTTGCTAAGTATAGTTCCAGTCGTACCAACAAATTAGGCCATGCATTTACGTGAGTCTAGATGTCTCGTAGGTGCGTGGTCATTGGACACCTTGTCGACAAGAATTTCTGCCTAGACTGGTTATACGTCGGGGCACCGGGCCCAGTCATCCTAGGGGTTAGACGTTATAGCAGCGCATGCTTTTATTGCGTAGATAGTCGGGGGCTTTCAACGGGGCTCGCTACCTGCGCTGAAGGAACCGCCGCCTATCCGAGCTATGTCCGCGATGGCTTGTCATGCCAGTGGCCTTTCATATAGATAATTGGCGTGCTAAGCGGCGAATCCGCATGCATGGTGTCGGTCATAACAAAGAAAGTGTAAGCACGGTATGCGTTGAATGGTGAAATGTGTGCTCGGTTGTACCCAAGGTATTATAAAGCCTACGATTCGGCTATACGTAAAGACACGTGCTTCGGCACGAGATATGGCGTCGTACTTGAGTTCTCAACACCGGTTCCACGAGTTTTGTTAGTCGTTGAGTGTTAAGTCGAGAATGGCCGTAAGGCGAGTTTGGATAAGTCAGGTTACGCCACGAGGCACGGCCTCGATATTTGAGGCACGGGCAAGTATTTGACACGACCTAGTCGTTACGTCCAAGAGTATGGTACGAAAGAAAAGTATGAGTCGGTACGTTGACAATACAAGCACGAGAAAGGTCTAGAGGCAAAGTATGGGTATGTTATTAGTGCAAGGCATGGAGATGGTCTAAAGACACTAAATAGGCCGAGCGTCGGTCCTAAAATCGATCCTAAGGCAAAACTAGAAAGACAATCGTAAAGGGGCTTGTATTGCACAAAGTAAAATAAACGTGTCGGTTTTGTATGGGTGGGCGAGAAGCTCACTCCACCAGTACAGTTGAGTACTGACACCCACACAGTGTTTATGTGCAGGTGCAGGTAGAAGCTCGTGGCGCGGAGCTCGCTTGAATACGTCGAGGCATGGAGTTCCTTGGCTATTCGAAGCGTGCGGCCGCATGGATCGAAGACTTATACGGGACATAATGTATGGACATCGCCTTCCGAAGCTTCCGCTGGATTCAAGTATTGTATCGAGAGATGAGAGAGAGCAGAGTGACTTGTAAATGAGAGAAAAGCGAGCACGAGAGACTTGTAATTTGGCCTTGCGCCCACAAATGTAATCTTGTATTCAATATCAATAAAAGAGTTTCTTTTGAATGACTTTTGTTCATGTGTACGTTCTTAAATTCTGCTGCAATATTTTAATATTTCTGCTTGGGACTTCTGTGAGACGACCCCGTCGCCGCCGATGTAATCGGCCGTTATGGAACTGCCTTGCATGAGCGCAATCTAGGCTCGTGCGGCATCACGCCTTAGCGAGGACGATCGCTTCATACGGGAGCGGGGCGTGACATAATGGTATCAGAGCACGGCTTTACGTCCTTGGACTATCGATTGAATTTGTTAACTCTGTTGTTTTCGCAAACTCTGAATGTTGCTTCCGCAAGTCGATATCATGGTGCGCTCTCTCTCTCTCAAACGTCCCTCGACATGTCCATACAATAAGTCTAATATTTTCAAAAGCTCGTACATGTGTTCAATCGAACGTATCGATAGGCGATGGCCTTTGGGCCGAACGGTGCCGACCTTGAGTTGATAGAGAACACGTACAAAAGTTAGCGAGTAGCGTGCGTGCCTAACGTGTCCTACGTCGACATTAGCCCAATGAGCGTGAAAACTCGGAGTATTGTCCATACGGGATGGTTATGCGACATACGCGATTTCGGATTTGAACAAATTGATCTTGTAAAGGATTCAGGAGATTATTCGGTCGGACGATAGCATCATTCGCACGACTCAGAATTTGTTGCAAACGAAGATCATCAGGTTACGTATATCGTCGATGGTATTGAGGCGTATCAAAGACGACATGCGATAACTCGGGGATACTCTGACTCGGTGAATGACGATCGTGCAAGTGCTATTATTCGGTTGGATGCAATACTTAGGATTTTGATTGAGACGAATGTTGGATGAAAATGATCGTATCTTGAGGGTTACGCGGATAACCACAACGTCGACGGTCTTGTCTTGCACGAGCGCAACTCTAGCCTCGCACATGCGTTGCGTCGGATTTGGGACGATCGTTCCGCGTGAGAGTTGACATGGTGATTCATGTCGCGGGAATGATCGAACTCGGAAAATCAGGACGCGGCAACTTTGATTGTCCCGACTTGTCAGTTTGATGCGAAGGAATAAAACTTGAGGATTGAGTAGGTCCAATCCGCGCATCGAGAACGAAATAGTCTGGACACAAACAAGAGTTACGTCCCGATGAGAATGATTATCTCGCGGGAGCGTGCATGGTGATTCGTGCCCACCGTGAATAATCTGACTCGCGTGAGATTGGGGCACAACATATTGTTAAGTCAGGCGATCTTGTGATCGATTACGTGAATTGGAATAGATGATTTCGAAAACGTGAAATGTGAATTACGGTTTAGAGATGAATTGTGTCATAGCGTGCTTGATTTGAGAATGAATGATAGGCGAACTAATGTCGAACGTGTTCGAAGAGATAGACGATGCGAAACGGTTTGATAAATAAACGATATTGATATGACGTAGAATTGGCTGAAACGTGAGTTATCGTAGGATGGCTTTACCGAACGACTCGTACCCCGGGCGACGAATATTGGGATGTGCGTAGGAAATCGATGCTCGATGTTTAGAAATCAGAGTGATGCGAGCTTGGGTAGAAAACCCCGTACCATCAATTTGGTTTGACCTTAGGATGGGGTTAGTGTTGATATCGTTGTTTGGGAACTATGATTCCAGTACTGACGGAAAGACTTAGCCTAGTGGTTAGGCAGACGTCCCGGCGCGAAGCGATAGGAATTGTGGAGGCACCACTCGCGAGTCTCGGCTGACATACACGTATATCCGGGACGCCCGAATATGTGCACGATCCGACTCGAGTGGTGATGGCGGATTCTCTATCACGAGGCTTGGCTGAAATGTATATATTTTGGGGACGCCTGGAATATGTGTACGATCTAACTAAGTGATACGTTGAATCAAGTGAGAGTTGAGGAACGGAAAAGTGTTGTGGATTTTGAAATCGTAAGTTTCGAAGAAATGTTGACGGTAACACGATCATTGATTTGAAACGAGTTCGAATGTTGGTTGATCGATTGGTGTGCCTTACGACTAAGTTAGCGATACACACGAGCGTGGGTCAAAATCGAAGAAATGCGTAGGCGGAGTATGTAGGATTAAGTCTTGGCCATAGAAATGGTAGGATGGTTTGTCTTCAGGAAAGTCTCGAGGACGAGACTTGTTCTGAGTGGTGTATGTTGTAGTGCCCCATCCCGCAAAGTCAATCGGAGGAATCGAAATGCCGACGGCGTTCGGTCTTGGCCTTACAACGGCGACTTGAAGACATCGCTCAGGTGGGATAGTTTCGGTGAACTTGTCTCATCTCAGCCTTCACTTAATAATGCGTGTTTTCAACTTGCACAAGTAGGCTTAATAATAGAAGAGACGAATCCACATAGCTAAAGAGAATTATCCCGACGGATCGAATCGAGTTTAGAACATGGAAAACGTCCTACGGTCTGATTAGAGTTGGTGCTCAGCGTGCTTTGAAAATGACACTCGATCCTTCATCCCGCGGCTTGGGGGAAGGAAAAGTTGGTATTCGACACAAATGAGGAGTTAGCCTAAGTCATAGGCGTCGCCCGCGTAAATGCTCGATAAAGCATGCACATTTCCGCTGCGTAAGGCTTGGCATAGCCTTGGCTCGTCCCTCGGGTTAAGTTGTAGGCTTGTGCAAGTTAGGCAAAGTTATGCCGATCGACCTAAGTCATTCCAAGTGCCGTACTATTCTTTCTGCGGTTGTCAAGTCAAATAGTCCCACGATCTCAAGGGCCATCATGTAACATATGACTTGGGTGATAGCGTCGCGTAGGACGTAATTCAGTTAAAGGTACGAGCCACGGTTGGCACGATGTAAAGTTAGCCACGGTCTATGGCACCTAAGGAACACGTTTTGTTCAAGTTAAGTTGGAAGGCTATGAGTAGTCGTTTCCTCGAGTTCAAAGAAGTTCGAGGCGGTCCCTCGGTTGGGAGTCTCGCGTTTCTATGCACGTTAAGATGTTCGAGGCGGTCGCTCGGTTGGGAGTCTCGCGTTCCTATCCACGTTAAGAAGTTCGAGGCGGTCCCTCGGTTGGGAGTCTCGCGGCCCCGATGCACGTAATATAAAGGGTGGTTCAGAGCACGAGTTGCTAAGTATAGTTCCAGTCGTACCAACAAATTAGGCCATGCATTTACGTGAGTCTAGATGTCTCGTAGGTGCGTGGTCATTGGACACCTTGTCGACAAGGATTTCTGTCTAGACTGGTTATACGCCGCGGCACCGGGCCCAGTCATCCTAGGGGGTAGACGTTATAGCAGTACATGCTTTTGTTACGTGGGTAGTCGGGGGATTTCAACGGGGCTCGCTACCTGCGCTGAAGGACCCGCCGCCTATCCGAGCTATGTCCGCGATGGCTTGTCATGCCAGTGGCCTTTCATATAGATAATTGGCGTGCTAAGCGACGAATCCGCATGCACGGTGTCGGTCATAACAAAGAAAGTGTAAGCACGGTATGCGTTGAATGGTAAAATGTGTGCTCGGTTGCACCCAAGGTATTATAAAGCCTACGATTCGGCTATACGTAAAGACACGTGCTTCGGCATGAGATATGGCGTCGTACTTGAGTTCTCAACACCGGTTCCACGAGTTTCGTTAGTCGTTGAGTGTTAAGTCGAGAAGGGCCGTAAGGCGAGTTTGGATAAGTCAGGTTACGCTACGAGGCACGGCCTCGATGTTTGAGGCACGGACAAGTATTTGACACGACCTAGTCGTTACGTCCAAGAGTATGGTACGAAAGACAAGTATGAGTCGGCACGTTGACAATGCAAGCACGAAAAAGGTCTAGAGGCAAAGTATGGGTACGTTATTAGTGCAAGGCACGGAGATGGTCTAAAGACACTAAATAGGCCGAGCGTCGGTCCTAAAATCGATTCTAAGGCAAGACTAGAAAGACAATTGTAAAGGGGCTTATATTGCACAAAGTAAAATAAACGTGTCGGTTTTGTATGGGTGGGCGAGAAGCTCACTCCACCAGTACAGTTGAGTACTGACACCCACACAGTATTTATGTGCAGGTGCAGGTAGAAGCTCGTGGCGCGGAGCTCGCTTGGATGCGTCGAGGCACGGAGTTCCTTGGCGATTCGAAGCGTGCAGCCGCATGGATCGAAGACTTATACGGGACATAATGTATGGAGATCGCCTTCCGAAGCTTCCGCTGGATTCAAGTATTGTATCGAGAGATGAGAGAGAGCAGAGTGACTTGTAAATGAGAGAAAAGCGAGCACGAAAGACTTGTAATTTGGCCTTGCGCCCACAAATGTAATCTTGTATTCAATATCAATAAAAGAGTTTCTTTTGAATGACTTTTGTTCATGTGTACGTTCTTAAATTCCGCTGCAATGTTTCAATATTTCTGCTTGGGACTTCTGTGCGACGACCCCGTCACCGCCGATGTAATCGGCCGTTATGGAACTGCCTTGCATGAGCGCAATCTAGGCTCGTACGACATCACGCCTTAGCAAGGACGATCGCTTCATACGGGAGCGGGGCGTGACAACGTATGTCGAAAGAGGATCCTATAATTATCATCGTTAAATTGGTTCTCTCCCATATTTCAATTTCTCTCGTAGGTTAGATACTTTTTATTCCAAATTCTTCTGTATTCTACTAGTTATTTAATTATAATTTTAAAAAATATTGGTTTTTAAAATAAATATAATTAATTTTAAACTTATCATGAGTTCCTTAAAGACTTACAATTGATTTTAAACTAATTGAGTTTTTAAAAAAATAACTACTTATTTTTTTATTAGTAGACTTGTCTAAAGATTATAGCAATTCTTTGAATTTTATGTATTAAAAATTGGACATACAAAACCCATTTGCAAGTGAACCAAAAACTTTTAAATAACTTACATTAGATTTCTTACCTGGCCATACTTCTAAAGTAGTTCGATTTTGTACTGCTTTCGTGGGTCTAGTTAGGAGAAAGACTGAAGTGTACACTGCTTCTACCCAGAACTCATTTGAAAGATACTTCGTCTTTAACATATTTCTGGCCATCTCAATAATGATCCTTTTTTTTGTTATGCGAATCGATTTTGCTCTGGTATATAGCTTGGAGTCAAATGCTTGTGTATGCCATTAGCTTGAAAAAAAGGAAAAAAAAACTCTTTGGATAAAAAATCTCCCCCACGATCTGTTCTCAATATTTTTATAAAGTAACCATTTTGCTTCTCAACATAAGATTTAAGCATCTGCAACTTAGAAAATGGCTCTGATTTGTATTTTAGTAAATAAACCCAACTCATTCTACTAAAATCATCAATGAACAAAATAAAATATGTACAACCGCCTAATGAAGGAGTTCTCATTGTATCACAAATATCTACAATATTTAAATGAACTGGCATTCTTGCTCTCCAGTCCGACTAAATAGGAAATGATGCTCGATGTTGCTTTCTGTAGATGCAGCCTTCACATATATTATATATTTACATTCTCAATGCAAGGTAAACCATTTACCATATTTTTCTGATTTATTAACTTTAAAGCATTAAAATACAATTGTACCCATAATACAAATGGCACAACCAAGATTCATTTTCAATGTTGACAGATAAAGCATGATCATCAAGATAAGAGAACTTGAGTGAAAACATCTTTTAGGTGTCATCTTTACTATATCAATCCTTCCAGATTTATGATCTCGAATTTCACACGTATCATTCAAAAAACTAATTGAATAGTCTATTTGAACTAATTGGCCAATACTTAATAGATTGTGAGCTAAACCAGAAATATAAAGAATTGCTTTTCAATACCTGATTTAGTTCTCACTGTAATAACACATTTTCCTTTTGCTTGAACCTGCTTTCCCTTTCCAAGTTGCACTTGAAGTTTTATTGATTCTCAATGTTTTTGAAGACCTCTTTCATATCTGTCATGTGATTACTGCAACCACTATGCAACAATATATATAATTTGTGTTCTCTCTAGCACTAAAATAACACTACAAAAAAGTGTCTTTTTGGGACGACACTATAAAGAACACAAGTCTAAAACGTCCTAAAAGTATAGTTCTAGGGACGGCTATATTTTTAGTAACAAAAAGATGTATTTTTTTGGGACAGATTGTGAAAATGGATCACTATTTGGGACTAATAAAAATTTCTGTTCCAAATAATACACATGTTCGTCCCAAATAGGTCGGCGGGAATACCACACATTTGGCGGCTAATTGCCAAATTTTCTGGGGGGGGAGGAAATTTTACCTCCATATGTTTTCATCTTAGCCGTTCGATCGGATGGCTTAATCTAGACCGTCCATCCCAAAACTTTCAGAACTTAGTAGATCAAAACTTTCAGAACTCAATATCAAAATAACCTAAATCTCTCTCTCTCTCTCTCTCTCTCCCTCTCTCTCTCTTTTCGATCAAAAACTGGATGCTGCTGCTTTCTCTCTCTGACCTAGGTGCTCCTCCACCGCGGCCAACGTCCTCCCCCGTCGCGGCCAACCGAAGCTCGACCATCTCGGTCTTTCCCTATCATACGAATCTACTATCGTTAACCTCTCCGTTCCATCCCGACCTCCCTAAACCCTCGACGCCGGGGTCTCCTTCCAGCTCTGTCCAGAGCCACCGCCTCCCATGCATCCGACCCCGCGTCGCTTCCGTCCGCCTGCCGCCGTGAGAAGAGTGTGCCTCCCTGTTGGCGAGCCGTTGCACCCTAGCCGTAGGCTTCGGCAGACACCGCTGGCCGACGACCAGCCTCCGCGAGTTTCAGTCGAGCGCCCAGCGTTCGAGGACCCCACCGCCTCTAAATCTCTCCACCGGAGTCGACCACAGTAAGCTACTCTCCCCACCATTCTCTTTCACTCTCAGTTTATTTCTCTCCCCATACATCTCTCTCTGTCTCCTTTGGAAGGAAGGAGAAGAGTCTCCTTTTGACCCCCCTTTTCTTTGTTGAAAAAACAGAGAGTAACTTCCAGTGATTTCAAGTATAAATATTAATGGGCTATTAGGATGTAGACTTTAGAAACGAATTATTCGAAGTATATAGCACTATAATTTATATTATTGACAGTATATGTTAGATTATTATTTATTAATCGTTTATTATTTTATTTAATCATGGGAACAGTGAATAAGTGGGTTAAGTTTATTAACCCACTTTATATAGCATGTCTTGTGTTCATATATGAAATTCATGTCTGTTTCCTGCTTCTGTCAAGTTAGCTCTCTTGTGTTGAATATATTCAACAACTTTCATTGAGCACAATGAGATATCCCAACATAAGTTTATCACATTGAATAGATAGAAAACGCACTTTTATACATTATATGGAAGTTAAAAGAGAATATTGGTTGTCTAGAGGATGTTATTCTTCATGTCGTAGTAAATAGTACAATCTTCTGGAATATCCTTCATGCCATGCTAGGATATCCTGGCTTCCAGTATCTTGCCAATTATTCAAAATTACCCTTCACATTATATATAACAATTTGTTGAAAAGTTGGCTCAACTTGATTAACTTGATTTTTTTGGAAATGGAAAGTACAATATATAGGCAAGGGTGACTCAACCCTTTCTAGTACTTTTTCGATGTAAGACTAACACGACTAAATATAAAATGTAAGGATAACTATCTTCTACATAATTGATGCAACATGCTGAAAGGACCACTTATTTTCCTTTAAGAAGCTACGAAATACCCAATACTGGCTTTGTCTAGAAGTACTGACTACAAAATTCTTGATGGCAACTGATGTTCAATACTTGATGGCAATGCTGTCTCGACCCAAGTTGCACAAGTAGTATTCATGGGTGGGGTGGGGGGAGTACAATACGTTACTTCAGCTTCGACTAAAATCTATAAAGTATATACAACTCACTGCCTGCATCACTTTCAGTGTGAAAGCGAAGCTACAATCAATTTGTACACAAAGGGGTTAGTGATCTAAACCCCACTTTTCCGGCAAGGTAGTCATCGGGAACACCTATGTCGCATTAATTCATCAGCGATACATGTTTCACTTGACGAACGACATCTCCCAACACATTGTCTGACATTTTGTTCCAGGACTCCGCACAACTTGTCCGTTGTCATATTCACATAATGTATGCTGTTGTTCTTGATCAATCTTGAAGGGAGCAACTTTGGATTCATCATTTGTCATGCTGTTTTTAGTTCAAATGCTTAATATTGATCATCTCCTCCCCTGCTTTGGTGTATATATAACCTCTCCACTCCCTCCCAAGGATATTCACAATATATAAACTATGTCTAAAGATGGAAACCAAGGTGATCATGGTGGTTGTTACGGACCCGGAGATCGACTCCCGTCCCTCGGAGCAACTATAAGCCAGCCTACAAAGCTCAGAAAGTTCATTTTCAATCCATATGATCACCATTACAGGTGTGTAGCTGCAGAGAGACTCCCATAACCTTCTGATATCTTGCTAAAGATTGGAACAACCCACATTATTTACTCTCTTTTTGTTTGTATTTATTTGACCCAGAGCCTGGGAGACATTCCTCATCCTTCTGGTTGTCTACTCTTGTGTTCATATATGAAATTCATGTATGTTTCCTGCTTCTGTCAAGTTAGCTCTCTTGTGTTGAATATATTCAACAACTTTCATTGAGCACAATGAGATATCCCAACATAACTTTATCACATTGAATAGATAGAAAACGCACTTTTGTACGTTATATGGAAGTTAAAAGAGAATATTGGTTGTCTAGAGGATGTTATTCTTCATGCCGTAGTAAATAGTACAATCTTCTGGAATATCCTTCATGCCATGCTAGGATATCCTGGCTTCCAGTATCTTGCCAGTTATTCAAAATTACCCTTCACATTATATATAACAATTTGTTGAAAAGTTGGCTCAACTTGAATAACTTGATTTTTTTGGAAATGGAAAGTACAATATATAGGCAAGGGTGACTCAACCCTTTATAGTACTTTTTCGATGTAAGACTAACACGACTAAATATAAAATGTAAGGATAACTATCTTCTACATAATTGATGCAACATGCTGAAAGGACTACTTATTTTCCTTTAAGAAGCTACGAAATACCCAATACTGGCTTTGTCTAGAAGTACTAACTACAAAATTCTTGTGGATAAGCTCAGCATATTTTGGTTGTCTCAGACAATGGGATTAATTGGTGAACTATCTTATTGGTGTTCCTTTGTTAGTATGCATAGAACATTCTCTCATTCTGTGACATAGTTTTATAGTGGTTTTTCTTTCTTAGCCAGCGAATCGAACTTTACTCCTTAGAAGTATCCCTGCTTCTTCGGGACAGACCTCCAATTAGGAAAGGCTGTAGTAAGTAGATATTTCATACATTGTTTAGGTAATTGTAGTTGTGGATTTACGGGCTCCCAGTCTGTCAACTAAGAGTTAGAGGATGTATCATAGGAGTTGAAAGTTATATCCATTAGCGTATCTCAGATTCCTGGATGTCGGTGTGAGCATGAAAGTTGTTTAATATGGTGCTTAGGAACTTGCCTCAGGTGCAGGGTGCGGCAGGCATCATCTTGTTGTCATAATACTTAAACAAGAGCAATAATTCAATCAGAGCAATAGTTCTACATGGTGCACTTTACAAGTCTCTTAATTTGAGGTGGCTGTTATATGTCCTTAATGTATTTGATGTGTACCCTTATTTGAAGATCATAAATAATGATTAGTGGTACAAAATCAGTAGTCCCTTTACAAAATAAAACAAAGATAACTCTTGTGCTTAATGGAACCCTTTTTCTCTGTTTCACCTCCTCACTGCCTTTCCCACTCAGTCTTTTACTACTATTGACAAAATCCAACCTCAATACACAGCAAGGCAAGCATTTGAGAACAATTTAAGGGAAAAGGAGAGAGTAATATGCACCATATGTGTTCGTACGGGAATTTTGCACGTGTGGGTGATTTTCTTCTTTCCTTTCTTCATCTTAAAAAAACTTGCCTTCTCTCTTTTACCTTTTAGTTCAATTCTTCTGTGTTCTATAGTTAATTTCCCTCTACTTCATCCTATTTTAAAGCCAATACTTTGTTAATTTTGGTCTTTAGTTTTTGGTAATATTGTTTTCGCATTCGTATGTATTAATTTATTGATTGCTGAGAATAAGTTTCAGGTTGATTTATTCTTGTTAGTTATTTATGTTGATCGGACACAAATACGACAAGTCATGATAATGACACCACGATACATACATGGCTCCAATTTTGGTGTGCCCTATTGTATTTTGGAGTATCCTTGTTGGGGAGCGAAACTGACACTAAAAGCATGATAATTTGGTGATTATTGTATTTGGCAGTCTTTTTTTGTCTGAGGCAGACCCAACAAGCATCCGTTTTTAGAGTATCCCAGTTGATAGCCATCTGATTGATACAGATTAGTTTAAAATTGTTTTTTGCTGGTTTTTTTTTTACAAAAAGTTCCCCAAAAAGTGAAACTTCTAATCCTTGTTTACATTAAAAGCTCACTTGGACATTTGAAGTTTCTGGTTTCAAGGACTATAGCTGTTATGTATCACTAACTTTTTCAATAACATCAGTTCTAGAAAGATCAGTAGTGTCTTAAATGTTATCTTTGATGTCAGCTCAACATTCTGATGAAAGTACTAGGGTTTTGAATGAAAGTTTAAGTTCATCTACATCCCCTTTTTTGCAGGATTCCAGTGTCCAATATCCTTTCCTTCAAAGCAATTGATCACCAACTGGTGGTACAACACTTCAGAACAGATGGAGCAAGGATTCGAAAGTGTGGCACCATGCTATATATGCATATTAACTAGGCATATAGGTAACCTCCATTTATTTAATAACATACCATGCTATATATGCATATTAACTTGTGATGTACCTTTCCCTTTTTCCTTGAACTCAACTTGTCTAACTCACCCTACTAATACACTCAGTCTCTTACATTCTCTTACCAGTGCATACTACTGCTATAGCACTCCTATCTGCCATACTGCAATTCACAGTTACCTACTATTAATCCTCGATACACACATATGAAGTCTTGCACCTAGGGTGTCCCTCCATACGGGTATGGCTCAAAATAACCTTTACTGGCATCCTAACCTATTCTCGGTATTCGAAAGGACCCAAAGACACACACAAAAACCTGCATTTTGGTCACTGCCTCCTACTTCTCTGATACCCATATGTACATGCCCCCCCTTCTCAAATATTTCATGGACACCACTTAGTGTGTCCTATCTTCCATGTAGATGGAAGTCCATGATTTGTACACTAAATAGCCCAATACCCCTTTGTTCTATGTACCCTGTCTTACTTTGGGTACTTGAGTGGCTTGGTTCAGGCTAGGGCACACATAGCTACTGTCCACTTTACATTGTACTCAATGTCACAATATCTTGCATCAAAGAACTAACAGCAGATATTGAGATACTTCTATGCTTGAATACATTCACAAAGAACCTATCGCTCCCTTGAAAGCATTTGGCAATATGCCCTTTGGGCTTCATACTCCAGTTAGAAAGATGTGTATCACATGAAACAATTTAGTCATTATTTTACCTTCAATCCTGAAGGATGCTCTGCTTCAAAAGCTCCAACCCAGTGTAGAATTTCTACCTACTACTACCTACAGAACTTCTGCATTGAGCTCCAACACAACAGCTTGTTGACTTGGTCAAGGATATAAGGAGATCAGATTTCAACTTCTGTAAAAATTAATGCAAATAACTAATAACTGCCTTTAAGATCGATCTCCCAAGACATCATTCAACAACTGAACTCCAATTGTTTCAGTTATGAGTCAATGGATTATGTATAGATGTTTATCAACTATCAAGAGGTCCTGAAACTACTATGCCTCTCTAACAATAACACATAGGTACTTATGTATTCAACTTGTACCCATACTCACCTGCCACCAAGTCCCTTGTTGCAGTTTCATACCTGGGTTCTTATCTAGGCTGGGATAGGCCTTCAAACTGCTGTTTGCAGTTGTCACACTGAAATGCACTTCCCTTTCCTTGCACGCCCACGAGTTTGGTTTTCATCATAGTATCCTCTATAAACGTGTGGGTACTGGTGCATTATACATATGTGCATCCTAGCCCTCTAATCCAAGGGAGTACCTATCCTCATGTCCAGGACACCCTCATACCCCTGCCCTGTCCTGTGCAGAAAAATAGATGGTCTTGTTGGCAATGCCTCTCACAGGGAACTAGAGGGCAGATCACTGCCAAGTTCCAACCAGCCTTCAAGTATGCAACTATGAGTTGGTAGTGGTGTTGTGAAAGTTTCAGTAAGCTTTGCTCTTTATGTACCTCATAAAGAACTTTTGTTATGAGAGAAGGTATCCGTGAGGAGAATGATCAACTTCAAGACCAAGAAGGTAACGAAGAGGATCGAGACCCTTCATCTCAAATAATTGTGTGTGCATAATTACTACCAATACTAACCACATCATCAATATATAATGGTAGTAATGTCCCAGAAAGGGTATGTGAGCAGAGTAGGATCATAAGAACTCATAAAACTCCAGTAGCATGAATTAGCAGTACTACTGAAGTTTACCATTGGCAACAAGTTTGACCTTGTACCTACCAATAATACCATCAGACAGTCTCTAACCCTGGTTATACTCCCCCCTATTTGAATGCAAGCACTCAATTGCCCACAAGTCCTGACATCCTCCCCAGGTTACTCTCTCTCTGTTCTGTGCAGAGTGCAAACCAACATTGGATGTGGTTTGCACCTAGGACTGCTACCTATCCTGTTTAACCTTATTGAGGATATTGAGGTACATGCCTCAATTGCTGAACATACAAATCGGCACAGGGTTGTGTGTCCTGGGTATCAGGATACGTGGTCATATCCTGATCAGTCTACTAAATAGGGTCCTGTGTTTGTGGTGTGGGTTGGTACACCTTCATATGTCCCCAAGGTTCTACACCCAAGTCTCAAACACACCCCCATCTCCTTTGATCCCATATCACCCTATATTTTGATCCAGTTTTTCACTTAGGAATTTACTCGAATACCTCCATCCCAATAAAATGTGATAACAACATAGGCCTTTATTCCGATCATAAACGATGACAGATGGAGGAAGATGATTACCTGATTTGAGGAAAACGAAACTGTTTCGAGCACTCCCTCGCTAGCAGACCTTCACGAACGAAAACGCAAGCAAGTTTTAGGGATGGCTATGACTTCCTTTATACTTGTATATACATGCTAGGGTTTAGATTCATACTATTCCCGTGAGGATTGGAAGAAATCTGGTTTGAATCAGATTTGAATTTGGAGGGGATAAGGTTTTTGAACGCTCGGCCATATCAGGGAAACCGAGATGTAATTTGAATTTGGGGAAATTAGCACTAAGGTCCTTGGGAAAACTATCTTTGCAAACCACAATCCTTTTCAAGAAATGTGAACGAAATTTTATTCAAAACTCTAAACCACTTAATAAATTTCAGAAAGAAAGAAAAGAAGAAAAAAATATTTGGGAGAATATTGGCCTAAGGGATTTACAATTTAACTACCCTCAAAATCATATAAATGCTTGTATGCCTATCTTTGGAGGTTTATGGGTGTTGGAATGCTTGTACCTGCTGAAACCTGTTTTTGGAGGTTTATGGGTGTTGGAATTCCTACAGTTGCAGAACAAGGAAGCTTTCGTATGCTACTTCTTCCTCCTTGCTGCTGTCAACTAACAGCTGCGCCATAAAAGTTTGCTCTCGAGGTTCTACAAGCTATGATATGATGTCAATCCCTCTCTGCAGCAACGACATTATGTTTGCATGCTGGAGAAAAGGTTGGCGTCTATTAACATCTTTATTCCCTTATTTTGTTCTTGCAAGAAGCTGTCTCTGGATAATTGGGTCCCAGTGTGCAAGTGCACATGTAACTTTCTCTGTTCCCTATGGTAAAGTATTTATTACATACATTTAGTCATGCCAGTTCCTTTCTTGTCTTTCAGTTTGACTCATCCAGTTGGAGTTTCTGTCTTATATGTCAAGATCTTCCAAATATTTTGCATTATGGTACCATATTTGAATTATGATTCTTTTTGCAGTTTGCAATTGTTTCTTATTATACCATTGTAGAAAATAATAGTTGGGATAATTTTATTGATGGACTACTTCACTACTTATAGGGAGTCTAGCTCCTCTACATACTACAAATTCCGATGTGGGACTAAAAGTCCCTTATTGATTCTCAACACTCCCCCTCAAGATGGGCGATAGATATTAATCATCCCCATCTTGTTACATAGCTTTGACAGACTCAATGAACTAAGACCCTTAGTCAGACAGTCTGTCACTTGTTCTTCTGAGCGAACATAGTCAATCTTCAGTATCCCTTGTTCCAGCTTTTCCTTGATGAAGGATCGATCGATCTCGATGTGCTTCGTTCTGTCGTGCTGAACCGGATTGTTCGCTATACTTATCGTAGCTTGACTATCGCTCCGAAGGTGCAATGGTGTCCCCTTGTCTAGCTTCAACTCTGTCAGCAGCGCCTTTATCCATAGCAATTCTGATACTCCTAGAGCCATTGCTCTGTATTCTGCTTCAGCTGTCGACCGTGCTACCACTGACTGTTTCTTGCTTCTCCATGAAACCAGGTTTCCTCCTACAAAAACACAGTACCCTGTGGTAGACCTTCTGTCGTCTATGCAGCTTGTCCAGTCTGTATCGCAGTATCCCTCAACATCTGTGCATCCATTCTTCTTGAACCACAGTCCTTTTCCCGGCGTCCCTTTCAGATATCTTAGGATCTAAAATACTGCATCCATATGACCCGTTCTTGGATCATGCATATAGCGGCTTACAACACTTACTGCAAATGAGATATCAGGGCGAGTATGCCCTAGATAAATCAGTCTGCCTACTAGCCTTTGATACCTTTTGCGATCAACAGGCTCTCCTGCTTCTGCTCCCATCTTGCACTTCTGGTCAATTGGAGTGACTGCTGCTCGGCATCCCAGCATTCCTGTCTCCTTCAGCAGATCTAGTGCATATTTCCTTTGTGAGAGAACAATTCCTTGTTCACCATTACACACCTCGATATCCAAAAAGTATCTCATCTCTTCCAGGTCCTTCACCTCAAACTCTTTGGCGAGTTTCGTCTTCAGCTTAGTGATCTCATCAGCATCATCACCTGTGATTACTATATCATTCACATATACAGCAAGTATAGTTATGTGGCCTCTTACATGCTGGAGGAAGACTGTGTGATCTGCATTTATCTGATGGTACCCCATGCCAGTGACAGCCTTTCTGAATCTGTCAAACCAGGCTCAAGGAGATTGCTTCAGCCCGTACAACGACTTCTTCAGTTTGCACACTTTTCCATGTGACGTTCCTTCACCTGAATCTGACACAGAGTAGCACCCCGGAGGAGTCTCCATGTAAACTTCTTCTTGTAGGTCTCCATGAAGAAATGCGTTCTTTACGTCTAACTGGTGTAGCTTTCACCCATAGTTTGCTGCAATGGAGACCAGCGTTCTTACGGTACTCATCTTCGCTACTGGGGCAAAAGTCTCATCATAGTCGATGCCATATGTCTGGGTATAGCCTTTTGTAACCAGTCTCGCCTTGTACCGCTCAACTTTTCCTTCTGGTGTTTCCTTCACTGTGTACACCCATTTGCATCCCACAGCTTTCTTTCCTTCAGGTAATGGTACCAGCTCCCATGTCTTATTTTTCTCTAGTGCCCCAAGTTCTTCCATCATTGCAGCTTTCCATCTTGGGTCCTTCTTTGCTTTCTACTAATTCTTAGGTAAAGAAGTGGAGTCTAACGAAGTGAGGAAGGCTTGATAAGTCGGAGAGATATTAGAATAAGACAAGTAGTTGGCGATATCATGTTCATAATCTTGAAAACGAATAGGAGCCTTTCCCGCATTAATGCGAGAAGACCTCCTTAAGGGAGCAATGGGTGGTGGAG
The DNA here is from genome assembly GCA_029216955.1 of Iris pallida. Lineage (NCBI taxonomy): Eukaryota > Viridiplantae > Streptophyta > Magnoliopsida > Asparagales > Iridaceae > Iris > Iris pallida. The sequence goes on along the minus strand of JANAVB010044219.1, from coordinate 4,728,988 downwards.
AAAGCATACCATCTGAGTCGGAGAGACCCGCTTCTGAATCCGAGTGATCCGGTACGGGAGTAACATCTTCAGGAGTTGGGGCAGGAGTAGACGAGGGACTTGGCACATTTGGCACAGGGCACGGCACAGTACTGGATGTCTGCTGTCTTCTTCTGTAAACTTGGAGCTCCTTTTTCCTTATCTGCTTCTCCCCCTGCGTAATGTACGTATTGTCTTCTTCATCCTCCGTATCAGTATCAGTGATGCTGTCTCCCCCTTTCTGCCAGTTTGTCACGACAGGACAAGGTACCGACCCAACAACGACGTTTGGGCGTACTACCTCCCCCTCACGTCTAACACCCGCTGTGTGAGGCGTGTTCCCAAACGCAGAACCTTCGTCCGAACCATAATAAGGTTCCAGCTCTCTGAATGTAACGTCCATGCTTACAAACAGCTTCCGTTCAACCGGGCTCCAGCATACGTAACCCTTATGTGTCCCGGGGTACCCAACAAAGACACACTTAAGTGCTCGAGGATCCAGCTTATCAACACCAGGCCTGTTATCGTGGACGAAGCATACGCAACCAAATACTTTCGGAGGAACGGTGTACGCAGTTGTCCCCGTGAGCATTTCCAAAGGGGTCTTCTAGTCCAGTAATTGAGAGGGCATCCTGTTGATGAGATAAGAGGCTGTCAAGACAGCCTGCCCCCACAAAAATTTAAGGACATTCATAGCCAGCATCATTGTCCGAGCCACCTCCAGCAGGTGCCTATTCTTTCGCTCGGCAACACCATTTTGAGGCACCTCCAGCAGGTGCCTATTGCTTCAACGTTACCCGACACTTGGTCGGTCAAAGAGGCTGTCAACCAACCAGCCACGACATTGTTGACAATGTCCCATACAGCAAACTCCTTCGAGGAGTGATCGACAGGGGCCTTGGTGGTGCCATCGACATAACCAACCAAGCCACGTCCCTTCAGCGTCCGTATCGCCTGCCGCGACCATTTCAAGTAGTTGGTCGTGCCTTCCAACTTCGTCTCCAGCTTGTCCAACTTCCCCATTTTGTACGGTGACGGATCCACATCAGTATGGGTCACGCGTGGGGTCGCCTCCGGTAATCTCTTGGTCAGGAGATCCTCGACCAGGGCCTTCATTTCTGCTGCTGTCAACTTCTCATAGATGGAATCCATGACTTCTGCAACTGCAATCAGTGAGGTGTTGTTGTTTCCGGAGTCGTCTTCTGTGGAGTCGTCTTCGTCTTAGTCAGCTACCGGGGGGAAACAACAAAACGAGATCCCTCACTGATATGTCGTAGGTTATACGACCAACTAGAACCGCGTCATGATAACGCGTTCGGACGGCTCAAGGATAACCAACATAGTTGTGCCTCCTTGCATGAGACAAACCAGAGGTATACCGGCCGTGCAGAAACGATTGTAAAGACAACGTTTCTGAGATACGAAGATCTAAAGAGATTTTGTATTCGTAGCAGAGCTTCTAAAAAGAAGGTACTAATTCTCGAAGGCAACTACAGAGATCTTCTAAAGAGAAGGAACTCTGATTCTCGAGGCAACTACAGAGATCTTCTAAAGAGAAGAAATCTGTTTTTTTTTTTGGAAACAGCAAAAGAAAACCCTAAAAAGGGTGCTGTAGCAGCAGTAAAGGGGCGGGTTGGGGGGGGCGGGGGGCGGCGCTGGAGGGGGGGAAGGGGGGCCGGCGGGTCAGCGGGGGGGGGGGGGGGCAGGTCAGCGGGCGGGGGGGAAGGGGGGTCGGGGGGGGGGCGCAGGTCGGGGGGGGGGTTGCTCAGGGGGGGGGGAAGGGGGGTCGGAGGGGCTGCTCAGGGGGGGGAGAAGGGGGGTCGGGGGGGCTGCTCAGGGGGGGGAGGGGGGTCGGGGGGGCTGCTCAGGGGGGGAAAGGGGGGTCGGGGGGGCTGCTCCGGAAGGGGGGCTAAATTTTTTTTTTGTGTGTGGAGAGAGAGAGAGTTATGGCTCTGATACCATGTAGAAAATAATAGTTGGGATAATTTTATTGATGGACTACTTCACTACTTATAGGGAGTCTAGCTCCTCTACATACTACAAATTCCGATGTGGGACTAAAAGTCCCTTATTGATTCTCAACAACCATGTTTGTCTATATTGTAGCACACAATTTTATGGCTCGTTGGATGGTCCCTTCCACATATACCAGCAGTTAGCGGGAAAAGGAGGCTATAAGGTCTCTTCTGATGATTCAATGCATTTGGTTGAGGCATTGAGGTGATCTTTTTGAGTAATTCATGCCATTTTATTTTTTATGGAATTTTACTTCTCGTTTCTTGTTCTATGTTTAGCTCGGGGCACAATACATGTGGCAGTTCCACTATCTATGTTTAAGCTCCATAACACGTTCAATCATTTTTGAGTTTCTTTTTCAGTGTGGTTATTACCGAACTGCCATCAGAGCATGCTAAGAAAGCTTTGGAGTTAGTTTGTATGCCATCTGTTACTGTTCTACAGGTTAATACTGACTCAATAGTTTATTTAAGATGTAAATCATGTTGACATTATACTGATATTCTGAACAAGCAGGAACTTACTTGTGCAGAATGTTCTGGGCTGGTTGCATATATGGAAGGAACAATGGTGGTGACAAATGTGGTTTCTTTTCTCATTCAACACTTGAGTTTCTGCTGGAAAGTGGATTTCGTCCTGTAAGTTTAAGACAAAGGGTTGGCACAAAATATCACTGCAGTAAATTTAATTTTTAGTTAATTGTAGTGATTGATTAGAAACTATACAGACCTTCAAGCAATGTCGAAATTATTTAGAATCAGCTTGGATTTTTCGTTCGGTATAATATTGTGATGTTTACTAGATCCTTTTTCATCTTCAAGTTCAAAATATTTTCATAATTTGATACAGATGCAGAAAGAGAATATGAAACATGCATTCACTATACATTTATTTTAAGCATCATTTGCTTATCACTTGCATCATTTTATCTTCTTCAACATTTTAACCGATAATGATCCAATAATATATGAGTATTCACTTTGATATCGAAGTAACATTAAAGTTGGAATGCATAAGGTGTATCCAGCATATATCTGACTGACATGAATTGGAGTATTCAAATGTCTGATAAAGCATAGTTTATTTCCTCTCTACCATTCATTGTTTTGAGTTGTTTCTTGAATTATACAGTCTCGTATTCTCCAATTTTTTGTTCATTGTTTTGAGTTGTTTGTTGAATCATGCAGTCTTTCTTTTCTGGTTGTTCGTGTACAGTTAGCAGGTTGCTAATATATTGGCATATCTTCATTTGCAGGTCCTTCAAAAGCATTCTGGATATGCTAAAATGATGGACGACGATCTTGTGATGATAAAAAGTTTGGGTTAATTTTTGGGTTCATGTTGGATATACTAAAAATATGGTGTAATGGTGGAGACAATGGGTTCATTTTGTAACTGATGTTGTGGGTATAATGTTTTGGATTTATTTTGGAAAAGGTGGTTAAGGATGCTTAATGGGTTTAACATTTTGTATGTAATGGTGGAGACAATGGGTTCATTTTGTAACTGATGTTGTGGGTGATGTATAGTGTTTTGGATTTATTTTGGAAATGGTGGTTAAGGATGCTTAATGTTAAGCTTTTTGTTGTTTATCAATTGAACATATATAGTTATATATGGATTTTGTTGTCTTCTACTTAATGGTAAAGAATGCTTGATGTTGTTAAGCTTTTTTTTTTGTATTGGAGCTCTGATACCTGGAAATACATCTGAGGACAAGCTTGACAACGGCCATGATCATATGAATTATGTGTATTTAAATTGTATATTTTATAGCTGAAAAATAAAAACAATAATTTCATAAGTATTACTTTTGGGACGGTTATGTAATTGTCCTAGATATAAACGACATCCTTTTGTAACGCTGACAAATTTTTTTAGGACGGATGTTATTCGTCATAAGATCTTTTATTTTGGGACCGTTTTGTAAACCGTCGTAAACATATAATAATTCAAACTCTTTTGGTACGGTTAGATTTTTCGACCCTAAAACCAAATTAGGACGGTATTTTTCGTCCTAAAACTTTTTGCCACGCCACCCTAATAGCACTGTCACTTACCGTCCTAAAATTCGTCTCAAATTACAATTTAGGACTGATTTGGGTCTTTTTAAGACGGATTTTTGGTGTCCCAGAAAGACACTTTTTTGTAGTGTATAAGTAAAAAAAAAAGATTAGCTTCTTCATCTATTCCTTCAGATGCATTGGCTTGATGCTTCTCTTTGTTCCAACAATAATGCTCAATATGACCATACTTGTTACAATAACGACATTGAATATTTTGTTGGAGTTTGGTCTTTTTCAAAGAGAATTTTAGTCCCACATCGGCTAGACCAAAGGAGTTGTATCTCTATATATTAGCTTTGCTAGGTTAGAGATGCACATGTGGTGTGGAGGTGCACATGGGTGTGCCATGTGGGATTATTTTTCTAATGGAAAAACGACTAAATCAATAATAAAAGCATTCATGCTTTTTGCTCTAGAAAAATTCATTTCCATGGGAGCTAAGCCTCGTAGGGGCTTAGCGACTCGGACTCGGACTCGGACTCGGACTCGGGCTCATGGGCTCATGAGGCGTAATGTGATATTTTGTTGGCGCACTTTGGCGCAGGTTGCGCAGGTTGTGCAGTGGCTCAGTATAAGGAGCGCAGGGTGCGCAGTTGGCGCAACTTGCAGCAGAACGTGCGTTTGCATGTTCTGGGCGGTTGCTACATGTTCGGGATGGTTTTTACCACATCCCTAACTTTGTGACAACCGAACAGTTGTTGCAGGGCCTATATAAGGCATCCTCTCTCTCTCAAGGCTGAATATATATACAAGTAAGAGAAGCCACCACAGAAAGTTTACGAAGTATTTTTTAACTCAAGTAAACAGAGAAGTCAGAAGTATTTTTTAACACAGTTCTGATCGGAATTTGCTTGCGAATTCCAGCAGCCTTAGAGAGAGAGGAAAGGCGCCGCACCAGCGTTGCTATTGCACGGGAGTCCGTATACGATCCGAGGATTCAGAAGAGCAGAAGTGTTCCAAAGTTCTCCGACGAACTTGCTGGTTCCTGGAAGCTGTTCGTGTAGGACGAATAAAGCTTTGAGCAACGGTGATTATTCACCCCAGCAGGAGTTCTTCCATCTTTCGCCAGTCATCTTCTTCATTGCTGCCAGTAATTCTGATTGTATCTTCTTTTTAGAAGTACTACGATCGATTGCTGTTGATTTCGAAATCTTTTTAGATTCTCGTAATTCAGGATCACCTTCCTTGAAGTGTTGATTTGGAACATTGTTTTTACAATTGTTTTATTTTCTCAGTTTTCTATCGAAAAATTGTTCCCCGGCAATAACAATCTCAAAGCTTTATTGCAATGATGGAAAATGTTAATGCTTCACTCCTCAATACTGACTTTGTAAGTTAGAAAAGTTTGATGAGCATTATCAAGTCTGGAAGAGGAAGGTTTATCTCACTCTTCAACTCAGAGACGTTGATCACGTGCTTCTTGAAGAGGAACCTACCGTTCCAAATACTGGGTCTGCTGCCGCAATCACTGCTGCTACTAAACTTCAGGCCAAGTGGAGAAGAGAAAATAGTATTTGCAGGTTGCTTATCCTGAATGCTATGGAGAATTCCCTAGCAGAATCCTACAGTAAGAAGATAATTGCCAGAGACATATGGGAGTCTCTGGAAAAACTGTACGAAGAAGACAAAAATAGGAGCAAGATATTTGTGGTTGAAAATTATCACAAATGGCTCTTTGAGGATGAGAAGTCCATGTTGCCGCAGGTAAAAGAATTTCTGAAGCTGCGACAAAAGTTGGAAGACGAGGCGATGCTCCTCCCTGACAAGTTTGTTGTTGGAGGGATTGTCTCAAAGCTCCCCGCTGGGTGGAGTAAGTTCTATGCAAACATGCATAGGAAGAAGCTTGAGATCATCCTTGAAGATCTCTTGCAAGAAATCTATGTTGAGGACCAGATGCAGTCTCAACTGAAGGTGGACGCACTGTCCAAGCAATTGGCTAACGCCAATCTGGTTCATACCAAGGAACCAAGGGGAAAGCAGGCGACTTTCCACGGCCAGAAGAACGACCCTAACAATCTGAACGTGAAGGGGACTTCCTTCAAGCGAAAGAAGGCAAAGTCTCAGATGCCTTGTTTCAAGTGTGGCAAAGGGCCACTTCAAGAATGAATGTAAAGCAAAGACCAAGCAATCAGAGCAAGGAGAGCCTAGTAAGGTATCTATGATCACTGACGTTATTGCTATGATTGCGCAGGTTGATGCGGTAAGGACTGACTCTGACTGGTGGGTAGAAACTGGAGCCTCCTGCCATGTCTGCTCCAGTAAGGAGTGGTTCACCACCTACACACCTACTTCTGAAGTGGTTATGATGGTGAACCAGGCACAAGCTGAAGTGCTCGGGATCGGGACGGTGGTGTTGAAGCTGACTTCGGGGAAGTCTCTGACGCTTCAAGGCGTGAAGCACGTACCTGCTATCGCCAAGAACATGATCTCAGGAGACCTACTCTGCAAAGCAGGTCTCAAGATGGACATCAATGCTGGCCAGATGATGATGTCTATCAAGAAAACATATTTCGGGAAAGCTTTTTATACCGAAGAAATGTTCAAAATTTAGCTTGTAAATCAGTCCAACGTAATTAATGTGATTAATGAAATCACTCCTTCTGCTTATACTCTTGAGTTGTGGCATAATAGGCTAGGTCATGTTCATTGTAAACGAATAAACAGAATGTCTAGTCTAGGACTTATCTCCAAGTGTGGGGGTAAGGTAGAGAAATGTGAAGTTTGTGCTCAAACAAAGATCACAAGGAAACCCTTTCCTCGGGTTAATCGAAGTACAGATCTTCTGGAGTTGGTACACTCCGATATCTGTGATTTCAAACAGTTCTCTACAAAGGCCGGGATGAAGTATTTCATAACCTTCATCGATGACTTCTCAAAGTATGCGTTTGTCTACTTGCTGAAGGCTAAAGATGAAGCATTCGAGAAGTTCAAGGAGTTCAGAGCCGAAGCTGAGCGGCTGACTGGACAACAACTGTCACGCCCCGATTCCGTCGAATCGATAGTCGTCCCCCGGGCGTGATGCCGTGCGAACCTAATTTGCGATCGCACAAGGCCTAGTCATAAGGTAATCCGAGACACGAGATCTAAGAGAGTACGCAGACAAATTGATACACACAATAATTAAAGGAAACTTGATCTTTATTGATAATGAACATCTTTTTACAGACTCTGATACAAGACTCCTTGCCGCGCGGGCTACAACATGACTCGATTACAAAAAGAGTGCCGATGAGATAGCCGTTCCATACTTTGCATACATCCCTCAATATTCACAAGTACTCCATTGACCTGGATGGGAGGGACGCTGAGTCATTTTCCTTGGACCGTCAAGAGCCTTCAAAAGTAGAGTCGCTGAAAGAGAGTCTTCGACGCACGGCCGAAGCTTCAAAAGTCACGAACGCCGCCGAGCTAGCTGGCGCGTCCTTCCTGGTTCGCGGGACCTGCAAAGAGCGAGGATCAGCACGAAACACATGTACTGGCGAATGGCTAATTAAATCTAAGCTCTGCATTTGATTCAAGAAGTTTCGTAAACATGTTAGCTAGCTATTTCAATGATCTTTCTAACCATCCTGTTCGATTTGCATGTTAACATGTTTTGAGGCAAGCATATGGACTTGTATATCATTAAGTAATTATCATGTTCATCCCGTGTCCTGTGCACCTGTTAAGCAGTAAAAAGGGGTATTAAGGCCACTGGCAATGTTAAGCCATCGCGGACTATAGCATTTGGTTAGACGACGCCCTTTCGCGTCGGGTAGCTAGCCCTATACGAAAGTGCCCGCATAACTCGCGCCGATGAAGGGTTGGCGCTGCTACACTCGTTCCTCCCGGGCCGAATCGGTCCCTTGGCCTAGGCAACCGTTCGAGGAAACTTCACCTTGTCGACAAGTTGTCCAATGACCATTTTCCTTTGGAGTTAGTTGATTTCCTTACTTAGCCGTATCGTTGCGATAAACGTTAATCGATTCATTCATTGTTTGCATAGGCTAAGTGAATTTGTATAAGAAAGCTCATTTTCTATTTTCAAAACCGGCAGTTTGATAGCAGGTGTTTCGTGAAGAATCGTGCCATGATTTCTTTGATTCTACACTATTATGACAAGCATTTATTTACTTCACATGTTGAGTTTGAAATAGAGGGACGAGACGAAGGAGGTTAGCCACTCGCCTTAGTCTTTGCTTCAAGCGAGCGACCGGTTGGCTGCGCTGACGTCGCCTACGCGATCACCTGCAATCGCATAAGCAACTGATTAGAACACTGTATAATTCAAGGATATTCGATATGAATGCGAAGCTCGAAAACGCATTACGAAAACCCATCGAAAACATTTACGAAAAATGCATTCACGAAATCCAAAGCCAAAGCCAAATCAAGTGCGGCATGAAAACCAGAGCAACGAGAGGTCTCTTCCGACTCAGCCGCAGAGCCAATCCTCGAGGCGCAACCCGCTGAATATGGGACTTGGTTCCGAAGAAGCCATTCCATAACGTGGAATGGATCTTAATTCAACCGTTCCCATTCGATCGACTCGGCCGATTCCGACCTATCGGTCCCGACCGAATCGATAGCGACAGTGTTCCTTTCTCGCGCACCCCGTGGACGGAGACGGGGCACGATGTAGGGACGGGGCACTACACCATAACCAACTAATAAAAAGTTTTGTCCTCGAAACTTAAAGATGAAACCTACCTCTACGAGAACAATGAAGGGAATTTATCCTTCATCTCCGATTCAAGCTCCCACGTCGACTCTTCGATCGAGTGGTTCTTCCAGAGGACGCGAACGAGAGGGATCGCTCGATTTCGCAGCAACTTATCCTTGCGTTCTAAGATTTGAACTGGCTCTTCGACGTAGGATAAGTCTGACTTTAGCTCCAGCTGGCCAAAATCTACCACGTGGCTAGGGTCGTGCACGTACTTCCGCAACTGAGAGACGTGGAAGACGTTGTGTACACCATCAAGCGCCGGCGGTAGGGCAATTTTGTAGGCCACTGGCGCGACCCGTTCAAGTATTTCAAACGGCCCGACGAATCTCGGACTCAACTTTCCTTTCGCGCCGAACCGACTAACTCCCCGCATGGGCGACACTTTGAGAAATACGTGATCGCCTACTTGAAACTCGAGTGGTCGACGATGAATGTCCGCATAGCTTTTCTGGCGACTCTGTGCGGTCTTTAATCTTTCCCGAATGAGCTTGACCTTTTCCACAGTCTGTTCTACCAGCTCCGGGCCGAGTATCTGCCGTTCCCCGACTTCATCCCAGCAAATGGGCGATCTGTACTTCCGGCCGTACAAAGCTTCATACGGCGCCATTTGGATGCTAGATTGGTAGCTATTATTGTATGCAAATTCCGCCAGCGGTAGGTGGACGTCCCAACTTGATTTGAAGTCAATTGCGCAGAGCCGTAGCATGTCTTCGAGAATCTGGTTGACGCGCTCCGTTTGGCCGTCGGTCTGAGGATGGTAAGCTGAGCTGAACTGCAACTTGGTTCCCAGCGCCGACTGAAGGCTACTCCAGAATTGCGACATGAATCGTGAATCCCGATCAGAGACGATGGATACTGGAACTCCGTGCAGCCGAACTATCTTGTCAAGATAAATCTGCGCCAGGCGATCAACGCTCCAAGTAACTTTGATGGCGATAAAGTGCGCTGACTTGGTTAATCGATCGACGATGACCCAGATGGCGTCGTTCCCCCGTGGTGTCTTCGGCAGGCCAACAATAAAATCCATAGTGACATGATTCCATTTCCACTCGGGAATAGCGAGGTTCTGCATCTCCCCGCCCGGTCGCTGATGCTCAGCTTTCACCTGCTGACAGGCCATGCATTGCGACACGAAGAGCGCCACATCTCTCTTCATTCCGTGCCACCAGAAGGTCGTGCGGAGGTCCTTATACATCTTGGTACTGCCTGGATGCAAAGTGTATTTCGCATAGTGCGCCTCCGACAGGATCTCCTTTCTGAGTTCTGAATCGTCCGGAACGCATAGCCTACCCTTCAATCGAAGCACGCCGGTTTCGTCTTCCGCAAAGTCGGTTGTTCTGCCTGTCGAAATTAGCTTTCGCACTTTCTTCAGGTACGAATCGTCCGTCTGAGCGGTCTTGATCTTATTCAGCAAGCTCGGCTCTAACTGCAACTTTGCCAACTGTACGTTCCGGAATCTGACTCGGAGCTCGATGCCCATCTCTTCAAGGTCGCGTAGCAGTCGGGGGTCAATGGATAACGAGGCAATGTACTTCCGACTCAAAGCATCCGCCACAACATTTCCCTTTCCCGGCGTGTAGTCGATAGTCAAGTCGTAATCCTTGATTAGTTCCAGCCAACGCCTTTGCCGCAAGTTCAGCTCCTTCTGCGTGAATAGATACTTGAGGCTCTTGTGATCGGTATAGATCGTGCACGCCACACCATAGAGATAGTGGCGCCACAATTTCAACGCAAACACAATCGCCGCTAACTCCAGGTCGTGCGTGGGATAATTTTTCTCGTGCGGCTTTAGCTGTCGGGAAGCAAAATATATCACCTTGTTCCGTTGCATCAGCACACACCCCAAGCCCTGACCGGACGCGTCGCTGAATATCTGGAAACCCTCCGTCCCTTCTGGAAGTGCGAGTATCGGGGCCGAGACGAGCCATTGCTTCAACTCTTGGAATGCGGCTTCGCAGTCGTCCGACCATTCGAATGCGACTCCTTTCTGGGTGAGGCGAGTCAGAAGCGATGCGATCTTCGCGAAGTCTTTCACGAAGCGTCGGTAGTATCCCGCTAAGCCAAGGAAACTTCGAATCTCGCCGACGGACGCTGGCCGTTTCCAATCGACAACGGCTTCAACTTTCTTTGGGTCGACCGTAATGCCTTCAGCAGAAATGATGTGTCCGAGGAATGAGACGCTGCTAAGCCAAAATTCACATTTGCTTCGCTTCGCATATAGTTGGTTTTCTCGAAGGGTCTGAAGCACGATCCGCAGATGCTCAGTGTGTTGCTGCCGATTCTTCGAGTAGACGAGTATATCGTCGATAAAGACTACTACGAACTTGTCGAGGAATGGGCGGAACACTCGATTCATTAAATCCATAAAAGCAGCAGGGGCGTTCGTTAGGCCGAACGGCATTACCAGAAACTCGTAATGGCCGTATCGAGTACGGAAGGCAGACTTCGGCACATCGTCCGGCTTGATCTTGAGTTGATGGTAACCCGAACGTAAATCAATTTTAGAGAACACCGTGGCTCCTTGGAGCTGGTCAAACAGATCATCTATGCGGGGCAGGAGGTATTTGTTCCGGACGGTGGCTTTATTCAGCTCGCGGTAGTCGATACAAAGACGCATAGAGCCATTCTTCTTCTTGACAAACAGTACGGGCGCTCCCCACGGCGAGATGCTGGGTCGGATAAATCCCTTGTCGAGCAATTCCTGTAACTGCACCTTGAGTTCTTTCAGCTCTGCAGGGGCCATCCTGTATGGGGTCTTCGAGATCGGTCGAGTGTCGGGGAAGGTATCGATAGTGAACTCAATCTCTCGATTGGGCGGCATGCCGGGCAACTCGTCCGGGAACACATCGGGGAATTCTGCCACAACGTCGGTCTGACCCGCGTTTGCACCATCCAGTCGCATGTCTCGAACAGAAGCTAGATAGCCTTCGCACCCGGAATACAGCATCCGTCGAGCAGATATTACAGAGATCACCATGCAGGTCGGCGACGCCTCACCACACGAGTAGCAAAATTCGGGCACTCCCGGTATGCAGAATGTGACCTTCTTTTCAGCGCAGTCTATGGTTGCGTTGCACGGACCGAGCCAATCCATCCCCAGAATGATATCGTAGTCCTTAATATTTAGAACTATCGCATCGAGACTGACCTTTTGACCACCTATACAGATGATTCCGTCTCCGCAGACTAAACTCGCAGCTAGTGGCATGCCCGACGGGATGTTAACAGTGAGCTCGAGACCGAGCGGTGTCAGAGGAAATTTGTGCTCGGCGGCAAAGTCCGCCGATATGAAACTATGCGTGGCACCTGAATCAAACAATACACGAGTAGGTTTATTATTGAATTGCAGTATACCTGTCACGACTGTGTCAGATACGAACACTTCATCTCGGGTCATGGCGTAGACACGGCCCTGAGCATTGGGGCGACGATCTTGGCCATTCTGTTGTGCGGTCGGTGGAGCCCGAGGTGCTTGGCCTCGATTTTGTTGATGTTGGGGCGGGCGTTGGGTCGACGCAGCTTCCGGACAGTCCCTTACGAGGTGATCCCTCTTGCCGCATGCGAAACAGACTCTGTTCTTAAGTCGGCAGTCGGTGTCCAGATGCCCGTACTTGTGGCAGAAATTGCAGACCATCCTTTCCTTCGTCTGGTTGCCGCGATGTTGACGCTTATGTGCGTTGTTGCCTCCCGCATTACTATGGTGTTTGTTATTAAAGTTAACAGCGCCGGTAGTAGTAGGAGGATACTCGGACTCCAGACGGATGGCATGGTTGAGTGCCTCGCCCACAGTTTTGTATTCCGGCACCGAGACATGAGCACGGATAGAGGAACGCAGGCCTACTACAAATCATTTTGCTCGACTTACGGTGGTAGGTAAATAGTCCCCGGCAAACTTGGCCAGTTTGTTGAATTTAGCCGCATATTGTCGTACAGTCATATTCCCTTGCGTCAACTGCATGAACTCATTTTCTTTTTCCTGTCGCACGGCTACAGAAAGATATTCGTTCTCGAACGCATTTCTGAATGTCGCCCATGAGATCGTCGCCGGCTCGTCTTCACGTCGGATAGCCCGCTTCTGCACAGCCCACCAATCGTGCGCGTTCATTCGAAGTAGAAGTTGAGCACATGCGACTTTCTTTGAGTCCTCGACACCCAGAAGCTCGAACTTGTCTTCCAGCTCCTCCAACCAGTCGATCGCCACGGATGGATCTTCTGTGCCGTTGAAGGAAGTGCGACAGCTTTTCGTGAATTTTGACACGTCGAAGTTAGAACTTCTCGGTGCTGCAGGTGAGAGCACGGGCGCCTCTGGTTCAGCTTCGTTGGATCGAACCGCAGGCTGGGTCACGGCAGGTGTCATCGTTGAGTTGTTGTTGTTGCCGACGACCGACTGTACGATCTGTTGGAGGGTATTCAGCTGCTGTTGTTGCAGCTTGAATTGAGCCTCGAACCGACTCTCGAATTGGGTCTGACGAGCCTCCGCTTGCTGACGATAGAGCTCGTTCTGACGTTGCTGCATTTTAAGCATCTGCAGCATACGTTGCATCGGGTCGCCGGAAGGTCCGGCTACAGTAGGCGTCATTCCCGTTGGGTTGACGGAATGCTCGGGCCTAGAAGCACTCGAGCCGCTGGAAGCGCTCGTCTCGTCTTCCGCCTGAGCTCCCGTAACTGCAGGAAAAAGGAAGGCAACTCTCGTTAGTTTCAGAAAATGTCTTGGGGTCAGCGTATGGAACAACTCTTCTCATCGACACGAGGTCAACGGTTGGAGACTAAAACTTGACACTGGAGGCCAAGGACGTAAAGCCGTGCTCTGATACCATTATGTCACGCCCCGATTCCATCGAATCGATAGTCGTCCCCCGGGCGTGATGCCGTGCGAACCTAATTTGCGATCGCACAAGGCCTAGTCATAAGGTAATCCGAGACACGAGATCTAAGAGAGTACGCAGACAAATTGATACACACAATAATTAAAGGAAACTTGATCTTTATTGATAATGAACATCTTTTTACAGACTCTGATACAAGACTCCTTGCCGCGCGGGCTACAACATGACTCGATTACAAAAAGAGTGCCGATGAGATAGCCGTTCCATACTTTGCATACATCCCTCAATATTCACAAGTACTCCATTGACCTGGATGGGAGGGACGCTGAGTCATTTTCCTTGGACGAGAGCCTTCAAAAGTAGAGTCGCTGAAAGAGAGTCTTCGACGCACGGCCGAAGCTTCAAAAGTCACGAACGCCGCCGAGCTAGCTGGCGCATCCTTTCTGGTTCGCGGGACCTGCAAAGAGCGAGGATCAGCATGAAACACATGTACTGGCGAATGGCTAATTAAATCCAAGCTCTGCATTTGATTCAAGAAATTTCGTAAACATGTTAGCTAGCTATTTCAATGATCTTTCTAACCATCCTGTTCGATTTGCATGTTAACATGTTTTGAGGCAAGCATATGGACTTGTATATCATTAAGTAATTATCATGTTCATCCCGTGTCCCGTGCACCTGTTAAGCAGTGAAAAGGGGTATTAAGGCCACTGGCAATGTTAAGCCATCGCGGACTATAGCATTTGGTTAGACGACGCCCCTTTCGCGTCGGGTAGCTAGCCCTGTACGAAAGTGCGCGCATAACTCGTGCCGATGAAGGGTTGGCGCTGCTACACTCGTTCCTCCCGGGCCGAATCGGTCCCTTGGCCTAGGCAACCGTTCGAGGAAACTTCACATTGTCGACAAGTTGTCCAATGACCATTTTCCTTTGGAGTTAGTTGATTTCCTTACTTAGCCGTATCGTTGCGATAAACGTTAATCGATTCATTCATTGTTTGCATAGGCTAAGTGAATTTGTATAAGAAAGCTCATTTTCTATTTTCAAAACCGAAAGTTTGATAGCAGGTGTTTCGTGAAGAATCGTGCCATGATTTCTTTGATTCTACACTATTATGACAAGCATTTATTTACTTCACATGTTGAGTTTGAAATAGAGGGACGAGACGAAGGAGGTTAGCCACTCGCCTTAGTCTTTGCTTCAAGCGAGCGACCGGTTGGCTGCGCTGACGTCGCCTACGCGATCACCTGCAATCGCATAAGCAACTGATTAGAACACTGTATAATTCAAGGATATTCGATATGAATACGAAGCTCGAAAACGCATCATAAAAACCCATCGAAAACATTCACGAAAAATGCATTCACGAAATCCAAAGCCAAAGCCAAATCAAGTGCGGCATGAAAACCAGAGCAACGGGAGGTCTCTCCCGACTCAGCCGCAGAGCCAATCTTCGAGGCGCAACCCGCTGAATATGGGACTTGGTTCCGAAGAAGCCATTCCATAACGCGGAATGGATCTGAATTCAACCGTTCCCGTTCGATCGACTCGGCCGATTCCGACCTATCGGTCCCGACCGAATCGATAGCGACATTGTTCCTTTCTCGCGCACCCCGTGGACGGAGACGGGGCACGATGTAGGGACGGGGCACTACAATAACTCAAAAGGATAAGAAGTGATCGAGAGGGGGAGTACAGGTCTCATGAATTCGCATCGTTCTGCAAAGAACATGGAATTGTCAATGAGACTACGGCTCCGTACTCTCCTCAATCAAATGGAGTAGCAGAGAGAAAGAACAGAACGTTAACAGAAATGATTAACTCAATGCTGTTGACTGCGGGTCTTCCTAAGTGCTACTGGGGAGAAGCTGCATTGACGGCCACTTTTATTCTAAATAGAGTGCCTTATGTAACTTCTGACGTTACTTCTCATAAACTCTGGTTCAAGGTCAGACCTAACTTGAATGTCATTCGAGTGTGGGGGTGTCTGGCGTATGTCAAGCTTCCAGATCTGAAGATTCAGAAGCTTGGGACAAGGACTACTAAGACGATCTTCTTGGGGAATGCCGAGAAGGGTGATGCTCGAAGATTTTTTGATATTGAGTCAAATCATATCATTGAATCTCGTGACGCAGAATATTTTGAAGACAAATTTGCAAGGCACAAAAATATTGTTCTTGCGGATGTTCCGAAGAATAATGAGGGTGCGCAGGTCTTCAATGAAGATGTGGTCCAAGAAGATATTGTTGTTGAAACAACGGTTGAACCAGATCTCGCTGAGCCGTCAACGAAGCGAGTGAGGAGGTCGAAGGACTTCGGAAGTGACTTTGTCACCTATCATGTGGAAGCAGATCCGCTTACCTATGATGAGGCGATGAAGACCAGAGACGCGGTTTTCTGGAAGGAGGCGATTGACAATGAAATTAATTCTATCACCTCAAATAACACTTGGGTGTTGGTTGATCTTCCTGAAGGAGCAAAACCCATCGAATGCAAATGGATCTTTAAGAAGAAGATGAAAGCAGACGGAACTATTGACAAGTTCAAGGCTAGGTTAGTAGCCAAGGGGTTTTCTCAGAAGCAGGGGATTGACTATTTTGACACGTATGCTCCAGTAGCCCAGAAGACCACCATCAGAATGTTGATTGCTCTCGCAGCAATACATAAGATGGTGATACATCAGATGGATGTGAAAACGACTTTCCTAAATGGCGAGCTGACCGAAGAGATTTACATGCAACAGCCAGAGGGATTTGTCATCAGGGGTCTTGAAGACAAAGTCTGCAACTTGGTAAAATTTTTGTACGGTCTTAAACAGGCTCCCAAGATGTGGTATGAGAAATTTGACAAAGTTATAAGGTCAAATGGCTACATGGTCAACGAGACGGACAAGTATGTTTATACGAAGTTCGCTGATGGAAGAGGTGTGATCGTTTGTCTATACGTGGACGACATGCTTATCCTAGGAACGGATATTAGCTGTGTCACGGAGACAAAGAAATTCATCTCAAGCAAGTTCAATATGAAGGACTTGGGAGAAGCTGATGTGATCTTAGGGATCAAGATCATCCGGACAGACACTGGACTAGCGCTGTCACAGTCTCATTATATTGAGAAAATAATCACTCGTTATGGGTATCGGGATCTTCTAGGGATCGATACGTCGTACATGTATGATCTGAAGCTGAAGCCTAATTCAGGGAAAAGCGTCAGATAGCTGGAGTATGCAAGCGTAATCGGAAGTTTGATGTATGCTACTACTACCACAAGGCCTGACATAGCTTTCGCCGTGGGAATGCTGAGTCGTTTCACGAGCAACCCAGGTGCTGAACACTGGAAAGCTGTGAAACGGGTTATGAGACATCTCTAGAAGACTCAGACATATGCACTGTACTACAGCGAAGATCCGCCGGTAGTGGAGGGTTTCAGTGATGCCAGCTGGTGTTCAGAGGTGGAGAGCGAGAGGTCCACAGGTGGATTTATTTTTACAATGGGTGGAGCTGCTATATCGTGGAAGTCGAAGAAGCAGACTATGCTCTCGCGGTCATCCATGGAATCTGAGTTCTTTGTACTTGATACCGCAGCCGAGGAAGCAGAATGGCTTCGGGAGCTCATGTATGATCTTCCAGTGGTTGGGGCGCAAATACCGGCGATACCGATATACTGCGACAACCAGGCGACTACGGCGGTGGCATCAAATGACCTCTTCAACGGAAAGAAGAGGACTGTGCGGTTGAAGCACAGGGCAGTACACGATCTTATCAAGAGAGGTGTTATTACAGTGATTGATGTTCGGAGTCAGAAGAACCTGGCGGATCCGTTCACAAAGGGCCTCAAGCGCCAGCTGGTCGATGACACAGCTTGTAAAATAGGCTTGAAGGCATTCTGATATTGTATTATTGTATTCCTACCATAAAGTTTTATGCTAATAGTTCAAAGATTTATCTACTAGGCATCTAGCTTTTGGTTCAAGGGAGGACCACTAATCGGAAGAATATCAGGAACGGTGGGTACATGTTCTATTGGGCATGGAGAGGTTAAGGACCTATAACCACTGTTGTCTACTGTTGTTTTCTACGAAAAACGGTTCCTGTAGGAAGGTTGGCTTAATTGTCTTAATGAGTTCTCAGGCAGAGTGAATGCCTGGTGTGCTTTACAGGAAGCACGGTAGAGCAGCACTACAAGGAATGAAACTCCATGCTACAGTGGGGTGAGTCCACAATGAGGTTCCTATATGTGGGGTGCTGCCCAGGAATAGGATAAAGCCTCGGCTTTGCAGGCCAAGTCACAGCGGCGTAGCACCACAAATAGGCAGTTAGCCTAATGCTGTATATTAAAATAAAGAGGGGTGTAGTCAGCACTACAAAGAGGAGGAGTTCCTCATGTTACAGTGGCACGACACCACGATGAGGTACCCGATTAGGGATAAAGCCTCGGCCTTGCAAGCCATGTCGTTGTGGCGTAACACCGCAAGGGAGCCTAAGGCTTCATGCTGGGTAGTTTGGCACTATAAAGAGACAGTTGCCTCATGCTACAGTAGTATGACACTACAAAGGTTCCCAGATATGGGGTGATTCCCAAGGAGGGGTAATGCCTTGGCTTTAAGTCATGTCATAGCGGCGTAGCACCGCAAGGGAAGCGCAAAGCGCTTCATGCCATGTCTTTTTATAATGAACTCACCTATAGTGTATGGACAAAGAGATATCAGGCCGTCTCTTGAGGGTAAACTTGTAGATGCCCAAAATTATACACTGAAACCAGGCTGGCACAGGGCCTTTAATGTGTAGCCAGAAGCACATGTAACTACATTATGTGAGTGGAAAAAATTTCAGCTATGATGCAGAATTCAAGGCTTAGTCCATTATTGTATTATAGTCTGTTGTTTGACCCATGCGAAAAGATTCAAGTCGTCAGCGACATCTCTCCTAATGCATGATGGACAGTTACTGTGGGGAACACTTACACTCATATATAGAGATATGTGGGGGATTGTTGGAGTTTGGTCTTTTTCAAATAGAATTTTAGTCCCACATCGGCTAAACCAAAGGAGTTGTATCTCTATATATTAGCTTTGCTAATTTAGAGATGCACATGTGGTGTGGAGGTGCACATGGGTGTGCCATGTGGGGTTATTTTTCTAATAGAAAAAGGCTAAATCAACAATAAAAGCATTCATGCTTTTTGCTCTTGGGAAATTCATTTCCATGGGAGCTAAGTCCCGTAGGGGCTTAGCGACTCGGACTCGGACTCGGAATCAGCCTCGGACTAGGACTCGGGCTCATGGGCTAATTAGGCATAATGTGGCATTTTGTTGGCGCACTTTGTACTTAGCACGTCAGCATTGTCGCTAGGCGCATAGTGCGCTTTAGTTGCGCTCGTTGCGCCAGCCACGTTGCGCTGCCACGTTGCGCGCCATAGGTTGCGCGACCAGGGTGCGTGCCAGGTTGCGCGCCAGGTTGTGCGACCAGGGTGCGCGCCAGGTTGTGCGCCAGGTTGCGCACAGGTTGCGCACAGGTTGTACAGGGTGCGCTGGCTGCGCTGGTTGCGCAGTGGCGCAGTGCGCGCAGTGGCACAGGTTGCGCAGGTTGCGCAGTGGCTCAGTGCGCAGAGTGCAAGGAGCGCAGGGTGCGCGCAGTTGGCGCAACTTGCAGCAGAACGTGCGTTTGCATGTTCTGGACGGTTGCTACATGTTCGGGATAATTTTTACCACGTCCCTAACTTTGTGGCAACCGAACAGTTGCTGCAGGGCCTATATAAGGCATTCTCTCTCTCTCAAGGCTGAATATATATACAAGTAAGAGAAGCCACCACAGAAAGTTTACGAAGTATTTTTTAACTCAAGTAAACAGAGAAGTCAGAAGTGTTTTTTAACACAGTTCTGATCGAAATTTGCTTGCGAATTCCAGCAGCCTTAGAGAGAGAGGAAAGGCGCCGCACCAGCGTTGCTATTGCACGGGAGTCCGTGTACGATCCGAGGAGTCAGAAGAGCAGAAGTGTTCTAAAGTTCTCCGACGTACTTGCTGATTCCTGGAAGCTGTTCGTGTAGGACGAATAAAGCTTTGAGCAACGGTGATTATTCACCCCAGCAGGAGTTCTTCCATCTTTCGTCAGTCATCTTCTTCATTGCTGCCAGTAATTCTGATTGTATCTTCTTTTTAGAAGTACTACGATCGATTGCTGTTGATTACGAAATCTTTTTAGATTATCGTAATTCAGGATCACCTTCCTTGAAGTGTTGATTTGGAACATTGTTTTTACAATTGTTTCATTTTCTCAGTTTTCCATCGAAAAATTGTGCCCCGACAATAACATATTTAATTTGTGATTACCTTTGCAATTATTTGACTCTCCTTTACCTTTCCAATTATTTGAGTCTCCTTGATCATTAGGAGCCTCCTTTTAGTTCAGTTATAGATGAATATAATCTTGTTCTTCTCAACACTTAAATTTAATATCAGAGATACATTTCCTCACCCAGCAAAGAAATATCTTAAGTATATTTCGTTTTCATAATATACTTTCTTCACGACTTCATGGTTGATTTTATGCTCTTCAAGCATGAAAATTAAATATTTTTAGCGTGGAATAGTTTACAGTGTTGATGCTCAGAATGTATCTACCTCCAATATATTGGTGATCAAAAGATTAACAGTATTGCTGCTCCTATCCAAACAAAACTCCCACTGTTTGTGCCCTTGGTCCCGGACGCAACCTACCATCTACCAATGTCACATACTTTTCACTGTATGTGTATGCGTGTCCATATTATCCAAAATTCTTATTGTTTGTTCTTGGACACATATATAGACACGTGGAGGAGGGAGCACACAATTAAATAGCAAGAGAACGAGCGGGGAGGGAGCTTCCCGTCAGGGTCGCCTTGATTGGGCGGAGGGGAGAGGAGGAGTAGAGCTCGAGGGCACTCTCGTCTGAGAGATCAAGAGGGGAGGTTTTGGGAGTTTGTTTTGCATGAATGAAAATTAGGCTAGGGCAGAAAAATTCTGCCCTAGGCGACGGACAAACGACACCCAATTTCGTCGGTGTACTAATTAAACGCAAGCAACGTCCTGATCTTCGTCATTTAGCAATGGTATTGGCGATGGATCCGCAGCTCACTTGTAACTCGCTCGTGCATGATCCGTCGCTGGTATGTCTCTTGTTTGTCACTAATCAGCGACATACTTAGTGCATCGCTGGTTTACAGTTAATGTTCTACTGTATTTTTGTAGTGTTACTCATATCCCATTGACACCCTCAAGCTAGGCGTCTGCGCCAACGTGCTGAGCGGCCTAGTCAACTTAAACCTTGGCAAGCCACCTAAGAAGCCATGCTGCTCTCTCCTCGGAAACCTGCTCGACCTTGAGGCTGCCGTCTGCCTCTGCACTGCCATCAAGGCCGACATCCTCGGGATCCACCTCGATGTCCCCATCGACCTCAGCCTTCTCCTCAACTATTGCGGCAAGAAGTTCCCCAAAGGCTTCCAGTGCCCTTGGAGGCGTTTGGTATGCGGTATTTTTTTTTATTTTCGAAAAAATTTAAGATGGGAATCTATTACCACGTTTGTTTGCCTTATAAAAAATTTATTCCCGGGAATTATAAATATCCGGGTAAATAGTTTACCCACAAAACATGGGAATTCTATCCCTTGAGAATAGGTGGGTATTTTTTTTTTTGCCCGGGCAAAAAAAAAATTGTTTAAATTTTTTTCTTCTTTTTTGATCAATTTTGATTAGTTTTGAAATTTTTTTTCTTTTTTTGTCGTTTTTATCTTTTTTTTGTCATTTTTTGTCGTTTTTACCAATTTTTTGTCGTTTTAAGCAATTTTTTGTCATTTTTACCCAATTTTGTTTTTTTGTCACTTTTTGATTATTTTTTGTCGTTTTTATCGCTTTTTTGTCATTTTTTGTCGTTTTTACCATTTTTTGTCGTTTTAAGCGATTTTTTTTTTGTCGTTTTTACCCATTTTTTGTCTTTTTGTCACTTTTTGATTATTTAATGTCGTTTTTATCAGTTTTTTGTCATTTTTTTCGTTTTTACCAATGTTTTGTCGTTTTAAGCAATTTTTTATCATTTTTTGTCACTTTTTGATTATTTTTTGTCGTTTTTATCTTTTTTTGTCATTTTTTGTCGTTTTTACCAAATTTTTTGTCGTTTTAAGCAATTTTTTGTCGTTTTAAGCAATTTTTGTCGTTTTTATCCATTTTTTGTCTTTTTTGTCACTTTTTGATTATTTTTGTCGTTTTTATCGTTTTTTTTTGCCATTTTTTCGTTGTTTCCAATTTTTTGTCGTTTTTACCAATTTTTTGTCGTTTTTACTCATTTTTTGTCTTTTTTTTGTCACTTTTGATTATTTTTTGTCATTTTTATTGCTTTTTTGTCAATTTTTGTCGTTTTACCCATTTTTTGTCGTTTTAAGCAATTTTTTGTCGTTTTTAACTTTTTTTGTCTTTTTTTGTCACTTTTTGATTATTTTTTGTCGTTTTATCCAACTTTTGTCCTTTTTGTCGCTTTTTTGTCAATTTTTGTCGTTTTAAGCGATTTTTTTTGTCGTTTTTGTAGTTTTTTTTTTTCTGTTTTTACCGATTTTTAGTCGTTTTGTCGTTTTTTTTTGGCTTTTTGGTCATTTTTACTTATTTTATGTCGTTTTTTATCATTTTTGTTGCTTTTACCAATTTTTTGTCGTTTTTGTCGCTTTTTGGTTATTTTTTGTCGTTTTAACCGATTTTTGTCGTTTTAACCGATTTTGTGTTCTTTTTTGTCGTTTTTATTGATTATTTGTTTTAACCGATTTTTTGTCGTTTTAACCGATTTTTCGTCGTTTTTCATCGTTTTTGTCGTTTTTTGTTATTTTGTCGTTTTTACGATTTTTTTCGTTTTTACCGATTTTTTGTCCTTTTATCAGTTTTTTTATATTTGTTCATTTTTTTTCGTTATTATTATTTTTTATTTTTTTTCGAGAATATTTATATTGTCACCAAACATGGGAATATAATTTTTCCGGGAATTCAATTCCTTGGAATTTGATTCCCGAAAATATAGAATTCCCGGCTATATAGTATTCCGCATACCAAACGCCCTCTAAGTAATTAAGGGCGACGCTAGCTAAGCTCATCACCAACTGGCTTTCAAAAGTATGAAATGTGGAATAAGTGCCTAACCGTACAAAATCATTTCATTTATGTTAAGTTATATTCATGTTGTTTTCAATTAAGAAATATGTATCCCATTCCTTATTATTATATATATTCTGTAAAATCGACCAAATGGACGTTATTAATAAACTTATTTTTGTTTGTGGATTCTTCTTGTTTAAGCAACGTTACAGTAATAAAATTGTATGTATGGGCCCATTGTGAACCATATTCTGATAGAAGGTTTGAATAATTATGATGAAGTTGCCTTACCGAATGAATTGTAGCCAATACCATTTATCAAAGTTTGTGGAAGTTATATATATATATATATATATATGAAATCACTCATTCATTCATGTTAGTATTATTCAATTTCAAAATTGTTGATTGTTAGTGCCGGGGCACAATTTTTCGATGGAAAACTGAGGAGATGAAACAATTGTAAAAAC
The DNA here is from genome assembly GCA_029216955.1 of Iris pallida. Taxonomy (NCBI): domain Eukaryota; kingdom Viridiplantae; phylum Streptophyta; class Magnoliopsida; order Asparagales; family Iridaceae; genus Iris; species Iris pallida. Next base: position 4,705,776 of record JANAVB010044219.1, on the reverse strand, counting down.
AATGTTCCAACGTAACACTTCTAGGAAGGTTGTGTGAGTATAACGAAGATCTAAAAAGATTTCGTTTTAGTATTACGAGAATCTAAAAAGATTTCGTAATCCACAGCAATCGATCATAGTACTTCTAAAAAGAAGATACAATCAGAATTATTGGCAGCAACGAAGAAGGTGACTGGCGAAAGATGGAAGAACTCCTGCTGGGGTGAATAATCACCGTTGCTCAAAGCTTTATTCGTCCTACACGAACATCTTCCAGGAACCAGCAAGTTCTTCGGAGAACTTGGAACACTCCTGCTCTTCTGACTCCTCGGATGGACAAGAACTCCCGTGCAAAAGCAATGCTAGTGCGGCGCCTTTCTTCTCTCTCGAAGGCTGCTGGAATTCGCAAGCAAATTCCGATCAGAACTGTGTTAAAGAACACTTCTGAATTCTCTGTTTACTTGTAAAAGACCAAAACCCAAGAATCCCGCACATATCTCTATATATGAGTATAAGTGTTCCCCACAGTAACTGTCCATTATGCATTAGGAGAGATGTCGCTGACGACTTGAATCTTCCCGCATGGTTCAAACAACAGACTATAATACAAGAATGGACTAAGCCTTGAATTCTGCATCATAGCTGAAATTCTTTCCACTCACATAATGTAGTTACATGTGCTTCTGGCTACACATTAAAGACCCTGTGCTAGTCTGGTTTCAGTGTATAATTTTGGACGTCTACAAGTTTACCCTCAAGAGACGGCCTGATATCTCTTTGTCCATACACTATAGGTGAGTTCATTATAAAGAGACATGGCATGAAGCGCTTTGCGCATCCCTTGCGGTGCTACGCCGCTATGACATGGCTTAAAGCCGAGGCCTTACCCCGTACCGGAAACCTCATCATAGTGTCATACTACTGTAGCATGAGGCAACCGCCCCTTTGTAGTGCCAAACTACCCAGCATGAAGCCTTAGGCTCCCTTGCGGTGTTACGCCGCAATGACATGGCTTGCAAGGCCGAGGCTTTATCCCTAACCGGGTACCTTATCGTGGTGTCGTGCAGTGCCCCGTCTCCGTCCACGGGGTGCGCGAGAAAGGAACACTGTCGCTATCGATTCGGTCAGGACCGATAGGTCGGAATCGGCCGAGTCGATCGAACGGGAACGGTTGAATTAAGATCCATTCCACGTTATGGAATGGCTTCTTCGGAACCAAGTCCCATATTCAGCGGGTTGCGCCTCGAGGATTGGCTCTGCGGCTGAGTCGGGAGAGACCTCCCGTTGCTCTGGTTTTCATGCCGCACTTGAATTGGCTTTGGCTTTCGTTTTCGTGAATGCTTTCGATGGGTTTTCGTGACGCGTTTTCGAGCTCGCATTCATATCGAAATTCCTTGAAACACACAGTGTGCTAATCAGTTGCTTATGCGATTGCAGGTGATCGCGTAGGCGACGACAGCGCAACCAACCGGTCGCTCGCTTGAAGCAAGCCTAAGGCGAGTGGCTGACCTCCTTCGCCCCGTCCCTCTACTTCAAACTCAATATGTGAAGTAAATAAAAAGCTTGTCATAATAATGTAGAATCAATGAAATTGTGCCACGATACTTCATGAAACACTTGTTAACGAACTGCCGGTTTTGGAAATCGAAAACATGCTTCCCTATGCAATTATACTTGGTCTATGCAAACCAATGAATGAATCAATTAATGTTTATCGCAACGATACGGCTAAACGACCAAATCAACTAAGTTCAAAGGAAAACGGTCATTGGACAACTTGTCGACAAGGTGTAGTTTTCTTGAACGGTTACCTAGGCCAAGGGACCGATTCGGCCCGGGAGGAACGAGTGTATAGTAAGCGCCAGCCCTTCATCAGCGCGAGTTATGCGGGAACTTTTGCACAGGGCTCGCTACCCGACGCGAAAGGGTCGCCGTCTAACTCAGCTATATGTCCGCGATGGCTTGAAATTGCCAGTGGCCTCACACCCTTCACACTGCTTAACAAACGCACACGGCACGGGATGATTTTGATAGTCGCTCAATGTTATACAATTTCATATGCTTGCCGCAAAATATGTTAACATGCAAACCGAACATGATGGTTAGAAAGATCATTGAACTAGCTAGCTAACATGTTTACAAATTTCTTAAATCAAATGCAGAGCTTGGATTTAATTAGCCATTCGCCAGTACATGTGTATCGTGCTGATCCTCGCTCTTTGCAGGTCCCGCGAACCAGGAAGGACGCGCCAACTAGCTCGGCGACGTTCGTGACTTTTGAAGTTTCGGCCGTGCGTCGAAGACTCTCTTTCAGCGACTCTACTTTTGAAGGCTCTCGACAGTCCAAGAAAAATGACTCAGCGTCCCTCCCATCCAGGTCAATGGAGTACTTGTGAATATTGAGGGATGTGTGCAATGTATGGAACGGCTATCTCATCGGCACTCTTTTGTAATCGAGTCATGTTGTAGCCCGCGCGGCAAAGAGTCTTGTATCGGAGTCTGTAAAAAGATGTTCATTATCAATAAAGATCAAGTTTCCTTTAATTATTGTGTGTATCAATTTGTCTGCGTACTCTCTTAGATCTCGTGTCTCGGATTACCTTATGACTAGGCCTTGTGCGAGAGCAAATTAGGTTTGCACGGCATCACGTCCGGGGACGACTATCGATTCGACGGAATCGGGGCGTGACATAATGGTATCAGAGCACGGCTTTACGTCCTTGGCCTCCAGTGTCGAGTTCTAGTCTCCAACCGTTGACCTCGTGTCGATGAGAAGAGTTGTTCCATACGCTGAACCCAGGACCTTTTCTGAAACTAACGAGAGTTGCCTTTTCTTTTCTCTGCAGTTACGGGAGCTCAGGCAGAAGACGAGACGAGCGCTTCCAGCGGCTCGAGTGCTTCTGGACCCGAGCATTCCGTCAACCCAACGGGAATGATGCCTACTGTAGCCGGACCTTCCGGCGACCCGATGCAACGTACGCTGCAAATGCTTGAAATGCAGCAACGTCAAAACGAGCTCCATCGTCAGCAAGCGGAGGCTCGTCAGGCTCAATTTTAAAATCGGTTCGAGGCTCAATTCAAGCTGCAGCAGCAGCAGCTGAATACCCTCCAACAGATCGTACAGTCGGTTGTCGACAACAACAACTCAACGATGACACCTGCCGTGACCCAGCCTGCGGTTCGATCCAACGAAGCTGAACCAGAGGCGCCCGTGCTTTCACCTGCAGCACCGAGAAGTTCTAACTTCGACGTGTCAAAATTCACGAAAAGCTGCCGCACTTCCTTCAACGGCACAGAAGATCCCGCGGTGGCGATCGACTGGCTGGAGGAGCTGGAAGATAAGTTCGAGCTTCTGGGTGTCGAGGACTCAAAGAAAGTCGCGTGTGCTCAAATTCTACTTCGAATGAAAGCGCACGATTGGTGGGCTGTGCAGAAGCGGGCAATTCGACGTGAAGACGAGACGGCGGCGATCTCATGGGCGACATTCAAAAAGGCGTTCGAGACTGAATATCTTTCCGCAGCCGTGCGACAGGAGAAAGAAGATGAGTTCATGCAGTTAAAGCAGGGCAATATGACGGTACGACAATATGCGGCCAAATTCAACAAACTGGCCAAATTTGCTGGGGACTTCCTACCTACCACCGCCAGCCGAGCTCGACGATTCGAAGTGGGCCTGCGTTGAACCATCCGTGCGCATGTTTCGGTAGCCGAATACAAAACCATGGGCGAGGCACTCAACCACGCCATCCGTCTGGAGTCTGAGTATCCTCCTACTACTACCGACGCTGTTCACTTTAATAACAAACGCCATAGTAATGCGGGAGGCAACAACGCACACAAGCGTCAAAATCGTGGCAACGGAGGCGGCAACCAGACGAAGGATCGAGTGGTCTGCACTTTCTGCGCCAAGGAGGGACACTTGATCAGCGAGTGCCGACTGAAGAACGGTACGTGCCTCGGGTGCGGCCGAGCCGACCATACCGTACGCGACTGCCCGAAGAAGAACCGAGGCCAAACACCTCGGGCTCCACCGACCGCACCCCAGAATGGCCAAGACCGTCGCCCTAATGCTCAGGGCCGTGTCTACGCCATGACCCGAGACGAAGTGTTCGCATCTGACACAGTCGTGACAGGTATATTGCAATTCAATAATAAACCTGCTCGTGTATTGTTTGATTCAGGTGCCACGCATAGTTTCATATCGGCGGACTTTGCCGTCGAGCACAATTTTCCCCTGACACCACTCGGTCTTGAGCTTACTGTTAACATCCCGTCGGGCATGCCACTAGCTGCGAATTTAGTCTGCGGAGGCGGAATCATCTGTATAGGTGGTCAAAAGGTCAGTCTCGATGCGATAGTTCTAAATATAAAGGACTACGATATCATTCTGGGGATGGATTGGCTTGGTCCGTGCAACGCAACCATAGACTGCACCGAAAAGAAAGTCACATTCCGCATACCGGGAGTGCCTGAATTTTGCTACTCGTGTGGTGAGGCGTCGCCGACCTGCATGGTGATCTCTGCAATATCTGCTCGACGGATATTGTATTTCGGGTGCGAAGGCTATCTAGCTTCCGTTTGAGACATGCGACAGGATGGTGCAAACGCGGGTCAGACCGACGTTGTGGCAGAATTCCCCGATGTGTTCCCGGACGAGCTGCCCGGCATGCCGCCCGATCGAGAGATTGAGTTCACTATCGATACCTTCTCCGACACTCGACCGATCTCGAAGACCCCGTACAGAATGGCCCCTGCAGAGCTTAAAGAACTCAAGGTACAGTTACAGGAATTGCTCGACAAGGGATTCATCCGACCCAGCATCTCGCCATGGGGAGCGCCCGTACTGTTTGTCAAGAAGAAGGACGGCTCTATGCGTCTTTGTATCGACTACCGCGAGCTGAATAAAGCCACCGTCCGGAACAAATACCCCCTGCTCCGCATAGATGATCTGTTTGATCAACTCCAAGGTGCCACGATGTTCTCTAAAATTGATTTGCGTTCGGGTTACCATATCAACTCAAGATCAAGCCGGACGATGTGCCGAAGTCTGCCTTCCGTACTCGATACGGCCATTACGAGTTCCTGGTAATGTCGTTCGGCCTAACGAACGCCCCTGCTGCTTTTATGGATTTAATGAATCGGGTGTTCCGCCCATTCCTCGACAAGTTCGTAGTAGTCTTTATCGACAATATACTCGTCTACTCGAAGAATCGGCAGCAACACACTGAGCATCTGCGGACCGTGCTTCAGACCCTTCGAGAAAACCAACTATATGCGAAGCGAAGCAAATGTGAATTTTGGCTTAGCAGCGTCTCATTCCTCGGACACATCATTTCTGCTGAAGGCATTGCGGTCGACCCAAAGAAAGTTGAAGCCGTTGTCGATTGGAAACGGCCAGCGTCCGTCGGCGAGATTCGAAGTTTCCTTGGCTTAGCGGGATACTACCGACGCTTCGTGAAAGACTTCGCGAAGATCGCATCGCCTCTGACTCGCCTCACCCAGAAAGGAGTCGCATTCGAATGGTCGGACGACTGCGAAGCTGCATTCCAAGAGTTGAAGCAACGGCTCGTCTCGGCCCCGATACTCGCACTTCCAGAAGGGACAGAGGGTTTCCAGATATTCAGCGATGCGTCCGGTCAGGGCTTGGGGTGTGTGCTGATGCAACGGAACAAGGTGATATCTTTTGCTTCCCGACAGCTAAAGCCGCACGAGAAAAATTATCCCACGCACGACCTGGAGTTAGCGGCGATTGTGTTTGCGTTGAAATTGTGGCGCCACTATCTCTATGGTGTGGCGTGCACGATCTATACCGATCACAAGAGCCTCAAGTATCTATTCACGCAGAAGGAGCTGAACTTGCGGCAAAGGCGTTGGCTGGAACTAATCAAGGATTACGACTTGACTATCGACTACACGCCGGGAAAGGGAAATGTTGTGGCGGACGCTTTGAGTCGGAAGTACATTGCCTCGTTATTCATTGACCCCCGACTGCTACACGACCTTGAAGAGATGGGCATCGAGCTCCGAGTCAGATTCCGGAACGTGCAGTTGGCAAAGTTACAGTTAGAGCCGAGCTTGCTGAATAAGATCAAGACCGCTCAGACGGACGATTCGTACCTGAAGAAAGTGCGAGAGCTAATTTCGACAGGCAGAACGACCGACTTTGCGGAAGACGAAACCGGCGTGCTTCGATTGAAGGGTAGGCTATGCGTTCCGGACGATTCAGAACTCAGAAAGGAGATCCTGTCGGAGGCGCACTATACGAAATACACTTTGCATCCAGGCAGTACCAAGATGTATAAGGACCTCCGTACGACCTTTTGGTGGCACGGAATGAAAAGAGATGTGGCGCTCTTCGTGTCGCAATGCATGGCCTGTCAGCAGGTGAAAGCTGAGCATCAGCGACCGGGCGGGGAGATGCAGAACCTCGCTATTCCCGAGTGGAAATGGGATCATGTCACTATGGATTTTATTGTTGGCCTGCCGAAGACACCACGGGGGAATGACGCCATCTGGGTCATCGTCGATCGATTAACCAAGTCAGCGCACTTTATCGCCATCAAAGTTACTTGGAGCGTTGATCCCCTGGCGCAGATTTATCTTGACGAGATAGTTCGGCTGCACGGAGTTCCAGTATCCATCGTCTCTGATCGGGATTCACGATTCATGTCGCGATTCTGGAGTAGCCTTCAGTCGGCGCTGGGAACCAAGTTGCAGTTCAGCTCAGCTTACCATCCTCAGACCGACGGCCAAACGGAGCGCGTCAACCAGATTCTCGAAGACATGCTACGGCTCTGCGCAATTGACTTCAAATCAAGTTGGGACGTCCACCTACCGCTGGCGGAATTTGCATACAACAATAGCTACCAATCCAGCATCCAAATGGCGCCGTATGAAGCTTTGTACGGCCGGAAGTGCAGATCGCCCATTTGCTGGGATGAAGTCGGGGAACGGCAGATACTCGGCCCGGAGCTGGTGGAACAGACTGTGGAAAAGGTCAAGCTCATTCGGGAAAGATTAAAGACCGCACAGAGTCGCCAGAAAAGCTATGCGGACATTCATCGTCGACCACTCGAGTTTCAAGTAGGCGATCACGTATTTTTTAAAGTGTCGCCCATGCGAGGAGTTAGTCGGTTCGGCGCGAAAGGAAAGTTGAGTCCGAGATTCGTCGGGCCGTTTGAAATACTTGAACGGGTCACGCCAGTGGCCTACAAAATTGCCCTACCGCCGGCGCTTGAAGGTGTACACAACGTCTTCCATGTCTCTCAGTTGCGAAAGTACGTGCACGACCCTAGCCACGTGGTAGATTTTGGCCAGCTGGAGCTAAAGTCAGACTTATCCTACGTTGAAGAACCAGTGCAAATCTTACAATGCAAGGATAAGTTGCTGCAAAATCGAGCGATCCCTCTCGTCCGCGTCCTCTGGAAGAACCACTCGGTCGAAGAGTCGACGTGGGAGCTTGAATCGGAGATGAAGGATAAATTTCCTTCATTGTTCTCGCAGAGGTAGGTTCCATCTTTAAGTTTCAAGGACAAAACTTTTTATTAGTTGGTTATGGTGTAGTGCCCCGTCCCTACATCGTGCCCCGTCTCCGTCCACGGGGTGCGCGAGAAAGGAACACTGTCGCTATCGATTCGGTCAGGACCGATAGGTCGGAATCGGCCGAGTCGATCGAACGGGAACGGTTGAATAAAGATCCATTCCACGTTATGGAATGGCTTCTTCGGAACCAAGTCCCATATTCAGCGGGTTGCGCCTCGAGGATTGGCTCTGCGGCTGAGTCGGAAGAGACCTTCCGTTGCTCTGGTTTTCATGCCGCACTTGAATTGGCTTTGGCTTTCGTTTTCGTGAATGCTTTCGATGGATTTTCGTGACGCGTTTTCGAGCTCGCATTCATATCGAAATTCCTTGAAATACACAGTGTTCTAATCAGTTGCTTATGCGATTGCAGGTGATCGCGTAGGCGACGACAGCGCAACCAACCGGTCGCTCGCTTGAAGCAAGCCTAAGGCGAGTGGCTGACCTCCTTCACCCCGTCCCTCTACTTCAAACTCAATATGTGAAGTAAATAAAAAGCTTGTCATAATAATGTAGAATCAATGAAATCGTGCCACGATACTTCATGAAACACTTGTTAACGAACTGCCGGTTTTGGAAATCGAAAACATGCTTCCCTATGCAATTATACTTGGTCTATGCAAACCAATGAATGAATCAATTAATGTTTATCGCAACGATACGGCTAAATGACCAAATCAACTAAGTTCAAAGGAAAACGGTCATTGGACAACTTGTCGACAAGGTGTAGTTTCCTCGAACGGTTACCTAGGCCAAGGGACTGATTCGGCCCGGGAGGAACGAGTGTATAGTAAGCGCCAGCCCTTCATCGGCGCGAGTTATACGGGAACTTTCGTACAGGGCTCGCTACCCGACGCGAAAGGGTCGCCGTCTAACTCAGCTATATGTCCGCGATGGCTTGAAATTGCCAGTGGCCTCCACACCCTTCACACTGCTTAACAAACGCACACGGCACGGGATGATTTTGATAGTCGCTCAATGTTATACAATTTCATATGCTTGCCGCAAAACATGTTAACATGCAAACCGAACGTGATGGTTAGAAAGATCATTGAACTAGCTAGCTAACATGTTTACAAATTTCTTAAATCAAATGCAGAGCTTGGATTTAATTAGCCATTCGCCAGTACATGTGTATCGTGCTGATCCTCGCTCTTTGCAGGTCCCGCGAACCAGGAAGGACGTGCCAACTAGCTCGGCGACGTTCGTGACTTTTGAAGTTTCGGCCGTGCGTCGAAGACTCTCTTTCAGCGACTCTACTTTTGAAGGCTCTCGACAGTCCAAGAAAAATGACTCAGCGTCCCTCCCATCCAGGTCAATGGAGTACTTGTGAATATTGAGGGATGTGTGCAATGTATGGAACGGCTATCTCATCGGCACTCTTTTATAATCGAGTCATGTTGTAGCCCACGCGGCAAAGAGTCTTGTATCGGAGTCTGTAAAAAGATGTTCATTATCAATAAAGATCAAGTTTCCTTTAATTATTGTGTGTATCAATTTGTCTGCGAACTCTCTTAGATCTCGTGTCTCGGATTACCTTATGACTAGGCCTTGTGCGAGAGCAAATTAGGTTCGCACGGCATCACGCCCGGGGGACGACTATCGATTCGACGGAATCGGGGCGTGACATGTCGTGCCACTGTAACATGAGGAACTCTTCCTCTTTATAGTGCTGACTACACCCCTCTTTATTTTAATATACAGTATTAGGCTAACTGTCTATTTACGGTGCTACGCCGCTGTGACTTGGCCTGCAAAGCCGAGGCTTTATCCTATTCCTGGGCAGCACCCTACATATAGGAACCTCATCGTGGAGTCACCCCACTGTAGCATGGAGTTTCACTCCTTATAGTGTTGCTCTACCGTGCTTCCTGTAAAGCACACCAGGCATTCACTCTGCCTGAGAACTCATTAAGGCAATTAAGCCAACCTTCCCATAGGAAGCATTTTTTGCAGAAAACAACAGTGGTTATAGGTCCGTAACCTCTCCATGCCCAATAGAACATGTACCCACCGTTCCTGATATTCTTCCGATTAGTGGTCCTCCCTTGAACCAAAAGCTAGATGCCTTGTAGATTTCTCTTTGAACTATTAGCATAAAACTTTATGGTAGGAATACAATAATACAATATCAGAATTCCTTCAATCCTATTTTACAAGCTGTGTCATCGACCAGCTGGCGCTTGAGGCTCTTTGTGAACGGATCCGCCAGGTTCTCCTGACTCCGAACATCAATCACTGCAATAACACCTCTCTTGATAAGATCGTGTACTGTCCTGTGCTTCAACCGCACAATCCTTTTCTTCCCGTTGAAGAAGTCATTTGATGCCACCGCCGCAGTCGCCTGGTTGTCGCAGTATATCGATATCGCCGGTATTTGCGCCCCAACCACTGGAAGATCATACATAAGCTCCCGAAGCCATTCTGCTTCCTCGGCTGCGGTATCAAGTGCAAGGAACTCATATTCCATGGATGACCGCGAGAGCATAGTCTGCTTCTTCGACTTCCACGATATAGCAGCTCCACCCATTGTGAAAATGAATCCACCTGTGGACCTCTCGCTCTCCACCTCTGAGCACCAGCTGGCATCACTGAAGCCTTCCACTACCGGCAGATCTCCGCTGTAGTACAGTGCATATGTCTGAGTCTTCTTGAGATATCTCATAACCCGTTTCACAGCTTTTCTGTGTTCAATACCTGGGTTGCTCGTAAAACGACTCAGCATTTCCACGGCGAAAGCTATGTCAGGCCTTGTGGCAGTAGTAGCATATATCAAACTCCCGATTACGCTTGAATACTCCAGCTGCCTGACACTTTCCCCTGAATTAGGCTTCAGCTTCAGATCACACCTGTACGGCGTATCGACCCCTTGAAGATCCTGATACCCATAACGAGTGATCATTTTCTCAATAAAATGAGACTGTGACAGTGCTAGTCCAGTGTCTGTCCGGATGATCTTGATCCCTAAGATCACATCAGCTTTCCCCAAGTCCTTCATACTGAACTTGCTCGAGATGAATTTTTTTTGTCTTCGTGACACAACCTATATCCGTACCTAGGATAAGCATGTCGTCCACGTACAGACAAACGATCACACCTCTTCCATCAGCGAACTTCGTGTAAACACACTTGTCCGTCTCGCTGACCATGTAGCCATTTGAACTTATAACTTTGTCAAATTTCTCATGCCACATCTTGGGAGCCTGTTTAAGACCGTACAAAGATTTCACCAATTTGCAGACTTTGTGTTCAAGACCCTTGACGACAAATCCCTCTGGCTGTTGCATATAAATCTCTTTGGTCAGCTTGCCATTTAGGAAAGCTATTTTCACATCCATCTGATGTATCACCATCTTATGTATTGTTGCGAGAGCAATAAACATTCTGATGGTGGTCATCCGGGCTACTGGAGCATACGTGTCAAAGTAGTCAATCCCCTGCTTCTGAGAAAATCCCTTGGCTACCAACCTAGCCTTGAACTTGTCAATAGTTCCGTCTGCTTTCATCTTCTTCTTGAAGATCCATTTGCATCCGATGGGTTTCGCTCCTTCAGAAAGATCAACCAACACCCAAGTGTTATTTGAGGTGATGGAATCAATTTCATTGTCAATCGCCTCCTTCCAGAAAACTGCGTCTCTGGTCTTCATCGCCTCATCATAGGTAAGCGGATCAGCTTCCACATGATAGGTGACAAAGTCACTTCCAAAGTCCTTCGGCCTCCTCATACGATTAGCTGACGGCTCAGCTTGTTCTGGTTCAATCGTTGTTTCAACAACAACATCTTCTTGGACCACATCTTCATTGAAGACTTCAGTTTCTGGCGCACCCTCATTGTTCTTCGGTACATCCGCAAGAACAATATTCTTGTACTTTGCAAACTTGTCTTCAAAATATTCTGTGTCATGAGATTCGATGATATGATTTGATTCAATATCAAGAAATCTCCGAGCATCACTTTTCTCGGCATACCCCAAGAAGATCGTCTTAGTAGTCCTTGTCCCAAGATATTGAATCTTCTGATCTGGAAGCTTGACATATGCCAGACACCCCCACACTCGAATGACATTCAAGTTAGGTCTGACCTTAAACCAGAGTTTATGAGGAGTAACGTCTGAAGTTGCATGAGACACTCTATTTAGAATAATAGTGGCCGTCAATACAGCTTCTCCCCAGTAGCACTTAGGAAGACCCGTAGTCAACAACATTGAGTTAATCATTTCTGTTAACGTTCTGTTCTTCCTCTCTGCTACTCCGTTTGATTGAGGAGAGTACGGAGCCGTAGTCTCATTGACAATTCCATGTTCTTTGCAGAACGATGCGAACTCATGAGACTTGTACTCCCCACCTCGATCACTTCTTATTCTTTTGAGTTGTTGTCCAGTCTGCCGCTCAGCTTCGGCTCTGAACTCCTTGAACTTCTCGAATGCTTCGTCTTTAGCCTTCATCAAGTAGACGAACGTATACTTTGAGAAGTCATCGATGAAGGTTATGAAATACTTCATCCCGGCCTTTGCAGAGAACTGTTTGAAGTAACAGATATCGGAGTGTACCAACTCCAGAAGATCTGTACTTCGATTAACCCGAGGAAAGGGTTTCCTTGTGATCTTTGTTTGAGCACAAACTTCACATTTCTCTACCTTACCCCCACACTTGGAGATAAGTCCTAGACTAGACATTCTGTTTATTCGTTTATAATGAACATGTCCTAGCCTATTATGCCACAACTCAAGAGTATAAGAAGAAGGAGTGATTTCATTAATCACATTAATTACATTGGACTGATTTACAAGCTGAATTTTGAACATTCCTTCGGTATAAAAAGCTTTTCCGAAATATGTTCCCTTGATAGACATCACCATCTGGCCAGTATTGATGTCCATCATGAGGCCTGCATTGCAGAGTAGGCCTCCTGAGATCAGGTTCTTGGCGATAGCAGGTACGTGCTTCACGCCTTGAAGCGTCAGAGACTTCTCCGAAGTTAGCTTCAACACCACCGTCCCGATCCCGAGAACTTCAGCTTGTGCCTGGTTCGCCATCATAACCACTTCAGAAGTAGGTGTGTAGGTGGTGAACCACTCCTTACTGGAGCAGACATGGCAGGAGGCTCCAGTGTCTACCCACCAGTCAGAGTCAGTCCTTACCGCATTAACCTGCGCAATCATAGCAACAACGTCAGTGATCATAGATACCTTACTAGGCTATTCTTGCTCTGATTGCTTGGTCTTTACTTTACATTCATTCTTGAAGTGGCCCTTCTTGCCACACTTGAAACAAGGCATCTGAGACTTTGCCTTCTTTCGCTTGAAGGAAGTCTCCTTCACGTTCAGATTGTTAGGGTCCTTCTTCTTGCTGTGGGAAGCTGCCTGCTGTCCCCTTGGTTCCTGTAGTTTAGTAGCCGCAACGATTGCAGCAGCAGACCCAGTATCTGGAACAGTAGGTTCCTCTTCAAGAAGCACGTGATCAACGTCTCCGAGTTGAAGAGTGAGATAAACCTTCCTCTTCCAGACTTGATAATGCTCTCCATCAAAATTTTCTAACTTACAAAAGTCAGTATTGAGGAGTGAAGCATTAAAGTTTTCCATCGTAGCAATAAAGCTTTTAGATTGTTAGTACCGGGGCACAATTTTTCGATGAAAAACTGAGAAGATGAAACAATTGTAAAAATAATGTTCCAACGCAACACTTCTAGGAAGGTTGTGTGAGTATAACGAAGATCTAAAAAGATCTTATTTTAGTATTACGAGAATCTAAAAAGATTTCGTAATCCACAGCAATCGATCGTAGTAGTTCTAAAAAGAAGATACAATCAGAATTATTGGCAGCAACGAAGAAGATGACTGGCGAAAGATGGAAGAACTTGTCAAGCCCCAGAACCAGAATACTGGAGAGCGGGGGAATGCCTCAGCCAGCTACGTATTACGGGTAGATGAATACCGTATAATATGATCAATGCTGTCTACAAGACGAGGGGGTGCATACTACATGAAAGTCTCCCTATGGTCACTTCACATCTATTGTCTCAATCATTCAAACAAGAAACAGAAATAGAGAACATGTAAGATGAAGCAGTAAGGCGTCCCAAATGCTTAATCCAAATGTTCTTGATATCTAGCTTTACAAAATATAGCCAGATGATATAATATACACAATTGTTTATCAGCTGTTGCCTGACTTTAGTTACAATTATATAAAAGTGAGTACAAGACAATCCGACTAACATGTCGGTGCCAAACGACAAAGTTTAAGTAAATAACAAAACGAGCGGGGAAGTAAGAAACCCACTCGAGTCCTCCTGCGATCATCCCTCTAGTGTTGACCATCTTGGAGGTAGAAGTAAGTTGGATCCTCGGAAACCGGCTCTAAATCTGGCCATGCAAAATTAGAGAGGTTAGACCTCTAATAGCAAGTACCGCAAGGAAGCACGATATGAGGAGTAAAACCAGTAATAGAAAACATAATAAATAGATCTCTGCTGACTACTGGGATTCACATCACATCACGACACTTCGAACCAACCTCCCAACCAAACAAGGACAGAAGTTGACCCGTCATGTCCTGATATTTCGATCATCTTAGTTAGTCATCAGAGTAGAGACAGTACACAAACAAATCAACTTAAATGGCCATGCAACTACTACGGCTTGCTACTGTAAGTTCCAGGTTATCCTGGAATTATGCAATAGGAATTTCTCAGTTCTTACTATGTGCAAGCAAGGCTAGTTTACCCAGTCAATCAATTGCGCCAATCATGAATTAGACGAGTCCCAGCGGGACGTCCGTCATCAATATACAATATACAATATACAATAGATAATATAACCATATACCGCTCCCTGTCCGTGTGACAGATTTGCAGTATCTGTGGGGACCAACCGGCCTGTCGGGCACTACTAGTCCCAAGAGGGCTGCCATGTAAGAACTCGGGAATCCATTCTCTCCATGCAATCATTATTTTATTTAACTTAATAGTCTCTACGTTGAGTGAAATCCCATGCCGTGGATCACGGTCATTCAAATGAGTACTTTCGTACGGGGTACGATATGCACAACTCTACAACGATACCTGTACGGTTAGGTTGTAGGTCTTACATAGCGTAATACAACATCAAAACTAACCACAGAATAATCATGCCTTAACCATAAAGTGCACATGTTGCTGTTTGTGGAAAATAAATAAATAAATAAATTGAAGCCTGCATGTGTCTATATGTCAATATTCGGGATCAGCTAGTCGATTGCAATAGTTTATAGTTAGTATGAACGTGTCTCATTCATTCAATTCAATAAGACGACTAGCCAGTCTCTTAGTCCCAACTAGGAACGCATGATCAACTATTAAATTAAGATGACAGTCCTTGTTTATTAATGTCAAGACAATAATTAATGTTAAACGCCAAGTCAATCAATCAATGGTAATATATGCCAATCAATGTCAATTAATGCCAAAATAACAATTTATGTTTAATTAATGCCACTCGGGACAGAATCAGCAAAAGGGCATTATGGGCAGCCATAGGTAGATGCCTATTTATGCGGCTAGGTAAGTCGGGCTCCATCTATGCGGTCTGGAAATAACAATTCATATGGGGCTTCAAAGAACAGGCCTATACGGCTGGATGCAAATAAGCTTTATGCGGCTAAGATACAATGGGAGTTTATGCGGCTGCAGGTGACTGGCCTCATGCGGCTCGGGTTTCGAATTCATACGGCTGCAAGTAACGTGCGTCCATGCGGCTGAGGAATATCTCATGCGGCTGAATAGGTGCGAGCCTATATGCGGTTGAGAGGTCATGCAGCGCCATGCGGCTGAGAATGATCAGCGTCATGCGGCTGTGGGACTGAATGCATATGTGGCAGATAAGTCTCATGCGACTGACTAAGTCCATGCGGCTGTTTGCCATTAAAATTGTCTGATTGAAAACTTTAATACAAACAGAACAGTGTTACAATGTAGGACTTAGATGTAGTCCTAGGAGTACACTTTTGTTTAAGCTGGGTCCTTAGTGCCAATGGAGCGAGTGGTAATGCGTTGACTCCGTTGACCGGCTGACGGCGGTTATCGGTTCTCTGAAGGTGTTGATTGCTCTGGGTGCTGGAGCTTGCTGAGAGGAGGAAGACGTTGAGTGTCTAGGACTGCCTCTCTGGTGATTCTCTGTTGTGGATTCTTTTTGAGTCTTGTGTGTTCTGAGTCTCTGTGTCTGCGTGAAGGAGATGACCCTTCTATTTATAGTTTTGCAGGCTGGCTGCTCATGCGTGCATGCAAGATGTGCCGGTGTGGGGATGCCACATGGAGGTTGCTGATGGAGGCTCACGGATGCTGCGCCCTGATCGAGGAGGAGAACTCTTCATACTGCTGTTGTGAGCCGGCACGTAGCAGAGAGTAGATCTTTCCATTGCTGAAATCTTGGATGAGTTGAGTCAAAAGACACGTGTCGTCGACTCATGGTTCGAAGATCTCGGATTTGGTGGAGAGGAGTGATCTGGTGGGCTGCGCCTTGGATTGGGCGCAGGAGGAGGCTGCGGCTCATAACCTTTAGGAGTTACAAACCATTTGGGGCACATGGCTTTTGGGGCGCATGCAGGCGACTTTCTTTCTGTCTTTCGGGATCAGAGAGCAGTCTGAGGCGCATGGCTTTTGAGGCGCATGCTGATTTGGACGCATGGCCGTAGAGGCGCATGCTGATTTGGACGTATGGCCATAGAGGCGCATGCTGATGGTAGAGTGGCCACGTGGCAGTAGCCGTCGAAACAAAGTCATGATGATGCTGACGTTGTCGACGCTTCGTTTTTTGAAAAGCTGTCAACTGTTCAGACTTTGGGAGGCATGCTGCCAACTCTGTCAGTTCAGCATTTAATGTTGGTGACGTTCGATGGACAGCTGAGTGGGCACGTCGGTTGGCGTTCCACTCGGTATGGAGATGTGTGGGGGCGCACCTTCTGTAATGTGCCGAGTATTGTAAGGCGCGTCTGTGTGATGCGCCTGATGCCGAAGGGCGCGTCCGTGTGATACGCTGTCTGGCTGGCGCATCGGACATGTCTTTTAATGATGCGGCTGTCTCGCTCTTCGAGTGCCATAAATAGCCGTTTGGCTGAATTCGAGGCGTCCGGTTCATCTATTTAATGTAAATTTATTGCACGGAATTCGGAGGGCCATCCACTTGGCGCGTGGGTTTGATTTGCCCGGCCTATAAATAGTGGCATGGAGAGAAGATTTGCTTCTCATTCCCTCACGTACTTCCAACATGAACTTGAACATGCGGGTGCATTCTGTTGACGAAGTGCTCCCGAGGGTGAAGATGAGACGCTGTGTTGTCTTCGATGCACTTGAAGGTGACTGTTACATCCAAAAGACGGAGTCGAGGGCTTCCGAGGCAGGCGGAAGGTGCCTGTTGCATCCAAAGATAGGGATGCTCGGGCATTGTCCCCGTTATTCCGGAAGAGCCGTAGATCGGAATGGCGGTGCTAGGCTTTAGCCGCGGTTTCGATCACGGTCTTCCTTCGACTTTGGAGGCTCTTTCGAAGCCTCCCCTGGCCACAGCATTTGCGGTGCTCTTCTCTTCCTTGGTTCCAGCCAGAGGGTTAAATGCTTTGCTTGGCGAAGCACTTATCAGGTGAGCCTGTCTGGAAGAGCGGCACATAACTGGGCTCTGCTCGGCCAGGTGAGCCTGGCTGGAAGAATTTGGCTGAAGGGATGCACATAGCTGGGCTGCTGAAGATATGGTGGGATGCGCCTGGTTGGAGGCGCATGATGTCTGCTGCGCCTGACTGACAGCGCATGGTGACTGGCAGCGCATGATGACTGCTACGCCTAACTGGAGGCGCATGGTGGCCGCTGGCTGTAGACTTAGGATCTTTCCTTTGTAGAAATTCTCCTTTGTACAACCTTTTCTAGACATGTAATAGACTTTTATATATTAAAAAGTCCTTCTTCAAATGTCTATACTTATTGACTTTGCTGTGAAGTTCTTCGTCTGAGTTCTGGCGCATGTAGTGTCTGGCGCATGGGCTTTCTGTTTGTGAAATTCCATGCTTCTACAAGACCCCCTTCAAAGTTTTCAAAACTTTTGAATAAGTTTTGGAATACTTTGAATAAGAAGCATGGAGGTCAGGACGCATGATTTCTGGGCGCATGCATGTTCGGGCGCATGCTCTTCTCAGTTAATGATGATGGTGCCTCGGTAACCGAAAAGATTAATGATGATCTTTTGGTTTTATTTGCTGCTATCCTTGAACAGAACCCGAGGCGACGGCTGAGATCACACGTCATCTGTTCACGCGTGCGACCAAGCCCTATAAATAGGTAAGAGTTGGAGAGAGAAAGGGTTCTTCTTCTCTGTGCCTCTGCTTCTTTAGAGTTTCTTCTTCAAAAACCCTAACTTCTCCTTCCTCGAGAGAATGGCTCCCAAGACTCCTCGCGGTGCTGCCGACAAGGGAAAGGAGAAAGCGAAGGAGTCCGCGGAAGTTGCGGCGGCTGTCGTTCCTCGTCGGCCTGTCAAAGTTCGGCCGGAGGTGGTTGGTAAGTCTCATTGTCCGTACGCCAACGCACATAGGCCTTGAGTCTTTAATGATGTGCCGCGGTCTTTGCCCGCCGACGCGCATGGGTTTAAACCCTAGTGATGCGCCGAGGCTATACTGCTGATGCGCATGGGTTCAAACCCTGAAGATGCGCCGAGGCTATACTGCTGACGCACATGGGTTCAAACCCTGAAGATGCGCCAAGGCTATACTGCTGACGCGCATGGGTTCAAACCCTGATGATACGCCGCAGTTTTCTCCTTTAGACACATTTGTGTGTTCTCTTCTGACTTTTTCTGATCTTTTACTAGTGTCGATGGCAATCCCGCTTTTGAGTAAAGTTTTCTTGGAGGCTGCCTTCAATCAAATGGGAGTAGAGCATAACGAGGAAGTGATAAACCCTGCTCAAGATGCTCTTATGCTGGATCAGCCTCCTGAGAGAATGACCCTAATCCGTGAACAGCAGTATTGGTTCCTCAAACGGATGATGGAGCGTGGAGTTATTAAACCCTCCACATCTGATAAAGTGACCTTCCTGAAGCCTGAGTTCCTGTTTGGAGACCGTCTCACTTCTACTGACTCGTCAGTACTGAAGGTCAAGGAGGACTGGTTCTTTACTGCGAATGGAGTGCATATGACTGTTAAGCAACTTGAACGTCAGTGGCCTTTGACGTCCTTCTGTCGCCTTATTTCCCAGAGGAGAATGTCTTGGGAGCTTACCCCTTCTCAGGGGGGAAAGGTGACTGGTGTCATCCAAATTGATTCTACTTCCGACCAAAGGGATGTTTTGACCGTTGTACGGTCTGGGTCTTCTTACACTTGGCGGACTTTACGTCCTGGGAGCCTCTACAGTGATGTACCCATTGATACGTTTGCTTATAGTGCTTCGACTTTTACACATCGTATGTTTTTGATGGAACATTCCTACCCGACAGGAGAGTTTCGGGTGGAGGGTTGGTGCCATTACGTCTCCAAATGGGATAAACTGACGCTCTGGATCTTGTCGCGGTTTCGGACTGAGCTCCGAGAGATCGGGTTGACTGCCGCGATCCGTGCTACCCAGTCGGGTGTTGACCTTAATAGGCACATGTTCCTCGCACTCCTGGAGATGTTTGATATCCATACCGGGACCTTCCTTACTCCGGTAGGAGAATTAGGGCTCGCACTTCATGAGATGTATGAGGTGTCTAAACTCCCTTGGGGGTCGGAACCCTATGAAGAGTACTTTCCAACCAATGAGGAATTTCAAGTCCTGGGGGACAGGGCTGAGGAGATGACGGCCGTCTTCAAGGAAGTGGCGAGTCATCATTACTATATGCAGAGGCGGGATAGGAACGGGACGCAGCCTCATGTGACCGCTTGGAGAGATTATGTCTTTAAACAAGACAAGGAGGATCCCTCACAATTTTCCACTCCACCGGCGCTCTCTCGTAGCGAAGTGTTGTCCGAAATGAGCAGGTTAGGGGAGAAAAATCCCCGAGGAAATGAGGACCTGCAGTCAGATGCACGCTCCTACAGCTGCTTCTGGCATCTTGCTTATCGGATGTCACCCAAGGCGGTGTTGGCATCATACCTGATGATATGGCTCCGGGATTGCGTGTTCGCGGGCGGATCCGGTGCCCTAAAGAGGATGACCCGAAACTTAATCCTGCCAGCCGTGAAGCTGGTTTTCGGCCGGCGTTTGGCTCTTCTCCCCGCAATGGTATGTAACCTGCAGCGAGGTTTGAGAGAGTTTGCTGGAAATGTGATTCATGACAGAGGCCGAAACAATAACTTCCCGCGCGCTGAACTGCCGTTTCACTATTTGATAGGATGGCTGATTTTGCATCATCCCAGTGTGATGAGCCCAGGCTCGGAAGGAGATTATATGGCGGGAGATGTATTCCTTCGTCGTTTCCATCGGAGGAGCTGGTCGCATACTGGTGTCCCAGTTTGTAGAAAGGTTTTATCCCGTCTTCAGGGTTGGGAGCTCACCAAAGTTGGTCCCATCTATTTGGGTTTTGAGGCCAACGAGGATTTAAGAGACCTGGGCGAAGGTACCACCACTCTGCCTCAATGGGGATTCCGCTGGTTGCAGTATCCGGCCGTCCCATCTGGTGTACTGGAACAGGAATCAGTGCTACCTGGAACCATACTTGCCGAGCCGCTTTGCGCGGTAATTTGGTTATGCTCAGATGATGTTGGATAACCCCAGTAATACCCTGGGGTATGTTGGAAGTTTGTTGGATGGTGCACGAGCTTGGCATTACTATAATGCCGGATGTACCGGAGCTCGTTTTACGTTGCTCGTCCCCGATCCGCGGCCGCCCATTCTTTACTCGGCCGCCAAATTTTACTGTGTTATGGCTGCCCCGCCCTCCGGATATGACAGGGAGACCAGCCTTATCGCAGGCACCCAATTAGCAGCGACTGGGGATACGCCAGTGAAGGCCCGGCCGCATCGTCCGTCAGGGGTGGGTCAACGGAGTGCCCCCTCCGCATCACAAGCAGAACCTTCTGGCGATCGATCGAAACGATGTACAGATACAGGGGCTGAATCTCTTGTGTCGAAGAAGTAGAAGAAGGCATCGTTACCGACGGTGTCATCGGATTCGGCGTCCGAAGAGGTAAGGACATCCTACTAAATCTGATTTTGGTTCCGCCACTGACGAGGCCTGATCTTCTTTTGTAGGAGCCGCTAAAAAGAAAACCTCGTACCCCAAAGTCGGGTGGGAGTAGGCGAGAAGAGATGGCGAGCTCGCCTGGAGTGCGTATCCCGCCGACAATGATGTCTCTCATGGAGGAAGATCCGGAGGATACTGTCATCGTGGAGGTTCCAGTATCCCCGGGTTATGTCAGGAGGGACCCTGAGGGTACAGCAGCTTCCGAGGTGACGAAGGCCACAGCGGAGGCTTCACATATCGAAGGTTTAGCAAGTGCGCAGCTTCCTGGTGATGAAGAGGAATGGAGTTCATCATCTTCCGATGACATCGCTCCGGAGCTGCAGGAGTCTGTTGCGGGGGCAGCAGAAGCAGTGAGGATAGAGGAGAGGGTTGATTCCCCTCCTTGTCATGATGAGTGGAGGTCGGCTGAATCATTGCCAAATCTTTCCTTGGCTTCAACCATGGACATAGAGATGGCTACCGATCAGGCGGTAGTGACAGATTCTGTCCCTGTAGAGGGACTTGAGAAGAATGAGACCCTTCTGCCGGTCTTGTCTCCTGGGGCTGGCCAGGAGATAAATGTTGATCTCCCCGTTTTGCCGGGGGAGGTAGCTGATGTAGATAGAACGTCGGGGGTAGAAGAGGTGGCCGTTGACGTCGGTGATTTCTCCGGGCTTGAGAAGGGTAAGGGTGTGGAACCCTCTGTTGCTCCTTCCATTTAGGGTACTATCACGACGCATGTGCCGGCTCCTTCTGTTCCTTCGGCTCCTCGGGCTAGCAGTCTGGGCCCTGTTGATGAAGAGCCTATTGCTGCCGAGGTTCAAACCTCTCAGATCGAGGTTGGCGGATCTTCCTCCGGTTCGCAAACTGTAGTAGCTCCTCCAACTCCTGCTATGACACCGCAGGTGCTGGCGGAAGCCGACGAGTATGTGAAGTTCCTCGTCGAGGGAGTGTACAAAATGCTGGAGAAAGGTGTATCTGCAGTGATGGATGCCAAGGGGAGCTTTGCGGTAGCAAAAGCTTTGGCAATGCCTTGTATTGAGCTGATCCGCGTTCACCAGGGCCATGACCATATGGCCGAAATACTGGAAGTTTCGGTGATTGAGCTGGACGAGCGGCTCGCGGAACTGCAGCGCATCCAACGAAATGACCTCTCTGTCTTGATAGATGCAGAGATAGGGAAGTTGATGGCTGAAATCGAGGCTTCCTATCGAGCCGATGTGAGCAGTTGGGAGCGTGAAGTGGCTGGGACTGAGGCTGCGGCGGAGCAGTTGTCTCAATCTATAGAGAAGACGACGGAGAAGCGGGCTGCGGTGGACGCTAACATCGCAGAGGTTGATGCTCAGATGCACCGTCTTGAAGACCAGCGGGCCCAATTTCAACTAGAAGCTGATCGTGTCCTGGCTGAACACGTGGCATTCAAGCAGGAGGAAGCGACTCTTACTCAGCGGACCCTTGCTTTGGCTCAGCAGCGACGACAGCTTGATGAGAAGTATGAGAGTAAAACTTCTGCTGAGGCTGTCGGATTAATACGTCAAGAAGCCGAGCTGCGAGTCCATGCGACTGTGGAAACTCGCACTGCCGACCTGAGACGTCGAGTCAGAGAGCTTTCGTCCCACCCTGGAGAGGATCGGGGACTGTAGCTTCTCTCTTTTTATGTGTTTTTGCAACGCTTGCCGGGGAAATAGCGTATTTCTGTACTCCCTTCTTTGAAAAATAAAGAAATACACTATCTTTTTTTTGTGATGTGTTCATTTTTGATCTCATGAACTTGATAATTTATGTGGACCTATTATCTTTTGCGCACCTTGATTTTTAGGTACAGATAATAAGTTTGAAGGAACCAACATGTTTGCTCAGAGGTAATGTGGACATGGCAATCATTAGGTTCAAATGATAGAATCTTCCTACTCAGAGGTATTTATGGACATGGTAGGAATGATCCTGGAGGATACGCTGAACAACTCAGAGGTAATGTGGACATGGAAGTTCTGCGATCAATGTACGACAACACAGGAGTTGTTTGTACGGGATGTTTACTCAGAGGTAATGTGGACGTGGTAAACATGAAGGATAGCGTAAGCTTACGAAATGTAAGATTCCGCTTTGTAGGATGTAGAGAGACAACTCAGAGGTAATGTGGACGTGGTTATCTTTCTACGGAAGGATGCCACGGAACAGCTGGGTTCCGGAAGCGTTTGATTTTATGAAAAGAGGTTGTTTGAGGAAATACATGTCTTGGAAGATGTCAAGAATAGTACTTCTTTAGGAACTTGCCGTTGATGGGCATCATGAACAAGTCCCCATTGGGTTTGGCGAGCCGGTAAGCGCCGTTTGAGTATACCGTCTAAATGATGAAGGGTCCTTCCCATTTGGGCTCGAACTTCCCTGGTGTCTTATGAGTTAACACCATTGGCCTTCTGACTGCTAAAACCAGGTCGCCAACTTGGAAAGTTCTTTGCTTGACCTTCTTGTTGAAAGCCTGTGATATACGGGCTTGGTAAAGTTCGATGCGTTGTTGAACTAGGAGATGCTTTTCGTCAAGTGCCTCCAGTTCCCGCAGACGACGACATTGATTGTCTTCTTCTGTGAGATCGTTTGTGATTGCCACGCGGAGCGAAGGTATCTGTATCTCGAGAGGTAGTACTGCTTCGCTCCCGTAGACCAGGGAGAATGGAGTGTTGCCTGTTGGGCTCCGTACCGTTGTGCGGTAGGCCCAAAGGCATTCGCCAAGCTTTTCGTTCCAGTTGCGTTTGTTGGATGACATGACCTTTTTGAGTAGCCTGACGATAGTTTTGTTGAACGCCTCGGCCAATCCGTTTGCTGCCGGATTGTAGGCGGTTGAGGCCACGTTCTGAATGCGATTCTTGTCACAGAACCTGCTGAAAATGTGGCTGATAAACTGAGGACCATTGTCATGGATGATCTGCCGGGGTACCCCGAAACGGTAAATGACATAGTGTTTGATAAAGCTGACCACCCTGGAGCTTTTTACTTCTGCTAGTGGAACTGCTTCTACCCATTTGGAGAAGTAGTCGGTGATGGCCAGGATGAAGCGGTGTCCTCTCGATGAAGGAGGGGTGATTGGCCCTACAATGTCCATGCCCCAGGCTTCGAAGGGCCAGGAGGCGACTGTAGGATGTAGCGGCTCAGACGGTGTATGTATGAAGTCTGCATGAAGTTGGCATGCATGGCACTTCTTAGCATATTCCACTGCGTCGGCAACCATGGTTGGCCAGTAGTAGCCCATACGTCGCAGTCGATCTTGCAACTTAGGACCCGGTTGGTGAGCTCCGCAAGTTCCGTCGTGAGCCTCTCGAAGAACTTCGGCCGCTTCTTCGTTAGACAGGCATCGCAGGAGAAGCCCGTCGAAGGAGCGTCGGTACAGCGTTTTAGTGGCTGTATCGTAGTAGAATCGAAGAGAGCGTCTCCTGACTGAGACGGCTTCCTTCGGATCTTCCGGAAGGATTCCGTAGACGGCGAAGTCGATGAACGGGAATCTCCAGTCTCGGACATTAACATCAGTGTTTGTCGATATGGCGTGAGCCATTTGCAAACATAGGTTGTTCCTGGGACAAATCAAGTCTCGGCCAGTTACCGTGACATAGTGTTGAGTCCCAAGGGGCGCGGCCAATGAGGCTGCGAGGCCAGCCAGGGCGTCAGCCTCCAAGTTTTGTAGACGGGGTACATGTTCGATGAAGAACCCAGTGAAGGTTGAAATGATGTTCAATGCAACTTCATGGTAAGGGATCAAATCTTCATGGCGAACCTCGTATTGCCCCCGAATCTGGTTTACGACGAGTTTCGAGTCGCCGTAGGCTTCCAGATGATCCACCCCCAGCTGTTGTGCTAGCTGGAGTCCCATGACGAGTGCGTTGTACTCAGCAACATTATTGGAGCACGGCTTCGAAAGAGAGTATGCGCGCTGGATGACCAGCTGATCGGGGGAGACCAAGACTACCCCCACTCCTGCAATGATTTGGCCGTTGGGGCCCGTTCTTGAAGCGCCATCGAAGAACATCCGCCAAACGGGGCTTCCTTCAATGACGTTTGATTCTTGGACTTCATCCGGGATATCTTCATAGAGTTTTGAAGACTCTGGGATGGGGTGTGCAGCTAAAAAGTCAGCCAGGGCCTGACCCTTGACCGCCTTCTGCGGGACAAACACCATGTTGTATGGCGTTAGTAGGATCGCCCATGTAGCCAGCCGGGAGTTTAATGACCCTGGCTTCGTCATGAAAACTCTGAGTGGATTGACTCGGGAGATGACGTGAATTGTCTGGCCCGAGACGTAATGACGAGTCTTCTGAATGGCAAACACCAAAGCCAAGCACTCCTTTTCAACGGGGTTGTACCGGTGTTCGGCCCCGATGAGTGTTCGACTGAGATAGTAGATTGCTTGCTCGTAGCCTGCATCACTGTTTTGAGCGAGTAAAGCGTCGAGGGAATGATCCATGGCACGGACGTAGAGGAGGAAGGGTTTGCCGGCGACAGGTGCCACTAGGACTGGCGGGCTTGTCAAGTAAGCCTTGATGTCGTCGAAAGCCTTTTGGCACTCCTCTGTCCAGACGTAACAGACTCCCTTCTTCATGAGCTGAGTAAAGGGTTGACATTTACCGGAGAGGTTTGCTATGAACCTCCGGATGTATACCAGACGTCCCTGTAAGCCCCGAAGTTCTCGAAGGTTCTTCGGAGGGTCCATGTTGAGGATGGCTTTAGTCTTCTCGGGATCGACATGAATGCCTTTTGCCGTGATGACAAAGCCCAAGAATTTGCTGCTAGAACCCCCAGGAAGGATTTAGCGGGGTTCATTTTGAGTTGATGTGCCCGCATGAGATCGAAGACCGTCTTCAGGTCCTGTAGGTGATCTCTTTTGAGGCGGCTCTTGACTACGATGTCGTCAACATAGCACTCAACTGTCTTGCGAAGATGTTGACGGAAGATGGTACTCATCGCTCGTTGGTATGTTGCACCGGCATTCTTCAAGCCGAAGGGCATTACTGTGTAGCAGAAAACACCTTTCGGAGTCCTGAATGACGTGTTTTGCGTCATCGGGGAACATCTTGATTTGATTGTAGCCTGAATACCCGTCCATGAAGGACATGCGTTCAAAGCCACATGTGTTGTCGATCATTACATCGGTGATTGGGAGCGGGAATTCATCCTTCGGGCAAGCAGAGTTGAGATCCCTGAAGTCGATACAGACTCGTATCTTCCCGTTCTTCTTGGTGACAGGGACGACGTTGGCTACCCAGTCCGGGTGTTGTTCCTCACAGATGAAGCCACTGGTCAAGAGCTTGTCCACCTCCTGATCGATGGCGTTCATGATGTCCGGGCGGAAGCGTCGCTGTTGTTGTTTGATAGGTTTGACATCTGGTAAGATGTTCAACCTATGCATCGCGATCTGTGGATCGAGACCCGGCATGTCTTCGTAGCTCCAAGCGAAGACGTCAATATACTCTTTAGCCAGTTGGACTAAAGATTCTCGGTCTTCTCCTTCCAAGCTTTTGCTAATGAAGATGGGTTTAGAAGAAGACCCATCCCCGAGGTCGATCTGCTCGACTTCGTCTTCAGTGGGAGGTTTTCGTAACTCAAAATGAGACTCCCATTGTTCTCCTAGGTGCTGAGCCCAGGGTTCCTCTTCGAAGGGTTCCGGCGGTTGGTCTTCGCCTTCATCTTTCTGAGGTTGCACCGATGTCATGTTAGCTGACAGCACTTTCCTGAAGACTGATCCGATACTGGTATCGAAATCCCACGTCGATGCTTCAGACGAGTGGGAATGTTCTATGTCTTCTGCGTCTGAACTCTCTGGAGTTGATGGCGGCATGACATAGCCTAACCCCCGTCGAGTCCGATTATAGTAATCCTGTGGCTTTCTATTGGGCATCGAAAGCCGGACAGGGAGATGCCGACCCTTGCCGTAGTTTAAGTCTTTGTTGCTTTTCAGGTCGTAGCCCATCTTTTGGATGATGTGCTTAGCCGCATCTGTGTACCGATAGACTTGTACTCTGCCGGTATCAGGTTCGGGCTCGATTGACGGGAGGTCCCGACGACGCTCGATTTTGCCCGAGATGATGGTGCCTTGGTCTCGGCTCCGTGGAGGGACTATGAAGACTCCTTGAGACGGGACTATTTGATTATGGTAGACGGTCGTTACTTGTGTTTGCAACGACCGTAGAGCGTTGTCTAATGTATACATGGCATTCCAGTGTGGAAGACAAGAATAATTGAAAGACACTCTATTATTGATAAAGTACGAGATTTTATCCCGTGGGATTACATTGTCGAAGGAGGGTGTGTCTACATCAGCGGAGATGTATTCGCCAAGCTCCTCATCTGTAAGCACTGGGGCCGGATCAGGAGAGTCCTCCACCGCTCTGACTTTAGGATCTAAGAGGGTTATGTGAGCCCTCTCCGGCATCTTGGATGACTGCGGCGGCTTGCCTTTAAGACGCACCTTGAGAGGTGCCTCGGTTGCGCCTCCGATGAGTGGCGCCTTCCTTTGTAATTTTACCACCAGGGGAGCCGCTGTTTGAGGTGGCTTTCCCTTGAGGCGTATCTTCAGGGGAGCTTCGCGAGCCGGCGCTTTTCCTGATAGCTTGATGCTCATTGGAGGCGCCTTCTGGGGCGGTTTCCCCTTCAGACGGATTTTTAAGGGGGCGTCGGGAGTCGTCTCAGGCTCCATGTCCGGCTCTGTTGCCGTCTCTGCCTCATCATCAGCATCATTGGCTTCCTCCTCGTCAATGGACTTGTACAAGTCGGAATCGGTGAAGTAGGCCTCAATCCCTTTGAAGGGATCGATATCTGCAAACTCCGTCCGGATGACGCCGTTGGTGGATACATATTTCATGCATTGGTGGAGCGTAGAGGGCACCACCATGTACTCATGTAACCATGGTCGTCCGAGTAAGATGTTGTAGTTGACCTCGGCATCCACCACATAACAAGTCACCTCAGTTTTGAGGCTGCCGATGTGACACTTCAGCCGGATCTTGCCCAGTGGCTCGCTCTTGCTAGCGTTGAAGCCACTGATGGTCGTATTGGAGGGCGCCAGCCGGTACATTGGGATCCCCAGCTTTGATAGCAGCGCCTTTGGAATGATGCTTAGGGAAGACCCCGGATCGATCTGAATCCTGCTCACCTTTACCGAACCGATGTACCCTGTGTAATACAACGGTCGGTTATGTCGGTGATGCTTGAGCAGCATGTCTTGTTGGGTGAAGGTTATGTCTGGGATAACCTCATCCGCACAATGACAGTGTACACAAGTAGTTGGGAGGTCTTCAGGCTGCTTGACTTGACTGAGAAAAGATTCGGCATCCTTCAGAGCTTCGCAGAGAGCTTCTCGGGAGTCCTTGGAGAGACGCAGGAGCTCGAACAAAGACAAGCGTGCAGGAGTACTGGCTAGTTGCGCCAGAATGTCAAAATTGTGGGGCTTGGCTAGCCCCGAAGCATTTTCTTTCCGCAGAGGTCTGTCGAAACGGGCCTCCACTTGCTTTTGTTTATTGGCTGCTGAGGGCTTGGATGGACCCTCCTCAGGGATGGTGCCAGGAGGCACCACTTCGGCGACAGCTTCACCGGGCTGGGAGTTCTGTTGTGCACGCGTCTGTACAGGAAGCGCCTCTTCCGTTGAAGAAGAGACCGTACGGCAAGACTTGATCTTCCTGCCTTTTGCTTTGGAGGTAGGGCGTAC
Organism: Iris pallida; assembly: GCA_029216955.1. NCBI lineage: Eukaryota > Viridiplantae > Streptophyta > Magnoliopsida > Asparagales > Iridaceae > Iris > Iris pallida. Next base: position 4,677,369 of record JANAVB010044219.1, on the reverse strand, counting down.
CTCCGGTTGAGTTACCTCGGAGACGAGGTCAGGGTGAACCTAGAGGACCTCTCCTCGAGATGTGGTGAGTGGGACAAGTCCACTCACATTGTCACGGGTGGGTGGCAAGTTCACCACCTCCATTGTCGCCTTAGGGATGGGGACGACGCCATCTTGTGTGGTAGTCGGCGGCAAGGTGCCGAACTGAAGTGACACCACATTCGCTGACACCGTCTTCTCTTCATAGTCGACGGAGATTACATCCGCATTGATCATGCGCTGGATGTAATTTTTGAGGACGTAGCAGTCCTTAGTCGGGTGTCCGACAAACCGATGGTAGTGACAGTACCTCGGGTTGTCCAATTTCCCGACTTCATCGGGCCGCTTCGGGTCCGGAAGCTTGATCTTGTCGCCCTGCTTCAGTATCTCAAAGAGTTGCAGGGTGTCGTCATCATTGAATGAATAAACCTCCTTGGGTCTCGGTGCCAGTGGAGACTTTTGAGTAGGCGCAGATGCGCCCTTCGAGGCATTAACAGTCAATGCCTGTTTCCCCTTTGTTTCTCGTCCGGAGTTGTTGATTACGGACTTTTTCCCCTTATCGTCAAAGGCGGGGAAGCTAACACCCAAAAGACGTGCATTGGCCGCCTTCTTCTCTGCAGCTTCAGCTTCGATGATTAGGGAGCTCCAGTCGGGAGGGGAGTAGAGTTAAGCCAAAGCTTTACTGCAGGCAGCATGTTCATACTGCAAGCGGAGAGGAGCGCATGTTCTGGCATGCCTGGAGGTAGCCTGAAGCAGGCCTGACGGAAGCGTTCGATGAATGCCCGAACCATTTCCTTGTCCTTCTGGCGTATCTCAATGAGAGACGCCATCGTCATGTCCTTCCCACCGTCGTAGTAGCGGTCGAGGAAGAGGCATGTCAGGTCGTCAAAGGACGATATGGAATTATCGGGAAGGCTGCAGTACCAGTCATACGCCACCCCTTTTAGGGCCCCAACAAAGATGCTGGTGAGGAGGGCGTCCTCCTTCGGAAGATACCCTGTCTGCGACTGGAAGTACGTCAGGTACCGTCGTGGAGAGTCCTTCCCGTCATACGACGTGAGTGTTTGTGGTTTATACTTTGGGAGATAAACCACCTTGTTCCACTCAAGGGGATAAGGCTGGGGAATGCCCATCTTCTGGCGCTCCTCCTGCCTGTTCTTGGACTCGAAGCGCTCCCGCAGATCTTTGATCATTTCGACCACGTCCTCCGTGGAGCTAGGAGTCGGAGAAGGAGGTACCACCTGGAGCAGAGCGTTTGAGGGCTCCGACGTCCGGGGTGCTTCTGTGTCTGAGGGTGTCCGTTGGAGGGGCACACTCGACTCTCCATTGGCTCCTGGGTCGGGACCATTTGAAGGTGTCCTGATCAAGGCCGACCGCATCTCAAACACTATTTGAGTCAGTGCTTGCATTAAGGCAGAGAGGGTTTTGAGTCCTTCCTCTAGCGAGTCTATGCGCTGGACAATGTCCTGTGGCGGCGCATCAGTCTCAAGATCACCCCCGGTCATGTATACTGTCATGACATGGCCGGAAGTGGATGGATTAGTTGAGGCTTCGCTCTCAGCCTCGCTCTCATGTGGGGGAGTCACTTCTCCTGGTGTTTGGCCACCCCCAGCCACATTCTGGAGTTCGTCTTCGACAGGCGCATCTGCAAGGGCCTGACTGCCCTCAGCTCTGTCTTGAAGGGCCTCTTCGTTTCCAGCACTACCCCCGGCGGTGTCCTGAAGGACATCGGCATTTTGAGGGGCTTCAGGGAGGCCATCTTCGCCTTGATGAAGATCCGCCGCAGCTGTGCTTTGGACATCTTCGTCTTCGGAAGGAGGCTCGACAAGGGTCTGGCTACCCCCAGCTTCCTCCAAGAACTTCTTCCTCGACCGAGTGCCTTCGAACACTCCAGAGGTCGAGACAGCTGCCTTGGTTTTCCTCGACTGGCTTTTGGATGAAGACGAGGAATTGGCAGTCGTCTTTTGGACAGATGAGGAGTTGGATATCACGTTGCATGAAGCAACCTTTAGCTCCTCTTTTGCTGACACCTTCGTCCCAAGGCGATATCGGAGGGGTGTCGATGATTGTAGCCGTTGGAAGACCGACTGCTTTGGCGGTACTGCCGTCTTGCAACAGCAGTTGATGGTGACCACTGCACAAGTGTGCCCCGTGAGAGGCGCATCGTTCTTGTTGGTCAACTCTCCTGACCGGCGCTTGTGAGTGATCACGTTGCGCAGGTCGTTGGAGGAGAGTGCTACCCTCACACCCCTCTCAGGCGCATGGCAGGGCCAAGCGCCGGGGTGGTCGGGTGAGTGCTGCGCCCCCTGATCTAATACCAAGCAGGCATCACGATCAGTAGTGGAGGAACCACAGCATTTGAAGTGACTTGAACGGACCTCAAACGCACAACCAGAGGAGGCGCGGGAGTTCAAGACCACTGAGTTTGCCTCTCTCGGCTTGGTTGTGCACGCAGTGAATGCGCCCAAGCGAGATGAGGACTTTGAAGGTCGACTCGTTGTTGGTGCAGAAGCACTTGAGTCAACCTTGTACAGCTTGCCATCGGCAGCGCGCGTGATCGTAAGCGCGTGCCTCTGGCCGGCTGCTGGCATAGCACGTTTGTGGCGCATGGCCCGTGCCGCCTTGGATTTCTTCGTACCAGCCCGCTGGGGCGCATAGTACTCAGCATCCAAATTCTCCTCGCCGTTACAGCGAGTGAGTCTGTCAAAGACAGAGGCTCTTTGTGGCGCATCAGAAGTAATGCGCGGGGCATTGGCTGCGCCCCTGCTCCGTCGACGTATCTTCCTCGCCTGAGAGGAAGATGGCTGGGGAACGTGGTCAGCCACACGCTTCCCCGAGAGATGCGCTGCATCAGCGGGCACACCTTGACTGCTGAGGACGTCAGCAGGAAGGGAAGGCTGGACGGGCGCATCCCCTTCTACGGTGGTGCCCAAGGCGTCGACTTTGCGCACCCAGACTGCGCGGGTCTTCTTCGGCTTCGACAGCCGCTTCGAAGGACTCGCACTTCCTTCAGAAATGAACTCCTCGTACGCCTGTTAATTGAGGCGCACTACCAGCGTCTTGTGGGAGGAGCCCACCTTCACGTCGTCGGCCTGTGACACAACCTTCTCGGTAGAGGAGAAAGAAGTCCCCAGCAGAGTCGCCAGCTTGTTTGCCATTAAAATTGTTTGATTGAAAACTTTAATACAAACAGAACAGTGTTACAATGTAGGACTTAGATTTAGTCCTAGGAGTACACTTTTGTTTAAGCTGGGTCCTTAGTGCCAATGGAGCGAGTGGTAATGCGTTGACTCCGTTGACCGGCTGACGGCGGTTATCGGTTCTCTGAAGGTGTTGATTGCTCTGGGTGCTGGAGCTTGCTGAGAGGAGGAAGACATTGAGTGTCTAGGACTGCCTCTCTGGTGATTCTCTGTTGTGGATTCTTTTTGAGTCTTGTGTGTTCTGAGTCTCTATGTCTGCGTGAAGGAGATGACCCTTCTATTTATAGTTTTGCAGGCTGGCTGCTCATGCGCGCATGTAGGATGCGCCGGTGTGGGGATGCCACGTGGAGGTTGCTGATGGAGGCGCACGGATGCTGCGCCCTGATCGAGGGGGAGAACTCTTCATACTGCTGTTGTGAGCCGGCACGTAGCAGAGAGAAGATCTTTCCGTTGCTGAAATCTTGGATGAGTTGAGTCAAAAGACACGTGTCGTCGACTCATGGTTCGAAGATCTCGGATTTGGTGGAGAGGAGTGATCTGGTGGGCTACGCCTTGGATTGGGCGCAGGAGGAGGCTGCGGCTCATAACCTTTAGGAGTTACAAACCCTTTGGGGCGCATGGCTTTTGGGGCGCATGCAGGCGACTTTCCTTCTGTCTTTCGGGATCAGAGAGCAGTCTGAGGCGCATGGCTTTTGAGGCGTATGCTGATTTGGATGCATGGCCGTAGAGGCGCATGCTGATTTGGATGCATGGCCGTAGAGGCGCATGCTGATGGTGGAGTGGCCACGTGGCAGTAGCCGTCGAAACAAAGTCATGATGATGCTGACGTTGCCGACGCTTCATTTTCTGAAAAGCTGTCAACTGTTCAGACTTTGGGAGGCGTGCTGCCAACTCTGTCAGTTCAGCATTTAATGTTGGTGACGTTCGATGGACAGCTGAGTGGGCGCGTCGGTTGGCGTTCCACTCGGTATGGAGATGTGTGGGGGCGCACCTTCTGTAATGCGCCGAGTATTGTAAGGCGCGTCTGGGTGATGCGCCTGATGCCGAAGGACGCGTCCGTGTGATGCGCTGTCTGGCTGGCGCATCGGACATGTCTTTTAATGATGCGGCTGTCTCGCTCTTCGAGTGCCATAAATAGCCGTTTGGCTGAATTCGAGGCGTCCGGTTCATCCATTTAATGTAAATTCATTGCACGGAATTCGGAGGGCCATCCACTTGGCGTGTGGGTTTGATTTGCCCGGCCTATAAATAATGGCATGGAGAGAAGATTTGCTTCTCATTCCCTCACGTACTTCCAACATGAACTTGAACATACGGGTGCATTCTGTTGACGAAGTGCTCCCGAGGGTGAAGATGAGACGCTGTGTTGTCTTCGATACACTTGAAGGTGACTGTTACATCCAAAAGACGGAGTCGAGGGCTTCCGAGGCAGGCGGAAGGTGCCTGTTGCATCCAAAGATAGGGATGCTCGGGCCTTGTCCCCGTTATTCCGGAAGAGCCGTAGATCGGAATGGCGGTGCTAGGCTTTAGCCGCGGTTTCGATCACGGTCTTCCTTCGGCTTTGGAGGCTCTTTCGAAGCCTCCCCTGGCCACAGCATTTGCGGTGCTCTTCTCTTCCTTGGTTCCAGCCAGAGGGTTAAATGCTTTGCTTGGCGAAGCACTTATCAGGTGAGCCTGTCTGGAAGAGCGGCACATAACTGGGCTCTGCTCGGCCAGGTGAGCCTGGCTGGAAGAATTTGGCTGAAGGGATGCACATAGCTGGGCTGCTGAAGATATGGTGGGATGCGCCTGGTTGGAGGCGCATGATGTCTGCTGCGCCTGACTGACAGCGCATGGTGACTGGCAGCGCATGATGACTGCTGCGCCTAACTGGAGGCGCATGGTGGCCGCTGGCTGTAGACTTAGGATCTTTCCTTTGTAGAAATTCTCCTTTGTACAATATTTTCTAGACATGTAATAGACTTTTATATATTAAAAAGTCCTTCTTCAAATGTCTATACTTATTGACTTTGCTGTGAAGTTCTTCGTCTGAGTTCTGGCGCATGTAGTGTCTGGCGCATGGGCTTTCTGTTTGTGAAATTCCATGCTTCTACAGCGGCTAACTAAGCCCATGCGGCTAACTAAGCTCATGCGGCTAACCAAGCTCATGCGGCTAACTAAGCTCTTGCGGCCAGGATCTGTTCTTCTTCTCCGAATTTCTAAAGACAGAACCATGAAAACTATTGCTTCCAAGCTCTCTAAATCCTTCATTCCAAGCATAAATCTGAACTTCCATAGGTCAAAATAGGGTAGAACAAAATTCTCTACAACATGGAACCATCAAAACTTAAAGATAACAAAGTTTACTCTATCAAAACTTAAGAAATCCGAAAATGCTTTAAAATTAGATCTACAAGAAATGAACCATGGAAATCGAAAATGCTGAGTATTAAAGAGGCTTAAGATCAAGTAAGGAAGATGATGGAACAATAATAATGGGGATCCATCAAGAAGCAAGTTTGGCACTTACCTTGGCGACTGGTAGGTGGGGGGAGGAGTTATGAGGAAGAAGAAGATTAATGGTGAAGTAATAAAGAGAGAAAGGGGATGGGCTTTAAATGGAAGGGGTGGTGGTAGGTGGGGGTTTGTTTCGGTTAATGATGAACTAACATACTAAACCAATCCAAGCCGAACCCAAAGTATAGCTAAAGCAGAGTATAAAAGCAGGAAACAAAGTACAGAAATAAAATTACAGAAAATGAATTAACATAAAATTAAAGGGGTTTAATTACAGAGCAATACATGATAAATATTAAATAAATATATTAAAGCAGTACATGTATTAAAAATACGTATTCTGGGAACGGGAAGTGACATCTCTACCCTCCTTAGAAAAATTCCGTCCTCGGAATTTCAAATCCAAGCAGGATAGGAATATCAAAACTAAACTAATCTAGGTACAAAAAACTTGAACAAACAATCATTCTTCAATGTTAACTAGCAGATAACATATCTATATTAACAATCTACGATATCACGTAGTTCTATCTATAGGGTGACAAGCATGAGGGGTTAAGACAATCAAGGTACACGAGAAGAAATATACCTTGTGAGTCAAACAGATGTGGATACCGTGATCGGATACCATCCTCACGTTCCCACGTTGACTCTCAATAAGTGATGACCCCAAGCAACTCGGACAAGTCTAATTGTTCGGTTCTTGAGTATCTTCTCTCTTCGGTCCAAAATGGACACCGACTGCTCCTCGTAAAACAAGTTGGTACCAACAACCAACTCAGAATGATCAAGGATATGGCTGGGGTCCGATACATACCTTCGTAATTGAGATACATGAAACACGTCATGCACCTCTCGTAACGAAGGTAGAAGGGATAAACGATAAGCAACATCGTCTATCCTATCCAGGATAACGAATGGTCCTACGTATCGCGGACTCAACTTCCCGCGAACGCCAAATCTAATGACCCCACGGGTAGGTGAGATCCACAAGAACACGTGGTCCCCAACAGAAAACTCTTGCGGCCTACGATGCTGGTCCACCCAATGACGATGCCGATACTGCGCAACTCGAAGTCGCTCTCTAATTCCTTTAACCACTTCAACCGTCTGAACAATCAATTTCGGGCCTAACATCTTCCTTTCTCCGATATCATCCCATGCTAGTGGCGATCTATACTTCTTACCATATAGTGCCTCAAATGGCGCCATCTAGATACTGGCTTGATAACTGTTGTTGTATGAAAATTTGACTAAGTGTAAGTGGCTCTCCCAAGACCCTCCAAAATCTAGGGTGCAAGCTCGCAACATATCTTCCAAAGTCTGAATTGTCCTTTCTGATTGCCCGTCCGCCTGTGGATGGTAAGCCCTGCTAAATTTTAACTTGGTGCCTAGACTATGATGCAAGCTTTTTCAGAAATGTGATGTGAAACGGGTATCTTTGTCTGACACAATACTGACAGGGACTCCATGCTGCCTGACTATCTGTTGCATATATAACTCTGCCAACTTTTCTGTAGATTGCCCTACTCTGAAAGAAAGAAAGTGTGCTACCTTTGTAAGCCGGTCCACTATCACCCAAATAGCATCTTTACCACTTGACGATCTCGGTAAACCGGTCATAAAGTCCATTGTGATGTGCTCCCACTTCCATTCCAGGATAGGAAGCGGTTGCAGTAATCCAGCTGGCCTCTGCTGCTTTGCCTTTACTTGTTGACATATCAAGCAATGGGAAACGAATCTAGCTATCTCCCTCTTCATTCCATTCCACCAGAAGTGTTGCTTGATATCTTGGTACATCTTGGTCCGTCCAGGATGTATAGAATACTGGGAACTGTGAGCTTCTGTCATAACTTCATGTTTAATATCTCCACTAGGTACACATAGACGTGATCCAAACCTAAGTGTACCGTGCCTGAGCTTCTGTCATAACTCTGCCCTAAGCTTCTGAATCCTTGGGTCCTGTGCCTGAGCTGCCTTGATCCTATCTACCAAGTCAGATTGAACTTGTAAACTTGCCAGAATTCCTACATCACTAGGAAGTATAACTTCTATGCCCATCTCCTGAAGGTCTTCTAAAATGTTCTTCTGTGTTGTCAACATAAATGCGTCGCCTCTTCTGCTGAGGGCGTCTGCTACCACATTAGCCTTGCCTGGATGATACTGAAGCTCAAAGTCGTAATCCTTGATCAGTTCTAACCATCTTCTCTGTCTCATGTTTAGCTCCTTCTGAGTAAAGATGTACTTCAGACTTTTATGGTCTGTGTACATGTCCACTCGATCACCATATAAGTAATGCCTCCATAGCTTCAAAGCAAATACTACTGCCGCCAACTCCAAATCATGAGTTGGGTAATTCTTCTCGTGGTCCCGAAGCTGCCTAGATGCATATGCTATCACCTTCCCGTGCAGCATGATGACACATTCAAGTCCTTTACCTGACGCATCGCAATATACGGTAAAACCTCCGGGTCCAACTGGCAATGTAAGAATAGGCGCTGATATCAATTTCTGCTTCAAATTCTCAAATGATGACTGGCATTCTGCCGACCAGACAAATGGCACATCCTTCCGTGTCAAGCGGGTCATGGGTGCTGAAAGTCTTGCAAAATCTGATACAAACCTTCTGTAATATCCTGCCAATCCCAAGAAACTCCATACATCAGCTACGGTCTTGGGTACTGGCCAACTCTCTGCTGCTTCTACCTTCTTGGGATCCACTGCTACTCCAGCTCCTGATATGATATGACCCAAAAATGAAATGTGATTCGTCCAGAACTCATACTTACTGAGCATGGCATACAACTGGTTCTCCCTCAGAACCTGCAACACTTTCCTGAGGTGGTCTTCATGCTCCTTTTCACTAGCAGAGTATACAAGAATGTCGTCGAGAAATACCACGACAAATTGATCTAAGTACGGCATAAAGATACGGTTCATCAAATCCATGAATATTACTGGAGCATTGGTCAAACCAAACGGCATTACCAAGAATTCATAATGCCCATACTTCGACCTGAATGCTGTCTTGGGAATATCCTCCTTCCGAACCCTCACCTGATGGTACCCTGAACGAAGATCTATCTTGGAGAAAACTCTAGCCCTGCTCAATTGATCAAATAAGTCATCGATCCTTGGTAGTGGGTACTTGTTCTTTACTGTTGCCGCATTAAGCTTTCTGTAGTCGATACACAATCTGGATGATCTATACTTCTTCCCTACAAGTACCACTGGTGCTGCCCATGGCGATATGCTAGCTTGGATAAACTTCTTCTCCTTCAGTTCCTCTATATGCTGATATACCTTGGCCTGCTCCGAATCTGCCATTCTGTAAACCCGATCTGATATCGGTTTAGTTCCAGGTGCCAATTCTATACTGAACTCAATATCTCTAACCGGTGGTAGACCTGGAAGTTCTTCGGGAAATACGTCCAGAAACACTTCAACTACCTTCGGAACCTGAACTTCTTCCATTGCCGTTATTACTTCCTGCTCTTGCAGAGTTGCCTCTGATCTGACTAAGGTGAATCTCTTTATGCCTGGAATATCAAAAGATACACTCCCACTACGACAATCTATTGTCGCATGACTGTCTTTCAGCCAGTCCATGCCAAAGATAACGTCAAAATTTCCAACAGGAAATTCTATCAACTAGGCGGGTAAGGAATGCCCGCAAACTACAATGCTACATGCTAGAATAACTCTACTAACTCCTACGAGCCCATTACCAGTGAGTATATTTAACCTCCCTGGTAATGCCTCAAACTCCATTCCTAGCCGTGTCGCAAATTGTGCAGATATAAATGAGTGTGATGCTTCCGAATCAAACAATGCTACTGCAGGATATGAGGCGACGAGAATGTTACCTGCCACAACATCTCCCGATGCTAATGTCTCTTCCAAGGACAGAGTGAATGTCTGTCCTCGACCTCCTTGCTGGTTCCCATGCTGCGGCCTAGCCTGGTGCTACTGCTGGCCCCTTCCTTGATGATGCTGGGGTGGTCTATGCTGGTGTTGCTGTATCGACGGTCCCTGCTGCCAAAACATCTGAGCCTGCGGCATTAACGGGCGCTGTGCCAACGGTCTCACTGCTACCGCTGGTCCTCGATACTGTCCTGTCCCTGGTGCTGGCAGAGCAGGAAACTGCTGCACTGGTCCTCCTGAACTCAAATTCATGGAACATGTGGTAACCTGATGATCTGGATTTCCATATATCAAACACAGTCCGTTCAATGCCCGACACACATCTCTAGTGTGCCCAATCTTTCCACAATAAGTACAGCCCACTGGGGGTTGCTGGTTCTTCCTTGGTTGTTGCTGCTGCTGCCTGGGTGGTGGTGCTGGCCCTCGTATCGCCACATCGTGGATACGAATGCCAGGGGATGGTGCTGTTGTTCGGGGCACTACTCCTCTTCCTCCTTCCATCTGACTGTGGGATCTCTTCTGACCCCCAGTCCTTGTCGTGATCCTCTGAATGGTGATCTCATGCCTTCGAGTTGCCGTCAACACTTCATCGAAAGTCTGGTAATTGTGCCCCTCTATCAATTGCAAGAGCTCAAGATGAAACCCTTGCTGGAACCTCATCACCCTCTGGCGCTCCGTTGCTACCATCTCTGGGGCAAACCTACTCAATCTGCAGAACTTCGCTGCATAAGCATCTACCGTCTTGCCGGCCTGCTTGAGGTTGATAAACTTCTGTTATAGCTCAAACTGTGCCACAATTCTATAGTACTTCGTCTTGAATCTTCCTGTGAAATCGTTCCAAGCAACGGGACGTCTGATACCTACTTCCTCTGATTCCCACCAATCTCGTGCGAGATTCTGAAGTAACAACTTCACCTGATCCACACGTTCTTCTGCCGGCACCTTAGCGGCTGTCAGAATAGCCTCAATATCCTTAAGCCACGCATCTGCTGAAATGGCATCTTCCGTGCCCTCGAAATGGCGGAGGTTGTACTTACAAAACTTGGTTGATGCTCCTGAATCTGGCCTCGCCCCTCTTTCTAATGCCGTCTGTAACCCTTGGTTGAGTAGTACATTCTGCTCTTGCAACTGAGCGTGCATGCGCTGCTGGGCTAACATCTGATGTTGCTGAGTGGCCATCATCCCTCTCATGATCTCCAGAAGGGCCGGGGTGTCCACTTCCACAGGGGTAGGCGGAACTATGGGTGGTGTAGGAACCTCCGGATACTGCGGTCCAACTGCTGGTTCCACTATCACTTCTTCTTGGATAGTCTCTTGGGGTAGTACTGGCCCTTGTTGCTGACCGACCTGGTCAGGTTGTCCATACTGCCCTTGTTGTTGCTGCCCAGTCCTGACAGATGCGGACGAGGTCCCCCTAAGAAAAGGGACAAGAGAATAATCAAACGACCGGACAGGAAAGATCAATGAAGTCAAAGGATGCTGGAATGTCAAGCAAGAATTCAGAACAACGAATCATGAGATCAAGGGGGAACATGTGTGATTGAGACATCCTATAAATCAAAATACCCCACAAGTCTGAAATCAGACCTGCATGGGCCACCACTAAAACCTTGTCACGCCCCAGAACCAGAATACTGGAGAGCGGAGGAATGACTCAGCCAGCTACGTATTACGGGTAGATGAATACCGTATAATACGATCAATGCTGTCTACAAGACGAGGGGTGCATACTACATGAAAGTCTCCCTATGGTCACTTCACATCTATTGTCTCAATCATTCGAACAAGAAACAGAAATAGAGAACATGTAAGATGAAGCAGTAAGGCGTCCCAAACGCTTAATCCAAATGTTTTTGATATCTGGCTTTACAAAACATAGCCAGATGATATAATATATACAATTGTTTATCAGCTGCAGCCTGACTTTAGTTACAATTATGTAAAAATGAGTACAAGACAATCCGACTAACATGTCGGTGCCAAAAGGCAAAGTTTAAGTAAATAACAAAACGAGCGGAGAAGTAAGAAACCCACTCGAGTCCTCCTGCGATCATCCCTCTAGTGTTGACCATCTTAGAGGTAGAAGTAAGTTGGATCCTCGGAAATCGGCTCTAAATATGGCCATGCAAAACCAGCGAGGTTAGACCTCTAATAGCAAGTACCGCAAGAAAGCACGATATGAGGAGTAAAACCAGTAATAGGAAACATAATAAATAGATCTCTGCTGACTACTGGGATTCACATCACATCACGACACTTCGAACCAACCTCCCAACCAAACAAGGACAGAAGTTGACCCGTCATGTCCTGATATTCCGATCATCTTAGTTAGTCATCAGAGTAGAGACAGTACATAAACAAATCAACTTAAACGGCCATGCAACTACTACGGCTTGCTACTGTAAGTTCCAGGTTATCCTGGAATTATGCAATAGGGATTCCTCAGTTCTTACTATGTGCAAGCAAGGCTAGTTTACCCAGTCAATCAATTGCGCCAATCATGAATTAAACGAGTCCCAGCGGGACGCCCGTCATCAATATACAATATATAATAGATAATATAACCAGATACCGCTCCCTGCCCGTGTGGCAGATTTGTAGTATCTGTGGGGACCAACCGGCCTGTCGGGCACTACTAGTCCCAAGAGGGCTGCCATGTAAGAACTCGGGAATCCATTCTCTCCATGCAATCATTATTTTATTTAACTTAATATTCTCTACGTTGAGTGAAATCCCATGCCGTAGATCACGGTCATTCAAATGAGTACTTTCGTACGGGGTACGATATGCACAACTCTACAACGATACCTGTGCGGTTAGGTTGTAGGTCTTACATAGCGTAATGCAACAATCAAAACTAACCACGGAATAATCATGCCTTGACCATAAAGTACACATGCTGCTGTTTGTGGAAAATAAATAAATAAATAAATTGAAGCATGCATGTGTCTGTATGTCAATATTCGGGATCAGCCAGTCGATTGCAATAGTTCATAGTTAGTATGAACGTGTCTCATTCATTCAATTCAATAAGATGACTAGCCAGTCTCTTAGTCCCAACTAGGAACGCATGATCAATTATTAAATTAAGATGACAGTCCTTGTTTATTAATGCCAAGACAATAATTAATGTTAAACGCTAAGTCAATCAATCAATGGTAATATATGCCAATCAATGTCAATTAATGCCAAAATAATAATTTATGTTTAATTAATGCCACTCGGGACAGAATCAGCAAAAGGGCATTATGGGCAGCCATAGACAGATGCCTATTTATGCGGCAAGGTAAGTCGGGCTCCATCTATGCGATCTGGAAATAACAATTCATATGGGACTTCAAAGAACAGGCCTATGCGGCTGGATGCAAATAAGCTTTATGCGGCTAAGATACAATGGGAGTTCATGCGGCTGCGGGTGACTGGCCTCATGCGGCTCGGGTTTCGAATTCATGCGGCTGCAAGTAACGCGCGCCCATGCGGCTGAGGAATATCTCATGCGGCTGAATAGGTGCGAGCCTATATGCGGCTGAGAGGTCATGCAGCGCCATGCGGCTGAGAATGATCAGCGTCATGCGGCTGTGGGACTGAATGCATATGCGGCAGATAAGTCTCATGCGACTGACTAAGCCCATGCGGCTAGCTAAGCCCATGCGGCTAACTAAGCTCATGCGGCTAACCAAGCTCATGCGGCTAACTAAGCTCATGCGGCCAAGATTTGTTCTTCTTCTCCGAATTTCTAAAGACAGAACCATGGAAACCATTGCTTCCAAGCTCTCTAAATCCTTCATTCCAAGCCCAAATCTGAACTTCCATAGGTCAAAATGGGGTAGAACGAAATTCTCTACAACATGGAACCATCAAAACTTAAAGATAACAAAGTTTACTAGATCAAAACTTAAGAAATCCGAAAATACTTTAAACTTAGATCTACAAGAAATGAACCATGGAAATCGAAAATGTTGAGTACTAAAGAGGCTTAAGATCAAGTAAGGAAGATGATGGAACAATAATAATGGGGATCCATCAAGAAACAAGTTTGGCACTTGCCTTGGCGACTGATAGGTGGGGGGAGGAGTTATGAGGAAGAAGAAGATTAGTGGTGAAGTAATGAAGAGAGAGAAAGGGGATGGGCTTTAAATGGAAGAGGTGGTGGTAGGTGGGGGTTTGTTTCGGTTTATGATGAACCAACATTCTAAACCAATCCAAGCCGAAACCAAAGTATAGCTAGAGCAGAGTATAAAGCAGGAAATAAAATACGAAAATAAAATTGCAGAAAATTAATTAACATGAAATTAAAGGGGTTTAAATACAGAGCAATACATGATAAATATTAAATAAATATATTAAAGCAGTACATGTATTAAAAATACGTATTCTGGGAACGGGAAGTGACAGAACTCCTGCTGGGTGAATAATCACCGTTGCTCAAAGCTTTATTCGCCCTACACGAACAGCTTCCAGGAACCAGCAAGTTCGTCGAAGAACTTGGAACACTCCTGCTCTTCTGACTCCTCGGATGGATACGAACTCTCGTGCAAAAGCAACGCTGGTGCGACGCCTTTCCTCTCTCTCTAAGGCTGCTGGAATTCGCAAGCAAATTTCGATCAGAACTGTGATAAAGAACACTTTTGAATTCTCTGTTTACTTGTGTTAAAAGACACTTCGTAAACTTTCTGTGGTGGCTTCTCTTACTTGTATATATATTGCCTTGTGAGAGAGAGGATGCCTTATATAGGCCCTGCAGCAACTGTTCGGTTGCCACAAAGTTAGGGACATGGTAAAAACCACCCCGAACATGTAGCAACCGTCCAGAACGTGCAAACGCACGTTCTGCTGCAAGTTGCACAAACTGCGCACCTTGCACTCCGCACACTGAGCCACTTGCGCCAACCTGCGCCACGGCGCGCACAGCGCAACCTGCGCCACCTTGCGCCACTCGCGCAACGTGCGCCACGTGCGCAAGTTGCGCAACCGGCGCAACCGACGCAACCTGGCACGTACCCTGGTTGCGCAACGTGGCAGCGCAACTAAAGCGCACTAAGCGCCTAGCGACGATGCTAAGTGCGCCAACAAAATGCCACATTACGCCTCATGAGCCCATGAGCCCGAGTCCGAGTCCGAGTCCGAGTCGCTAAGCCCCTACGGGGCTTAGCTCCCATAGAAATAAATTTCTCAAGAGCAAAAAGCATGAATGCTTTCTATTGTTGATTTAGCCTTTTTTTTATTAGAAAAATAACTCCACATGGCACACCCATGTTCACCTCCACACCACATGTGCATCTCTAAACTAGCAAAGCTAATATATAGAGATACAAGTCCTTTGGTCTAGCCGATGTGGGACTAAAATTTACTTTGTAAAAGACCAAAACCCAACAATCGTGTTTTCTCTATATCTAAAGGAAAACAAATAAATAATTAGAATATTATTCTATATTTAAAACTAACCAAATAACATATGATTCAAGCTGTGAAGTAGTCGGACGGCCCAAAATTTTGCCAGGGAAAATCGTCCTGTCAAATCCAGCTTGGGCCGGCCAATGCGTTGTCAAAGTTTTGGACTGGCCCGGTCAACCTAGACAACAGGTCGGGTTGGGTTTGCTACCCAAGATGCAGACCCATCCCGGACTGGTCGCCCAATCTGGTCGAGCAAGATTTCATCCTCCATGTCCAGTCACACGTCTAAGATAAACTGGATTAGCGATGTCGTCAGCGACTGCAACAGATCATGACGTAGATTCACAAAAATTAGCGATGTCCTATGTTGGAGTCGTCGTTTGTGACAAATTGCGACGAAATTACGTCGTTGTTAGTCGTAGTACGTCCCAGACTGGGCGACGTAGACCATCGACGCCGCTAAATATTTTACATCAGAGTGACGTTTAATGATTTCATATGGACGCTGTTAAAAGTATTTATCATCCTCTCCTCTCCTCTCCGCTCCACTCTACCTCACAGTCCGATGATCTCTAATGATCTCTAGATGCCGCCCCAACCTTTCCCCTTCTCATTTCAGGCAATCTCTAAACATTACCTATGTGCTCGTCGTTGTCTTTGACGCAAGGCGCTTTCGACCCTGACCCTGCCCCTGGCCCTTTCGATATGGTATCCTTCTCCTATTTCCCCCCAAAAATTAGGGGAAACAATGTCTCCAAATTTGCCTACGTTGATACACAGACCTCCAAGGCTCCCTCCTCACGTAGTGCACATTCGAGGGCCATGCAAAGTTCGCAGTAGTCTGTAAGATTCTAGGAGGTTATTGACTAGTAGATTGCCTCCTTTCCCGACGACTTGCTTCGGATGATTTCATAGACGAATCCCGAGACCCAGCACCATCCGGACAAGTAGGCAAATCACGACAATTTTTTAGGGGCTCGAGCGCAACATTACGAAGTTCACCAAGTTACACCATTACGGAGTTTGCCGAGTTGACAGAGCGCAACATTACAACATTGTTGGGGTCACAACTTACACTAAGCAAGTCTTTTGTACATCAATAATGCTAAGTTTACTACCAAATTCTTACAACCTTTTTACAACCTCACTCACCAACCCCTTACACATGGGTCCCACCGGATCCCACCACCCCTCACACCCCCCCCCGCCCCCCCCCCCCCGCTACATGGGCTCCATCCGACCCCACCACTTACTCCTCTCCTCCAATCGAAACCCGACACGTGGCGGGAGTAAAGGGATTGTAAGAATTTGGTTGTAGGCATAGCATTGCTCTTTGTACATAGCACAGATTGATTTTCACCATCGAATCCTACGATGCTAGATTATTGCATTGAAGCATATATGCACTCCAACATAGTCGGCGTTGACACCACCGCTTCTACAACTAGTATGCAACTTACACAATATTTCATTGACCAGATTGTCCTTCAGATTCGTGGGAGTGCTCCTCCTCCCCACCAATAGTCCTTATAGTTTGGACAGATTTTCATGCGTTTTTATATCGGACCTAGTTGGGTCTTCTATTTACTCACTCCTACATTACACATTGTTGTATCAGACAGTTTGTGTTATTTTTAAATCTATGAAGTATTGTTTATTTTATCAAATTGGTTATCATGAGATATTATGTATTGTAGAAGATTTGTTTACTATCTCTGTGATATTATGTGTTGTTACTATCTTTGTGGTTATATGTTGCTATTTTTTTTTATTTAGTGACGTTTAGCAACGTAGGAAAGATGTTATTAACATGTATCAAAATGTAACTAAAAGTATCAGGACATATTAAAATGTCGCTACCGCTTCGCTAACAAGGAGAAATTATGATAGTTTTAGCACTCCAATTATTTCGCTAATTTTGAATAAAAATGCCGATGTCAGTTGCTAATACGTCGGAAACATGTTGACATGGCAGAATTTGCCATGTCAATAATAATATTGCCAAAACTAAATATTACATCGCTAACTTAGTCGATGTTTTGGCGACAAACAATGATTAATTATGCGTCGTTGAATTGGCAACAAAACAAGTTATAATATGCCACTAACCGTTGTACCAATTTAGCAACAAAACAAGTTATAATATGCAACAAAACAAGTTCATGTATGCAATAGAATTTAAGGGTCCAATTTGCTTTTTGTTGGAAGATCGTTGGAAGTAAAATAATCTCCAACTCCATTTATTGTAATGACTACTTCACTTGATATTTGATGTATCCTCATTCTCATTGGTATGTAAAGGCTTATAGAAGCTATGCCATGTACACCAAGCATCTTATCTACCATGAGTACAACTAATTCTCGAATCATATAAATTAGGTATATTTTGCATTTCTTGTAGGCAAAAAGATGGGAAACATCACAAAGATACAAAAAGACCAACAACGTCTATCGATATCCCGAACACAATCTATCGTCACCTTTAATAGCCCTTTTGAACACGTTTTTACACACACTAACAGCCTATTGGCCTCCTCTCATGGCAGTTTTGATGAAAATTTCCCACTGTCCCAAAATAAATCCAAAAATTTGTGGTCTTAGTCCCTCACAAAAAACCTACCATCATTGCTTGTATCCTTTGATCTTGATCTAAAGATGTTATATATATCAAACTTTAGTAGATATCATCTTAAACAATCAATCTGCTCTCTTCTTATATGAAGTTTCTGTTGGAGAATGCTAGAAGAGCCACGACTATACTTGCTGCTATGTAGTGAAGGAAATGGCGCACGTGAAGAATCTTTAACAAAGTGGAAGAAAGCTAAAGATGAAAACATTATTTTTTTAGTAAAAACTTGTGTCTCATTTAGGCTGTACACATCCCTCCTTCAACCCTTACGTAGGAATAGTTCAAAAGGTCCTATTCTAGTTAGCAATAGTTCTATAGACTAGCTAGCACTATAGACTAGTTCAAATAGTTAAAAACATTTGAATTATTTCTAACACGTTCCCTTAATTCAAACATATCTTACTACTTCCATTGATGTTCTAAATTATTAAACTGGTCCTCTGTTAAAGCCTTTGTGAATGTGTCAGGTACTTAGTTATTGGTGTTGCAGTGCTTAACTCAACTTCTCCTTTGTACACTATATGCTTGGTTCTTTGCTGATGGACATGATTTTAGACATTGCAATAGTCGATTTGTTGTCGTAATAAATTGTAGATGCTCTAGCTTGACGAAAACCCAAATATTCTAGAATCTTTCGCATCCAAATTGCTTAACAAACATTCGAAGATGATGCAATATACTTTGTGTCTGATGAAGATAATGCAGTTGTTTCCTGCTTCTTTGACATCCAACAAACAACTGCAGATCCAATACTGAACACAAATCCAGTGGTTCTTGTCAAGTCGTCCATTGAACTTGCACAATCACTATCTCAATAGCCATTCAAATTTAATTTAGTCACACTAGAATACCAAATACCATAACCTACGTTCCACGAATATATCATAAAATCCGTTTGACAGGACCAAGATGATGTTTTGTAGGCCTATGCATCGACCTCGATACCAAACTGACCGAAAACTTGATGTGAGGACAACGATGATTCAAGTACATATGTCCACCAACGATGCTTCGGAAATACTTGGGATCAACATTTTCAGTTCCATCTACAACACATATCTTCTCACAGGAATTCATTGGCGTGTTATAAACCTTGCAATTCATTATTTGGTATTTTTTTAGAAGATAATATGTATTTTTTGTGTGATAAGAATATACCTTCTTCGATTTTCTTAATTTCCAAACCCAATAAGTAATGTAAAAGACCTAAGTCGGTCATTTCAAATTTATTCTTCATTTGGATTTTGAATTCATCAATCATGGTCTTTGAGGTATCAGTGTACATAATGTCATCAACGTAAAGACATACAATGGGAATGTCCTTACCATTTCTCTTCAAATAAAGTGTTAGTTCACTATGGCTTCTTTGAAAACTATTTTGACAAAAACATCCATCTATTTCGCTATACCAAGCTCTTGATGCATGTTTTAGTCCATAAAGCGCTTTCTTTAGCTTATAGACATCTTCCTCTTTTCCTTGCACAACAAAACCTTTTGGTTGATTAACAAATACATCTTATAATAAAAAATTATTAAAAAAATACATATTTAACATCGAACTGATAAACAAGGCATTTCATTTCTGCAGAAACTGCCAAAATAATTCTAATGGCTTCTAATCTAGTAACAAGTGAAAATATTTCATAAAAATCTATATCTGGTTGCTGAGCTACCCTTTGGCAACAAGCCTCATCTTGTACTTGTGTATGCTGCCACAACATATAATGATCCCATTCAAATGTTTGACTTGCCTATTCATAAGAAGTAGGTTCTGCAGCTGTTAGAGCAAAGCTGCAAGATTCATATATTTCTATTAAGGATCTTACATTTTTGGCGGGCTTTCAGATTCTGGAGTTGTGGGACATCTTGTAGTGCTTTGTATTGGAGGTGCATCAGGTGACTCCAATTCATTCATGTCTTCCTGTGGGGAGTGAGTTGTCTCTAGCTTTTCATATTCCACATCAACCTGATCATTTTCAATCCCATTTCCGAAAATTGTTTTCGTCAAATACAACATCTCTACTTATTATCAATTTCTTAGATATTAAATTATACAAGCGATATAGTACTTTAGTTTCATCACTGTATCCAATAGAAAAAGCATTTGACACTTTTCTTATCAAACTTGTGTCGTTTCCCCGAATTGACATGAGCATATGCAAGTGAACCAAAAACTTTTAAATAACTTATATTGGATTTCTTACCAAACCATGCTTCTATAGGAGTTCAATTATGTACTACTTTCATCGGAGATTTATTTAGGAGGAAGACTGAAGTGTGTACTTTTTCTGTCCAGAACTCATTTGGAAGATACTTCGTCTTTAACATACTTTTGGCCATCTCAATAATGGTCATAGTTTTTTGTTCTGCGACTCCATTTTGCTCTAATGTATAGCTTGCTGTCAAATGCTTGTGTATGCCATTAGCTTGGCAAAAAAAGTTTAAACTCTTTGGATAAAAATTCTCCCCCATGATTTGTTCTCAATGTTTTTATAAAGTAACTACGTTGTTTCTCAACATAAGATTTGAGTATTTGGAACTTAGAAAATGCCTCCGATTTGTATAGGAAATAAACCCAATTCATTCTACTAAAATAATCAATGAACAAAATAAAATACTTACAACCGCCTAATGAAGGATTTCTCAATGGACCACAAATATCTGCAAGGTTTAACTGAACGGGACGGGCGCCCGCGATTTGGTTGCAACTAACCCTTATTGTAGTCCGATCCTGGAGGGTCACCCGCGACCCCGACCTCTATTGAGATAATCCTGGGCATGAGGGTTGCTCTAAGAAAAGGAGGGTTATTCAAGTCCGAAATCTTGTCTGACTTACTAGTGGGCCGGCCCTGCCGCATGACCATTGGCAAACCATGATACACATTGAGGCCAAGCCATTAGCGCTAACGCCATAGAATCTACTCACAACTAACTAGGTAAGAAGATGCGAAAATGGTATGGAATTTCATGCATGTGAATGCGATCTGTTGTACAGAAAGGAACACGGACTTTATTTGCTCAGCTAAACCAATTGGACGTTAATAAATATTAGATCGTAATTATTGTTGCATGCCGAGAGGGATTGCATATATATATAATTGAGATAATCCCACCGAATTAACTAGGTTCCAAACTCTACCGAACGATCGCATGGTTTGCCAGCTAAAACATCTTTCCCGCTCTGATGCATCATCACATGGTTTTTGTCTCTGTTCTTGCCTAAAAATATGTTGTTCAAACACACCAGCAGTACCCCTTGATGCCTATAAATAGCTGGCGCAGACACTTCGATACTATTCCTCACACTCACAAGTTGAAGTTATTCACTAGCCAAGCTACAAGTACGCACGTAATGACATCAACGAGCACAGCATCAGCTGTCCTCTTCCTCGCCGTCAACCTCCTATTCTTTGCTCTGGTGAGCTCCTGTGGCACCTGCCCATCTCCGAAACCACCAACCCCGAAGCCCCCCACCCCGAAGCCCCCGACCCCGAGCCCTTCTTCCGGTGGCAAGTGCCCCATTGACACCCTCAAGCTAGGCGTCTGCGCCGACGTGCTGAGCGGCCTAGTCAACTTAAACCTTGGCAAGCCACCTAAGAAGCCATGCTGCTCCCTCCTCGGAAACCTTCTCGACCTTGAGGCTGCCGTCTGCCTCTGCACTGCCATTAAGGCCGACATCCTCGGGATCCACCTCGATGTCCCCATCGACCTCAGCCTTCTCCTCAACTACTGCGACAAAAAGGTCCCCAAAGGCTTCCAGTGCCCTTAAGGGCGACGCTAGCTAAGCTCACCATCAACTGGCTTTCAAAAGTATGAAATGTGGAATAAGTGCCTAACCGTACAAAATCATTTCATTTATGGTAAGTTATATTCATCTTGTTTTCAATTAAGAAATATGTATGCCATTCCTTATTATTATATATATATTCTGTAAAATCGACCAAATGGACGTTATTAATAAACTTATTTTTGTTTGTGGATATTCTTCTTGTGTAAGCAATGTTACAGTAATAGAATTGTATGTATGGGCCCATTGTGAACCCTATTCTGATAGAAGGTTTGAATAATTATGATGAAGTTGCCTTACCGATGAATTGTAGCCAATACCATTTATATATATATATATATATATATATATATATATATATATATATATATATATATATATATATATATATATATGAAATCACTCTTTCATTCATATTAGTATTATTTAATTTCAAAATTGTTGATTGTTAGTGCCGGGGCACAATTTTTCGATGGAAAACTGAGAAGATGAAACAATTGTAAAAACAATATTCCAACGCAACACTTCTAGGAAGGTTGTGTGAGTATAACGAAGATCTAAAAAGATCTCGATTTAGTATTACGAGAATCTAAAAAGTTTCGTAATCCACAGCAATCGATCGTAGTACTTCTAAAAAGAAGATACAATCAGAATTATTGGCAGCAACGAAAAAGGTGACTGGCGAAAGATGGAAGAACTCCTGCTGGGGTGAATAATCATCGTTGCTCAAAGCTTTATTCGCCCTACACGAACAGCTTCCAGGAACCAGCAAGTTCGTCGGAGAACTTGGAACACTCCTGCTCTTCTGACTCCTCGGATGGACACGAACTCCCGTGCAAAAGCAACGCTGGTGCGGCGCCTATCCTCTCTCTCGAAGGCTGCTGGAATTCGCAAGCAAATTCCGATCAGAACTGTGTTAAAGAACACTTATGAATTCTCTGTTTACTTGTGTTAAAAAATACTTCGTAAACTTTCTGTGGTGGCTTCTCTTACTTGTATATATATTGCCTTGTGAGAGAGAGGATGCCATATATAGCCCCTGCAGCAACTGCTCGGTTGCCACAAAGTTAGGGACGTGGTAAAAACCATCCCGAACATGTAGCAACCGTCAAGAACGTGCAAACGCACGTTCTGCTGCAAGTTGCGCCAACTGCGCGCACTCCGCGCACCTTGCACTCAGCGCACTGAGCCACTTGCGCCAACCTATGCCACTGCGCGCACTGCGCAACCTGCGCGACCTGCGCCACCTTGCGACACTTGCGCAACGTGCGCCACGCACACAACTTGCGCAACAGACGCAACGTGCGCAACCGGCGTAACCGGCGCACCCGGCACAACCTGTGCGCAACCTGGCGCGCAACCTGGTACGCACCCTGGCGCGCACCCTGGTCGTGCAAACTGTGGCGCGCAACGTGGCAGCGCAAGTGGCTCGCGCAACGAGCGCAACTAAAGTGCACTATGCGCCTAGCGACGATGCTGACGTGCTAAGTGCAAAGTGTGCCAACAAAATGCCACATTACGTCTCATGAGCCCGAGTCCGAGTCCGAGTCCGAGTCCGAGTCCGAGTCCGAGTCGCTAAGCCCCTACGGGGCTTAGCTCCCATGGAAATAAATTTCCCAAGAGCAAAAAGTATGAATGTTTTCTATTGTTGATTTAGCCTTTTTTTCATTAGAAAAATAATCCCACATGGCACACCCATGTGCACCTCCACACCACATGTGCATCTCTAAACTACCAAAGCTAATATATAGAGGTACGACTCCTTTGGTCTAGCCGATGTGGGACTAAAATTCACTTTGTAAAAGACCAAAACCCAACAATCTCTCACATATCTCTATATATGAGTATAAGTGTTCCCCACAGTAACTGTCCATCATGCATTAGGAGAGATGTCGCTGACGACTTGAATCTTCCCGCATGGTTCAAACAACAGACTATAATACAAGAATGGACTAAGCCTTGAATTCTGCATCATAGCTGAAATTCTTTCCACTCACATAATATAGTTACATGTGCTTCTGGCTACACATTAAAGGCCCTGTGCCAGCCTGGTTTCAGTGTATAATTTTGGGCTTCTACAAGTTTACCCTCAAGAGACGGCCTGATATCTCTTTGTCCATACACTATAGGTGAGTTCATTTTGAAGAGACATGGCATGAAGCGCTTTACGCATCCCTTGCGGTGCTACGTCGCTATGACATGGCTTAAAGTCGAGGCCTTACCCCGTACTGGGAACCTCATCGTAGTGTCATACTACTATAGCATGAGGTAACCGTCCCTTTGTAGTGCCAAACTACCCAGCATGAAGCCTTAGGCTCCCTTGCGGTGTTACGCCGCAACGATATGGCTTGCAAGGCCGAGACTTTATCCCTAACCGGGTACCTTATCGTGGTGTCATGCCACTGTAACATGAGGAACTATTTCTCTTTGTAGTGCTGACTACACCCCTCTTTATTTTTAATATGCAGCATTAGGCTAACTGTCTATTTGCGGTGCTACGTCGCTGGGACTTGGCCTGCAAAGCCGAGGCTTTATCCTATTCCTGGGCAGCACCCCACATATAGGAACCTCATCGTAGAGTCACCCCACTGTAGCATGGAGTTTCACTCCTTGTAGTGCTGCTCTACTGTGCTTCCTGTAAAGCACACCAGGCATTCACTCTGCCTGAAAACTCATTAAGGCAATTAAGCCAACCTTCCCACAGGAACCGTTTTCCGCAGAAAACAACAATAGACAACAGTGGTTATAGGTCCGTAACCTCTCCATGCCCAATAGAACATGTACCCACCGTTTCTGATATTCTTCCGATTAGTGGTCCTCCCTTGAACCAAAAGCTAGATGCCTAGTAGATTTCTCTTTGAACTATTAGCATAAAACTTTATGGTAGGAATACAATAATACAATATCAGAATGCCTTCAAGCCCATTTTACAAGCTGTGTCATCAATCAGCTGGCGCTTGAGGCCCTTGGTGAACGTATCCGCCAGGTTCTCCTGACTCCGAACATCAATCACTGCAATAATACCGCTCTTGATAAGATCGTGTACTGCCATGTGCTTCAACCGCACAGTCCTCTTCTTCCCGTTGAAGAGGTCATTTGATGCCACCGTCGCAGTCGCCTGGTTGTCGCAGTATATCGGTATCGCCGGTATTTGTGCCCCAATCACTGAAGATCATACATGAGCTCCCGAAGCCATTCTGCTTCCTCGGCTGCGATATCAAGTGCAAAGAACTCAGATTCCATGGATGACCGCGAGAGCATAGTCTGCTTCTTCGACTTCCACGATATAGCAGCTCCACCCATTGTGAAAATGAATCTACCTGTGGACCTCTCGCTCTCCACCTCTGAGCACCAGCTGGCATCACTGAAGCCTTCCACTACCGGCAGATCTCCGCTGTAGTACAGTGCATATGCACTACCAAAATAAGTTATATCAGCGACGAAATTAGCGACGCCAACTTAAAACGTAGCTAATATTTCTGGAATTAGCGACGCCAAAAGTAAGCGTCATAATACGTCGCTGATAGCGATAAACAGCGACATATTGTGACTACCTTTAGTGTAATAAAAACCAACAGCGTTGATTTGTCGGAAAACGTCACCAGTTTTATTAGTTCAGCGACGGTTATTATCGCAAAGCTTATGACGTCGCCGAATATTAAAGGAAAGTCGACGCTTTGCGACGTATTTACAGACGTCGCTAACTTGCTGCTAATAGGGTTTCCTCGGTTCAATTTTTTATTTCTCCCTCGCACCAAATTTTTTGTTCCCGTCCCTCTTTTCCCGACCTCGACGACAGCCTGATCCCCTTCCCTCCGGCGCCGCTCATCCTCCTCGTCCACCGCGAGCCCCTGCTCCTCCCTCCGGCGAGCCCCTTCTCCTCTTCCTCCTCCACCGCGAGCCCCTTCTCCTCCTCCACCGCGAGATCCTCCTCCTCCACCACCGAACTTGTCCTCCTCCTCCTCCTCCACCACCGCGAGGAGACTGAAGGTAAACCCTAACCCTAATTGAGGTGTTTTTCGTGTCCAAAATGGACACGGAGACACATTACGACCATGTGTTCACTGATACAGTGTGTTCGTGAGGTTTTGGACACTTTGTGTCCATTTGTTGGACACGTGGACACCCCCAAGCATGCATATATATATGTATTTCACCTCTGTACACTTAATCCCCTACTTACACTTGTGTATTTTTGTATTAATTTGGATTTGCATATTGGGTTTGGATTTCGATATAGTGTTTGATACATTGTTTCACCTTGCAATATTCCTACACTTAGAGACGTTTAGTACACAACTAATTATTTTATCCTAGTTCGCAAGTGTACTTTTGGGTAATCTAGGTATATTAGTTTACCAATTTCCCCAATGGCCGGAGATTTTAAGTATATGAACCAATTAGTCAACATCTATTTGTTGAAGTATGGTACTCCATTCTTCGTAAGTTCTAGCTATATATGTCTCAAGATCCAATACTCAAAAATCTCAAGAAGAAGAAGAGAAAAAGAATAAAATGACATCGCTCAAGAGTATGGCGTAAGCATGTGTTAGTATTTTAAGCTGTGAGAGTGTTTGTTCTATTTAGGTTAGTACCAACTGGAAAGTTAGGTTAAAAGAACCTGGGAACTATGGTGTGGTTGTATACATCATGTATATGTATGTATGTGTGTGTCTAGTAGGAGAAAGGGGGAGGGTTAACTAGTACCAGGTATTTGGAGAGGAGGGAGAGTTTAGACTAGTATATATAGACTAATATCCTAAAACTTGACTTATACAACTTAGAAATGGCTAGTTTGACCAAGTTGGACTAGTTTAGCTTAGAGTTGACTCGGTTGGACTATACATAACATATAGAGTAATATCCTAAAACTTGACTTATACAACTCAGCCTATATGAAATATTGTAGACACGGGTGATATACCGTCGCGATAATCTCTGACCACCGCACGCACAAACACGCGAAACAAAAGTTAGCAATGCGAAAAGAAGATGACCGATAATCTCTGACCATTTAACGTAAAATGTCATGTGTACATATATTGCGGAAAGTGTAGACCGCATGAACTGACAAACGAGAATTTGGGGATCAAAGTTGTAACAAGTAAAGTTGTGTTTTGGATATGTTCTATTCTTGTTAAGCTCTTTGTGCACAAAGCAAGATATAACGAATGCAGAACATCTTTCGAGTTTACGACTCTTGTATGCTCTATACTTGAGTTACGAACTCGTTATTTGTTTTGTATTCTCTACTTATAGCTTGCTTTGTGAACAAAGAGCTTGCAAGAGTTCTTTTTCCAAAGCACAACTTGACTTGTTCCAGCTTTGAGACCCTTATTTTCGTGCGTCATCAGTTCATGTCGGTCTTCACTTTCCCCAGTAACTTCCTCCAATTAACTCTATCCCTCGGTTGAGCTACTATTTCAAAAGCTTTGACACTTGCATATCATTCACTACCTTGATGTATCTATCTTACAGAATTATGGAACTGAATTACTATCTGCAGAATCGTACGTGGATGTACAACCGTTATCCTGATGACATGTACGGCGTGTGGGATGAATTCATAGAGGGTGTACACCAGTTCCTGCAGTTTGCCAAGGCGTTCCCTCAGTACATGGACGGTACCAAAATTAAGTGTCCGTGTGTGAGATGTCGCAACTTGAAATATCATCCAGAAGTGGATGTCACGTATCATTTATACTCGAAGGGTTTCACGCCAAATTACTATCAGTGGAGCGAGCACGGAGAACTTGTGTCTTTAGCATCGGAGTACGAGCCTTATGTGGATGTCCACAACAACGCTCCTTACGACGATGGGTTGGTGAACATGGTTTTCGATGCGGCCGGGCCTAGTTTCGATCCGGATGATCATGATGCACCTGAGGAGGCACCGAATCCCGATGCTGCACAGTTCATGGAGTTGCTGGACAATGCAAGGACTCCATTATATCCTGGTTGTGAGGATCATTCACTGTTGGAGGTGGTTACAAGATTATTGAGCATCAAGTCCGATTTTAACATGTCGCAAGATTGCTACAACCGTCTTATGGAGTTGCTTATAGAAATATTACCTGAGGGTGCGAAGTTGCCTAAAGACTTCTACCGGTCTAAGAGGATGGTTAGATCGCTCTGGATGGGTTACAAAAAAATAGATGCCTGTCGCAACGGGTGCATGTTGTACTACAAAGATGACAAGGATGAAGACGCCTGCAGATTTTGTGGTGTCGATCGCTACAAGGCATGTGGTAGAGGAAAGTCTGTCGGTGCCAGGAAGCCTACCTCTTCGATGCACTACTTGCCGTTGACGCCGCGGTTGCAACGGTTGTTTATGGTGAAGGAAACTGCAGAAAACATGAGTTGGCATAAGCGGGAACATACCGAAGGAGTGTTGGATCACCCATCTGATGGAGAAGCATGGAAACACTTCGATCGAGAGTATCCAGATTTTGCTTCTGATCCGCGTAATGTCAGATTGGGTCTCTGCTCCGACGATTTTACCCCATTCGGACTTTCGGGATCCCAGTATTCATGTTGGCCTGTGATCGTCACCCCGTATAATCTACCGCCTTAGATGTGCATGAAGACTCCGTATATATTTCTCACCGTTATTATCCCAGGTCCGAACAATCCGAAAAGGAACATCGATGTGTATTTACAGCCGTTGATTGATGAGTTGAATCAGCTGTGGAAAGTAGGTTCCAACACGTACGATGTATCCAGAAAATAAAATTTCCAGATGCGGGCAGCACTTATGTGGACCATCAACGACTTTTCGGCCTATGGAATGTTATCTGGATGGAGCACGCATGGTCGTCTTTCATGTCCGTATTGCATGGACAGCACTAAGGCTTTCCGTTTAAAACACGGAGGCAAACCGTGCTTCTTCGATTGTCATCAACAATTTCTGCCGAAGGATCATCCGTACCGGAGGAACAGGAATGCTTTTCGTGCTGCGTTGTGGAGAAGGCTAATCCCCCGTCAAGGTGGCCCGGATAAATGATATTGGAAGAGGTAAAAGATTTACCAAGAGCTATTGAGCAGCCTGCTACGGACTACAAGTGTGACGGATTTGGTCGCACTCATAACTGGACGAAGAGGAGTATATTCTGGGATCTTCCATATTGGAGCACCAATCTGATTAGACATAACCTTGATGTCATGCATATCGAGAATAATGTGTTTGATAACATAATTAATACTGCAATGGACGTAAAAGGGAAGACGAAAGACAATCCAAAGGCTAGATTGGACTTGGAAGAAATATGTAGACGTCCTATATTGCATTTGATAGAGGACGGGAATGGGAAGTTGAAGCAGCCTAAGGCAATTTTCTCACTGGAGAAGGAGGATAAAGTGAGGTTTTGTAGGTGGATTCAAGGTCTAAAATTTCCAGATGGGTATGTTTCGAACTTGAGAAGATGCGTCGACCTCAAGGAGAATAAACTGACAGGTATGAAGAGCCATGATTGTCACGTATTCATGGAGCAGTTAATTTCGATTGCATTTCGGGAATTCTTACCGCAGGCAGTTTGGGATCCATTGACGGAGCTTCGCATATTCTTCAGAGACCTTTGTTCTAAGAAATTGCTCGTTGATCGTCTAGAAAAGCAAGAGAAGGACATTGCGGTAACACTGTGCAAGCTAGAGAGGGTGTTCCCTCCTGGATTTTTTGACTCTATGGAGCATTAGCCGATTCACCTTTCCTACGAGGCACGTGTTAGTGGACCCGTCGAATATCGATGGATGTACCCGTTCGAGCGATATTTGAATCACCTAAAAAGAAAGGTAAAAAATAAGGCTCGGGTCGAGGGTTCTATTTGTGAAGCCTATATTCTCGAGGAGATTACAAATTTCTGCTCCTCCTATTTCAAATCTCATGTTGCTACGAATAGAACGAGGGCTCCGAGAAACGACGACAGATATCAATAATTTAATGATGGAATACTGAAAGTATTTAATGCGTCCGAAAAGCCTTCGGGGAAAATGAAGAAGAGATATTTGAATGACGAAGAGCTAAGGGCTGCTCAGTTGTATGTATTACTCAATTGCGACGAGGATGAAGTGGAGAAGCTATAGGGGTAAGTAACTCAGGATGATGAGTTTACGTCATCTCAATGTAATAGTATAAGCTAATATTATTGTACTAATCGGCGGTTGCTTCGTTATTTTCCAGCACATATAATGATGAGTTGAGGCTGGTTAGACCCTACCTAACAGACGAAGCATTAGAACAAGAAATGAGACGTCATTTTCCTTCTTGGTTGAGCGAATATGTAAGTAGCTCGGTAATTACTGGCCTCTTCTAATGCAACTGCACAATAAATAACTTATTATCGCTTCTTTGATATTCAGGTCGATCGTCTAATTTCACCCGAGATTGAATTAATTAGAACTCTTGCCAAGAGAAAAATTACTTTTTTTAAAATATGGCCAAGTTACTGTGTCAATGGCTTTCGGTTCAAGTCGACAAATGCTCCGATCAGAGACAGCTTCCTGGATCTTGATTCCACGAAAAATAGTTGTTTGTGTATCAAGTCTTCGAACTACAAAGACGTCGATCCAGGAAATGATTTCTTTGGCATCTTGTGAGAGATTGTGGAGTTGTCATATAATAATGGCAGAGAACCTGCAAAGATCGTGTTGTTCAAGTGTGAATGGTTCGATCCGATTGAAAATCAAGGTTGGAAAATTGACAAGCATGGTCTTGTGGATATAAACTACAAGCATAGATATCAAGGCTACGAATCGTTTGTCCTAGCAACTCAGGCTCAGCTCGTGTACTTCACAGCTTATCCGAGACGGGGAGCAACGAAGTCTGACTGGTGGGCAGTATGCAAGACTAAAGCTAGAGATACTTTTGATGTTGACAAAAAAGCTTACCAGGAGGACGAGCTACCTCTTGTAACCAATATTGTCGATGTGGACTCCACGGAAGTTACGCATTACACGACACATAATGTAGAAGATGTAGAATTATTCGAAGAGAAAGACGAAGCCGACGAAGGCGAAGATGAAAGTGAAGATGAGGAGGAAGAGGAAGATGAGGTCGAGGAAGACGAACAAGATGATTATTCTGAAGATGATTGAGAGAGATATACTTATCTGAACTTAGATGTTTCTTCTAGAATATATTATCTGGACTTAGATGTTTATTGTAGAATGTATCATCATATGTTGTCTTGGTTATTATCTTGTCTTTGTTGTACTTTCATATTTCTAGTCTCTATTATTTGTTGTACTTTTATATTTCTAGTCTCTATTATTTGTTATACTTTCATATTTCTAGTCTCTATTATTTGTTGTATTATCATATGCTGTTATCAGGTATGACAGGTCGTCGCGGAGTATTACGAGGGGGACGACGAGGTCATGATCCTCCGGTACTTCCTACAGGTACTGCTAGAGGACGGAGTTTTCCTTCGGTACCTCATAATGGTACCGGCTCTGGATCCTCGTTGCCGATTACTCCTCCATATCGGACAGTAGCTGGGCCTGCTGGGACGACATCACGTGACATATCTCCTGGGACGAGTAGTTCCAGGCCTGTTGTGAGTGCTCGCCCGTCTAGCGTTCCTACTGCTGATACGACGATGGAGACGGATGAACAGATGGTGGAGGCTGCGGCGACGGCCGAGGCGGCGGCGCCGATGACCGACCAGCATCATGCAGATGATGCGTGCGCACCTCCGGAGGAGAGGAGGACGGAGGTCTGGACCGACGGTACAAAGTAGGTGTTTTGGTTTATAATTTTTTTTCTTTCTGTTTTTATCATAAATTAACTTTTTTCATGAATATAATATGTTTGTATAGATATCGTCCCCCAGAGGTACAGAGACGTCTAGGCCATATGCTGAGGCATAATTATGGTGGTGCTTGGATTAACTACTCTGATGCTCCGGACGAGAGGAAGGCCATCTGGTTTGCGCGCTTCAAGGTTAAAATATATTTACTTTTAACATGAATCATATAATTTTTGTATATTATATATAACTGATAAATATTTGGTTTGCGCTATTCTAGGATATGTTTTTCTATCCACCGCACCGGGCCGAGCTTATCGAGGGGATGTTTCCTGCCGTCGCTGCCAAGCTTATCCGTGACGCTATCAATGATCAGAAGGATCATGATCGTGCCAGAAAGCCGATCCAATGTTGGATCACCCCTGATCAGTGGAATGCGATGAAGGCTCGATTCGACGAGCCAAGGTACAAGGAGAAGTCGGAGAAGGCCAAGGCGGCTAGGCAATATGCCTCGAAGTGGTGCGGTGGGTCGATTCCGATGACGAAATATTTTCGTCGTCTGATATGTCTTCCTCTTTTAGAAATATTATTTTAATGTAAAACCGATAAATTATTACTAAGATAATATATTTAATTACAAGTAAGAAAGGTCGGTAACGCCGACATGGTGACCGTCTTCCTGGCCACCCATCAGAAGGGCGAAGACCTTATTGACGAGAGGGCCGAATGGACCTATGTAAGTATTACAATACGTTATCTTAATATAATACTTCGTGTCAATTTTAATATAACTTAGTAAATATGATGCAAATAAATATTCATGTGGTTAGTAATAATAAGTACATTAATTAGAAATTAGAAATTATAGAGTACTATCCATACTTTCTAGGCCGAGTATCAGAGGCTGCGGGAACGGGCGGCTGCTAGTGCACCTGATGCAAGAGAGGCCGGTACTTCCTCGCAGCCCACTCAAGCTCCATCGGCGGACGAGCTGTGGATTGCCGCCGCTGGTGGACTCCGTGGGGGTACGTACTACGGTACGGGATCCTATGGCGCCCTAGTTGTGACCCAGTCCTCTAGGACATCTCCTGCTAGTGTGCATGGTCCACAGCCGTCCCAGGAGTCTGCCCGAGTCCACCAGATGATGGAGTCTCTCCGTGACGACCTGCTACGACGGATCGAAGAGCAGTCTCAGCACCCTACGGACGATCCTGCGCTGCTAGCATGATTAGATGCGCTCGACCGCGGCATTATGGACCTCATGGAGACGACTGAGAGGACAGAGCGCACCGTTGGAGGGTTGGAGCGCACGGTGACGGAGCTGCAGACAGGACAGGTGACCATGAACGAAAGGCTGAGATTGGCGCAGGATTCGATGGTCCAGAGCAGTGATAGAATGTTATCTATCATGGATTCATACCACCAGCGACTTACAGCGTTGGAGCGTGCTGGTCCTCCGGGTGCGCCTTCATCGTCCTCGACTCTGCCGCCTTCACCGCCTTCTTCTTCGACACCGACCCCACCGACGTCACTGCCTGCTCCATTGGTATCGATTTCACTTGAGGATTATGAGTTGTTCTTATCCCTTCGTCGCGACGGTGCCCCTGGTGCACCAGATTTCTAGTAGTCCTAGTTAGGACTGTTTGTTTGTGTTTGTTTCATTCTTTGTTTGTGACTTGGATATTTGTTGGTTGTGTAAATTTGGATGTTTGGATCCTATTCTATTTGTTGGTTGTGTGTAGACTTTGGTTATTTAGTTGTAGACTTTGGTTATTTGGGTGTAGACTTGGTTATTTGGTGTAGACTTGGTTATTTGGTTGTAGACTTTGGTTATTTGGGTGTAGACTTGGTTATTTGGTGTAGACTTGGTTATTTGGTTGTAGACTTTGTTATTTGGTGTAGACTTGATTATTTGGATACTTGTTGTTGTGTGATTGTTGTAGACTTGGTTATAGGAATTGAAACCTGTGTACAGTGACACTACCAAAATAAGTGGTTTTAGCGACACCCAAAAATGTCGCTAAAACAACAAAATTCGTCGCTAATATGAAGCACCGACGCAATTACCGACGTTTAAGTTTTATCGCCGTTTCCTTAGTCGCTGATTACAAAAACGTCGTTGAACGTCGCAATTACCGACATCCAGCGACGTAACTGTACGTCGGTGAGTTCTCGACGTCTACCGTCGTGTCGGCGGTATATTAGCGACGTATATGTAGTCGCTACACGTCGGTGAAGTCCTGGAATAATTCCCGACGTCTACCGTCGTTTCGTCGGTAATATAGCGACGTGAATGTAGTCGCTAGACGTCGGAGACCTGTACATTTTTTTGCAGCTAGTTGTCGGTAAACGTCGGAAAAGCGTCGGAGACCTGTACTTTTTTTGCAGTTAGTCGTCGGTAAATGTCGGAAAAACGTCGAAAAAATATATTTTTTGCAGCTTGTCGTCGGTAAACGTCGGAAAATGACATCGATAAACGTCAGTAAGCGTCGCTAAACGTCGCTAAAATTGTAGCCATTTGACCTTATAACTTTATCAAATTTCATGCCACATCTTGGGAGCCTGTTTAAGACCTTACAAAGATTTTACCAACTTGCAGACTTTATCTTCAAGACCCTTGACGACAAATCCCTCTGCTATTGCATATAAATCTCTTCGGTCCTCTCGCCATTTAGGAAAGCCATTTTCACATCCATCTGATGTATCACCATCTTATGTATTGCTGCGAGAGCAATCAACATTCTGATGGTGGTCATCCGGGCTACTGGAGCATACGTGTCAAAGTAGTCAATCCCCTGCTTCTGAGAAAACCCCTTGGCTACCAACTGTCACGCCCCGCTCCCATAGGAGCGATCGTCCTCGCTAAGGCGTGATGCCGCACGAGCCTAGATTACGCTCGTGCAAGGCGGATTCCATAACGGCCGATTTCAACGGCTGCGACGGGGTCGTCGCACAGAAGTCCCGTGCAGAGACATTGATTTATAGCAGCGGAATTAGAACCAAACACAAGTTATTCAAAAGAAGCTCTTTATTGATATTGAATACAAGATTATATTTGTGGGCGCAAGGCCAAATTACAAGTCTCTCGTGCTCACTTTTCTCTCAATTACAAGTCACTCTGCTCTCTCTCATCTCTCGATTACAATGCTTGAGCCAGCGGAAACTTCGGAAGGCGATGTCCATATATTATGTCCTGTATAAGTCTTCAGTCCACGTGGCCGCACGCTTCGAATCGCCAAGGAACTCCATGCCTCGACGCATCCAAGCGAGCTCCACGCCACGAGCTTCTACCTGTGCCTGCACATGAAACACTGTGTGGGTGTCAGTACCCTGTACTGGTGGAGTGAGCTCCTCGCCCACCCATACAAAAGCTACACGTTTCATTTACTTTGTGCAACATAAACCCTTTTACGATTGTCTTTCTATTTTTGCCTTAGGATCAGTTTTAGGACCGACGCCTTTGCATTACTTTCACTACCAAAATAAGTGGTTTTAGCGACGCCCAAAAACGTCGCTAAAACAATAAAATCCGTCGCTAATATGAAGCACCGACGCAATTACCGACGTTTAAGTTTTGTCGCCGTTTCCTTAGTCGCTGATTACAAAAATGTCGCTGAACGTCGCAATTACCGACATCCAGCGACGTAACTGTACGTCGGTGAGTTCTCGACGTCTACCGTCGTGTCGTCGGTATATTAGCGACGTATATGTAGTCGCTACACGTCGGTGAAGTCCTGGAATAATTCCCGACGTCTACCGTCGTTTCGTCGGTAATATAGCGACGTGAATGTAGTCGCTAGACGTCGGTAAAGGTCCTAGATAATACCGACACTCACCGACGTTTAAACGTCGGAAAAATGTCGGAGACCTGTACATTTTTTTGCGGCTAGTCGTCGGTAAACGTCGGAAAAGCGTCGGAGACCTGTACTTTTTTTGCAGTTAGTCGTCGGTAAATGTCGGAAAAACGTCGGAAAAATGTATTTTTTGCAGCTTGTCGTCGGTAAACGTCGGAAAATGACGTCGATAAACGTCAGTAAGCGTCGCTAAACGTCGCTAAAATTGTAAAAAAAATAAAAAAAATAAAACACAGATTCTATATTACCACTCACAATTCAAGATGCTACACATATAGGTACACATTCAAATCACCACTCACAATTCCAAATCACAGCGCATTCAAACCCCCACTCACAATTCAAGATGCTACACATATAGCTTTAATCTAAGTTAATTAACATCCAATCCAAACACAATTAACATTTATCGACGAAGGAATTAACATCCAATCCAAACAAGTCACAAGTCAAATCGATACAAACACAATTAACATCCAAATCCAAACATCCAATCATAAGTCACAAACATATGATGATACAAACACAAACAAAAGTCCTAACTAGGACTACTAGTGATCTGGTGCAGGAGGGGCACCGCCGCGACGAAGGGATAACAACTCCTCATACTCCGCAAGTGAAATCGATACAGATGGAGCACCAGGCTGTGACGTCGGTGGAGTCGGTGTCGAAGAAGAAGGCGGTGGAGGCGGCGGAGTCGACGACGATGAAGGCGCACCCAGAGTACCAGCATGCTCCAACGCTGTAAGTCGCTGGTTGTATGAATCCATGATAGATAACATTCTACCACTGCTCTGGACCATCGAATCCTGCGCCAATCTCACCGTCTCGGCCATGGTCACCTGTCCTGTCTGCAACTCCGTCACCGTGCGCTCTAACCCTCCAACGGTGCGCTCTGTCCTCTCAGTCGTCTCCACGAGCCCCATAATGGCGCGGTCGAGCGCATCCAATCGTGCTATCAGCGCAGGATCGTCCGTAGGGTGCTGAGACTGCTGCTCGATCCATCGTAGCAGGTCGTCACGGAGAGACTCCATCATCTGGTGGACTCGGGCAGACTCCTGGGACGGCTGTGGACCATGCACACTAGCAGGAGATGTCCTAGAGGACTGGGTCGCAACTAGGGCGCCATAGGATCCCGTACTGTAGTACGTACCCCTATGGAGGCCACCAGCGGCGGTCATCCACAGCTCGTCCTCCGACAGAGCTTGAGTGGGCTGCGAGGAAGTACCGGCCACTCCTGCATCAGGTGCACTAGCAGTCGCCCGTTTCCGCAGCCTCTGATACTCGGCCTAGAAAGTATGGATAGTACTCTATGATTTCTAATTTCTAATTAATGTACTTATTTTTACTAACTTCATGAATATTTATTTGCATCATATTTACTAAGTTATATTAAAATTGACACGAAGTATTAAATTAAGATAATGTATTGTAATACTTACATAGGTCTGCTCGGCCCTCTCGTCAATAAGGACTCCGCCCTTCCGATGGGTGGCCAGGAAGACGGTCACCATGTCGGCGTTACCGACCTTCCTTACCTGTAATTAAATATATTATCTTAGTAATAATTTATCGGATTTGCATTAAAATAATATTTCTAAAAGAGAAAGACATACCAGACGACGGAAATGTTCCGTCATCGGAATCGACCCACCGCACCACTTCGAGGCATGTTGCCTAGCCGCCTTAGCCTTCTCCGACTTCTCTTTGTACCTTGGCTCGTTGAATCGGGCCTTCATCGCATTCCACTGATCAGGGGTGATCCAACCTTTGATCGGCTTTCCGGCACGATCACGTTCCTTCTGATCATTAATAGAGTCGCGGATCAGCTTAGCAGCGACGGAAGGAAACATCCCCTCGATCAGCTCGGCCCGGTGCGGTGGATAGTAAAACATATCCTAGAACAGTACGAAACCAAATATTTATCAGTTATATATAATATGCATAAATTAAATGATTCATGTTAAAAACAAATCTATTTTAACCTTGAAGCGCGTAAACCAGTAGTTCTTCCTTTCGTCTGGAGCATCAGAGTAGTTAATCCAGGGACCACCATAATTATGCCTCAGCATATCGCCTAGGCGTCTCTGTACCCCTGGAGGACGATATCTATACAGACATATTATATTCATGAAAAAAGTTAATTTATGATAAAAACAGAAAAAAAAATCATAAACCAAAATACCTACTTTGTACCGTCGGCCCAGATCTTCGTCCTCCTCTCCTCCGGAGGTGCGCAAGGAGGATCTGCATGATGCTGGTCGGCCGTCGGCACATCCTCCTCGGCCGTCGGCGTAGCCTCCGCCATCTGCTCATCCGTCTCCATCGTCGTATCAGCATCAGGAACGCTAGACGGGCGAGCACTCTCAACAGGCCTGGAACTACTCGTCCCAGGAGATATGCCACGTGATGTCGTCCCAGCAGGCCCAGCTACTGTCCGATATGGAGGAGTAATCGGCGACGAAGATCCAGAGCCGGTACCAGTAGGAGGTACCGAAGGAAAACTCCGTCCTCTAGCAGTACCTGTAGAAAGTACTGGAGGATCATGTTCTCGTCGTGTCCCTCGTAACGCTCCGCGACGACCTTCCATACCTGATAACAGTATATGATAGTACAAGAAATAATAGAGACTAGAAATATGAAAGTACAACAAATAATAGAGACTAGAAATATGAAAGTACAACAAATAATAGAGACTAGAAATATGACAGTACAACAAAGATAATAACCAAGGTAACATATGATGATACATTCTACAATAAACATCTAAGTCCAGATAATATATTCTAGAAGAAACATCTAAGTTCGGATAAGTATATCTCTCTCAATCATCTTCAGAATAATCATCTTGTTCGTCTTCCTTGACCTCATCTTCCTCTTCCTCCTCATCTTCACTTTCATCTTCACCTTCGTCGGCTTCGTCTTCCTCTTCGGGTAATTCTACATCTTCTACATCATGTGTCGTGTAATGCGTAACTTCCGTGGAGTCCACATCGACAATATTGGTTACAGGAGGTAGCTCGTCCTCCTGGTAAGCTTTTTCATCAACATCAAAAGTATCTCTAGCTTTAGTCTTGCATACTGCCCACCAGTCAGACTTCGTTGCTCCCCGTCTCGGATAAGCTGTGAAGTACACGAGCTGAGCCTGAGTTGCTAGGACAAACGGTTCGTAGCCTTGATATCTACGCTTGTAGTTTATATCTACAAGACCATGCTTGTCAATTTTCCAGCCTTGATTTTCAATCGGATCGAACCATTCACACTTGAATAACACGATCTTTGCAGGTTCTCTGCCATAATTATATGACAACTCCACAATCTCTCGCAAGATGCCAAAGAAATCATTTCCTGGATCGACGTCTTTGTAGTTCGAAGACTTGATACACAAACAACTGTTCTTCGTGGAATCAAGATCCAGGAAGCTGTCTCTGATCGGAGCATTTGTCGACTTGAACCGAAAGCCATTGACACAATAACTTGGCCATGTTTTAACAAAAGTAATTGGTCCCTTGGCAAGAGTTCTAATTAATTCAATCTCGGGTGAAATTAGACGATCGACCTGAATATCAAAGAAGAGATAATAAGTTATTTATTGCGCAGTTGCATTAGAAGAGGCCAGTAAATATTATCGAGCTGCTTACATATTCGCTCAACCAAGAAGGAAAATGACGTCTCATTTCTTGTTCTAATGCTTCGTCTGTTAGGTAGGGTCTAACCAGCCTCAACTCATCATTATATGTGCTGGAAAACAACGAAGCATTAGAACGATTAGTACAATAATATTAGCTTATACTATTACATTGAGATGACGTAAACTCATCATTCCTTACTTACCCCTCTAGCTTCTCCACTTCATCCTCGTCGCAATTGAGTAATACATACAACTGAGCAGCCCTTAGCTCTTCGTCATTCAAATATCTCTTCTTCATTTTCCCCGAAGGCTTTCCGGACGCATTGAATACTTTCAGTATTCCATCATTAAATTCTTGATATCCGTCGTCGTTTCTCGGAGCCCTCGTTCTATTCGTAGCAACATGATGTTTGAAATAGGAGGAGCAGAAATTTGTAATCTCCTCGAGAATATAGGCTTCACAAATAGAACCCTCGACCCGAGCCTTATTTTTTACCTTTCTTTTTAGGTGATTCAAATGTCGCTCGAACGGGTACATCCATCGATATTCGACGGGTCCACCAACACGTGCCTCGTAGGAAAGATGAATCGGCAAATGCTCCATAGAGTCGAAGAATCCAGGAGGAAACACCCTCTCTAGCTTGCACAGTGTTACCGCAATGTCCTTCTCTTGCTTTTCTAGACGATCAACGAGCAATTTCTTAGAACAAAGGTCCCTGAAGAATATGCTAAGCTCCGTCAATGGATCCCAAACTGCCTGCGGTAAGAATTCCCGAAATACAATCAGAATTAACCGCTCCATGAATACGTGACAATCATGGCTCTTCATACCTGTCAGTTTGTTCTCCTTGAGGTCGACGCATCTTCTCAAGTTTGAAACATACCCATCTGGAAATTTCAGACCTTGAATCCACCTACAAAGCCTCACTTTATCCTCCTTCTCCAGTGAGAAAATTGCCTTAGGCTGCTTCAACTTCCCATTCCCGTCCTCTATCAAATGCAATGCAGGACGTCTACATATTTCTTTCAAGTCCAATCTAGCCTTAGGATTGTCTTTCGTCTTCCCCTTTACGTCCATTACAGTATTAATTATGTTGTCAAACACATTCTTCTCGATATGCATGACATCAAGGTTATGTCTAATCAGATTGGTGCTCCAGTATGGCAGATCCCAGAATATACTCCTCTTCGTCCAGTTATGAGTGCGACCAAATCCGTCACACTTGTAGCCCGTAGCAGGCTGCTCAATAGCACTTGGTAAATCTCTAACCTCCTCCCATATCGTGGCTCCGCACCACCTTGTCGGTGGATCACCCTTCTCCACAACGCCAGCACGAAAAGCATTCCTGTTCCTCCGGTACGGATGATCCTTCGGCAGGAATTGTCGATGACAATCGAAGAAGCACGGTTTGCCTCCGTGTTTCAAACGGAAAGCCTTAGTGTCGTCCATGCAACACGGACATGAAAGACGACCATGCGTGCTCCATCCAGATAACATTCCATAGGCCGGAAAGTCGTTGATGGTCCACATAAGTGCTGTCCGCATCTGGAAATTTTGTTTTCTAGATACATCGTACGTGTTGGAACCTACTTCCCACAGCTGATTCAACTCAACAATTAATGGCTGTAAATAAACATCGATGTTCCTTTTCGGATTGTTCGGACCTGGGATAATAACGGTGAGAAACATATATGGAGTCTTCATGCACATCCAAGGCAGTAGATTGTACGGGGTGACGATCACAGGCCAACACGAATACTGGGATCCCGAAAGTCCGAATGGGGTAAAACCGTCAGAGCAGAGACCCAATCTAACATTACGCGGATCAGAAGCAAAATTTGGATACTCTCGATCAAAGTGCTTCCATGCTTCTCCATCAGATGGGTGATCCAACACTCCTTCGGTATGTTCCCGCTTATGCCAACTCATGTTTTCTGCAGTTTCCTTCACCATAAACAACCGCTGCAAACGCGGCGTCAACGGCAAGTAGTGCATCGAAGAGGTAGGCTTCCTGTAGCGATCGACACCACAAAATCTGCAGGCGTCTTCATCCTTGTCGTCTTTGTAGTACAACATGCACCCGTTACGACAGGCATCAATTTTTTTATATCCCATCCAGAGCGATCTAACCATCCTCTTAGACCGGTAGAAGTCTTTAGGCAACTTCGCACCCTCAGGCAATATTTCTATAAGCAACTCCATAATACGGTTGTAGCAATCTTGCGACATGTTAAAATCGGACTTGATGCTCAACAATCTTATAACCACCTCCAACGGTGAATGATCCCCACAACCAGGATATAATGGAGTCCTTGCATTCTCCAGCAACTCCATGAACTGTGCAGCATCGGGGTTCGGTGCCTCCTCAGGTGCATCATGATCATCCGGATCGAAACTAGGCCCGGCCGCGTCAAAAATCATGTTCACCAACCCATCGTCGTAAGGAGCGTTGTTGTGGACATCCACATAAGGCTCGTACTCCGATGCTAAAGACACAAGTTCTCCGTGCTCGCTCCACTGATAGTAATTCGGCGTGAAACCCTTCGAGTACAAATGATACGTGACATCCACTTCTGGATGATATTTCAAGTTACGACATCTCACACACGGACACTTAATTATGGTACCGTCCATGTACTGAGGGAACGCCTTGGCAAACTGCAGGAACTGGTGTACACCCTCTATGAATTCATCCCGCACACCGTACATGTCATCAGGATGACGGTTGTACATCCAAGTACGATTCCGCAGATAGTAATTCAGCTCCATAATTCTGTAAGATAGATACATCAAGGTAGTGAATGATATGCAAGTGTCAAAGCTTTTCCGATGGATTGCATTTATCTTTTCATCCATTCATTCATGCATTGCATTTATCTTTTCAGTTTTGCATATCATTACCTACTATTATACATGCATACTTTATATATACATCAAGGTAGTAATACTAGTTGATGTTCTGAAAA